>RQSC01000308.1:30179-43376 GCA_013416795.1 Prasinococcaceae sp. CCMP 1430
CCGCGCGCGCGGCGCGCGCGTTCGCGGCGGCCGCGGCGGGCGACGACGCTCCCATCGAGATCGAGCTCATGCGGCCCTTCGTCACGCACAAGTGCGACCCGCCGTCGCAGACCGTCACGACGTCGCCTTCGGAGCTGCGCCAGATGTACCGCGACATGTACCTCATGCGGCGCCTCGAAATCGCGTCCGACGTGCTGTACAAGTCCAAGTTCATCCGCGGCTTCTGCCACCTGTACGACGGCCAGGAGGCCATCTGCGTTGGCATGGAGGCTGCGCTGACCTACGACGACTGCATCATCACCTCGTACCGCGACCACTGCACCTACCTCGGGCGCGGTGGCAGCATCGAGAAGGTGTTCGCCGAGCTGCTCGGCCGTGAGACGGGCTGCGCACTCGGCAAGGGTGGCTCGATGCACATGTACATGAAGGAGACCAACTTCTACGGCGGGAACGGCATCGTGGGCGCGCAGCAGCCGCTGGGTGCGGGCCTTGCGTTCGCGCAGAAATACAGGGGCATGCCCAACTGCACCATGACGCTCTACGGCGACGGGGCGGCCAACCAGGGTCAGCTGTCTGAGGCGATGAACATGGCCGCACTGTGGGACCTGCCGGTCGTTTTCGTTTGCGAGAACAACCACTACGGCATGGGCACCAGCGTGGAGCGCTCGTCTAAGAGCGGCGCGTACTACACCCGCGGCGACTACGTGCCCGGCATGAAGGCCGATGGCATGGACGCGCTCGCGGTCAAGCAGGCGGTGGCGTACGCCAAGGAGCACTGCGTGAGCGGCAAGGGGCCGTTCGTGCTTGAGCTCGACACATACCGCTACCACGGCCATTCCATGTCCGACCCTGGCTCCACCTACCGCACGCGCGACGAGGTGAGCGGCGTGCGCCAGGAGCGCGATCCTGTGGACCGCATCCGCAAGCTGCTGCTGGAGTACTCGATTGCCGAGGAAAAGGATATCAAGACGTGGGAAAAGGAAATCCGCAAGCAGATCGACGCGGGCGTCGAGTTCGCCAAGAGCTCCTCGGTGCCGGCGGACGAAGCGCTGTATCAGCACGTGCTTGTGGACCCCAGCGGTATCGAGGCACGCACGGTCTCTGCCGACTTCGCGCCGCTGCGCTGACTTGGCAGCACGCGCATCGCAGACTCGTGCACAGGGGCGGATTATTCATGGATATGTACAGCCAGCAATTCTGACACGGGGGCGAGCGCACGAGCGTGCGCGACGGCGCGCACGGGCTCGCGCGCCGACGACGCTCAGCTTAGAGCTCGTCGCCATGCGGCGCCGGGCACACGCGCGCGAGGCGCGTGCACAGCGCATCAGGCACGTCGTCGACGCCGTGGGCGAACACGAAATCCTCGAGCGCGACCCCGTACGCTGCCACCAGCCCCGTGCATGCCGTGCCAAGGTGCGCTGCCTCCGAGCCCTCCCGCGCGCGCTCGGCGCACGCAGTCGTCACGGCGTCCGTGATGTCCAGCTCGCTGTGCGGGTGCATCAGTCGCCGCCTGCGCCCCGTGTGCTCCTCCATGAGCTCCTCGGCAGTGCGCACGCCGGCCGCGCGCAGCTGTGCCACCAGCAGCTCTGCGACGCCGCGGCACTCGCCGCACGTGAGCACCGGCTCGCCGAGCCGCTCCACGCGCGCGCCGAGCGCCGCCGGCGCCGCCACCAGCGCTAGCGCCAGCGTCAGGGCCAGCCGTAGCGCGCGAGGCGACCTCGCTCGCGCGGCCGGCAGGCCGGCCGGGGAAAGAGGGGCGCGGGGGTGCGGCGAGCGGGCGGCAAGTAAACGGCACGGCGGGGCGGGGCTCGCAGCCATGCCTGCCCTGGTGCGTCGCGCTGCAGCCGGGGCGCGCTGTCTGGTCGGGGGCGGCGCTGCACCAGCCGCTCTCTTGCGCTTTCCCGCGACGCGCATGCTTCCTGCTTCATCGCGCACGCCTGAGCTCGTCTCTGACGGCAGCCTCGCCCGCCGTTCCTGCCGCGCCGGCCCGACGCGCGCCGCCTCGCGCCGCCATTGCAATGTCCGTGCGCTCGCTCGCTCAGGAGTGGCTTTTTGGCAAGAAGAAGACGCCCGCGGAGCTGCTGCGCGAGAACAAGCGGCTGCTCGACAAGAGCATCCGTGAGCTCGACCGCGAGCGCAATGCGATGTCTCGGCAGGAGAAGGCCCTCATCGGGGATATCAAGAAAATGGCAAAGCAGGGGCAGGTGGGCGCCGTCAAGGTGATGGCAAAGGACCTCGTGCGCACGCGCAAGTCGATAACGAAGTTCTACCAGCTGCGCTCGCAGCTTCAGGGCGTGTCGCTTCGCATCCAGACGCTCAAGAGCACGCAGACGATGGGCGAGGCGATGAAGGGCTGCACCAAGGCGATGGCGACCATGAACAAGCAGTTGAAGCTGCCCAGCCTGCAGAAGATCATGATGGACTTCGAACGGCAGAACGAGAAGATGGAGATGACGCAGGAAGTGATGGGCGACGCCATCGACGACGCGCTCGAGGGCTCCGAGGATGAGGAAGAGGCCGAGGAGCTCGTCAGTCAGGTGCTCGACGAAATCGGCGTGTCGATGGACGCGTCACTCGTGGCTGCGCCGACGGGGCCCGTGGGTGCGCAGGCGCACGCCGCGCCAGCCGCGCCGACACCCGTTGCCGAGGGCGCGGACGGTGGCATTGACGACGACTTGCAGGCGCGACTCAACAACCTGAGGCGCTGAGACGCACCCACAGTACCATGGCCTGCGAGCGCGGGTTCGGCGCGTCACGGCGCGCCTGCGCCCGCGCGCAGCGAGTGTAAATTTCCTCCCCGCTAGAACGACCAGCGCATGGACTCGGTGCGGCGCGCGTGTGCGCACAGATGGGGCATGATATAAAAATGGTGTCGACCTATCTCTCTAGGGCGCGGCTACGCGCTGTTCACCGCGCGCTCCTGGGCTTCCACTCGCACGCCGACACGCCCGTGTCGCCCTCGGCGGCCGCGCCGCCCATCAGCGCCTCCGCGTAGTTGGCACCCCTGCCTTTGGCCGCCTTGAGCAGCTCGGCCGCCTCGTCGACGGTGAGCGGCTTGGGGCGGTCCCTGTCGGCAGCCACGATGCACAGAAAGCCGAAGGGCTCCGACGCGTTGGGCGCGCAGCGGAACTTCACGCGCGCGCGTGCGCAGGGACGCGCGCGTATGCGCGCAGGCGGTCGAGGTCAGCATGGCTGTGCGCCTGGGGCGTCGGCGCGCATCGGACAGAGCGAGCGGGTTCGCGCGCACGCGCGACACGCACGCACGACAGCGCGCTTCCCCTACCTGGTGGGCGTGGTTCGGGGCAGTGTACACGACGTCGCCGAAGGACAACGGCACGATCTCTGGCCCAAGCTGCGCCTCGCCTTGCCCGCGAATGACCACGACGGTGTGCTGGTGCTCGTGGCGCTCGAGCGTGGAAAAGCCGCCCGGCGCACATTCGAAGTAACGTGTGTGCTGCGCGGCGCTCTCCCCGCGCTTGCCGATGAGCTCAACGCGCGACACGCCCTTGAATGTCGAGCCGTCCTGCTTGTATGCCTCAACGGGCACGCCCGACCAGCGGAAACTGCTCGGAGAGAAGCGCAGCACCTTGCTCTTGTCTCCTTCAATCGTGAATGTCGACAAGCTGCTGAGCATCTCCTCGATCGACCAGTCGTCCGGGATAGGCAGGGGCCTCCTCTTCGCAGGCACAGGCGCCGATGGCGCCTCTCGACGCACGGCACTCTGCATGAGCTCCCCTACAGCCGCGGCGCCGCCGCCCACGCTTGGCGCGGGCAAGGGGCTCCCGCGGGTCGCGGAGGTACCGCCACCTACGTCTGGCATGGGGAGAGGGCTCTTCATCGCGGCCGCCCTCGACCAATCGTTCTCCTCGTCGCGGCCCATGACCATGGGCGTGAGCGCTGCCGCCGCCGCCGCGCCGCCGCCAACGGTCGGTGTTGGAAGGGGACTCTCCAGCGCTGCCGAGGTGCCACCGCCGACGTCCGGCATGGGCAGCGATGGCACCGACGACTCGGCCTCCTCACCCATCGCCATGCACCTAAGCGCCACCGCTGACAGGCCCTTGCTTGGAGACATCGCAGCGGCGAGGGCGCGCCCGGCGGGCGTCAAGGGGTGGGACTCAGGGGCGACCGAGCTCAAATGCTGCATGGTTGGCGGCGGCGTGGCCGCCTGGCCGTTCTTGCGCGCGAGCATCGCGCTGGGCGAGGGTGGCGGCGCGTATGGCCCGTTGCGCCCGGCAGCGTCTGCAAACGCGCGCGCGTTCGCCTCGAGGTCGGGACCCGCCTGCAGTAGCGCGCCGCCGATGAGGAAGAGCGTGTCGTCGCCGAAGGTCTCGCGCATCTCAGTGCACCTGTGCAGCTTCATGCCACCCGCTGGGCACGGCAGGGCAGGCCTGAATCGGCCCATGGGCCGCCTGCACCCCTCGGCCACCGCCTGGCACTCGTCGGGAGTGAATTTGAAGCGCCCGCCCGCGTTGGGGAAGATGACCGCGTCAGCGCCCAGAAGGCGCGGGAGCGTGCCGAAAAGAAAGTCGTGCGTGAAGCCGCCCGCGTCGCCGCTCGAGCCCGACAGCCAGCCGCCGAGCATGGCGGGGTGCAGTAGTATGGGCAGCCCGAAGTTGGGGTCGGCCGCCAGCTCGCGCATGCAGTCGAAGCCCGTAATTCCCGGCAGGAGCATGATGGCGCCGCAGCCCTGATCCTTGGCGTACCAGGCGCGCTGCAGCACCTTGGTGCACGGCGCGTTGAGCGAGGGCGCGTACAGGCAGTTGCGCCCGGTCTCGGCGTTGGCGAGCGCAACGGCGCGCGAGCACATGGCCACGCGCTCCTCGAAGGGCGCCCACACCTGGTCGGCCAGCCCGTGGTCATCCTTGATGATGTCACAGCCGCCGCGCGCAAGCAGGTACGCCATGCGCGCGAGTTCGGCGCTCGACTTGCCCATGGGCTTGAGCGCCGTCATGAGCAGCGGTGCGCGCGACACGCCGAGCATCTTGCGCAGGCCTTGCACGCCGAAGCGTGCGCCAGGGAACATGTTCGTGTCGGCGAGCAGCTTCGGCGAGAGCGTCACGTCGACCACCGCCACCCCGGGCTTGAGGCTCGTGTTCCCGAAGACCACGTTGAGCCACTGCGTGAGCTCGTCGCCGGCAGTGTCGTTGGGGTACGCGATCGATACCCTGCGCGCGCGGGAGCAATTGCGTGTGTGAAGAAAGGGGGGGAGGGGGGGGGGGGGTCGCCGGGAAGGGCGTCAGGTCGCGCATACCGCATCGCTGCTGGGGCACGCCGGCGCGGGCTCGGACGCCCCTGCGCGGCGCGCACCGCTTGCGTGCGCGCACCTGTACTCCTCGCCCTCGGTGATGGGCGCGATGCGCTCAATCGAGCCCACCACGTAGGGCATCACCTCCTGCACCGCGGTGGTATCCTCAGGGAGCTCGACGGTCTGTTCGAGGCACGCTTCCCACGCGCGCGCACGTGCGTCGTCGACCGACGACGCCTTGATAGCATAGTCCACCCAGAAGCGCTCGGGATGCTTGAGGTCGTCGGGCACGCGCGTCGCCGGGTAGCCGCGCACCGCCCCGTCGACGACGGCGCGCATCGCGCCGTCGCTCTCGCCGCCGCGCCCGGTGCACATGCCGCCGCCGCGCGTATGCGTGCGCGTGCGCGCGCGCGCGCGAGTCGGCTGCCAGAGGAGAGGGAGAGCGGGCGGTGCGCGGAGCGATGTGAGGGTGAGGTTGGGTGTGTGGGGGGGGGGGGTTGCAGCCAGGGCGCCGCTGCCGCCACCGCCGCCGCCGCGCGGTGTGACAGGCCAGGCCCGCTCGCCCGGCCGCCGCACGCCGGCGAATTTCCCGCCAATCCCCACTTTCGCACCGCGGCCTCAGCCCGCGCGAAAAGCATCTGAGCGCATTCCGTCGGCCGCGAAATTAGTCGGACCCCCCCCCCCCGCCCCCAGCCGCGGCCGCCGATCGCGATCGGCGCGCTGCACGCGGCGACGTTACTACGCTCAAATACGTGGATAAAATACACACGGGCGAGCTTCGTTGCCCAGATGCGTTGAGATGCTCGCGCGATGTGAGTTAGATGGGGGCGGGGCGGGGTGGGGTGGGGTGGGGTTTAGGTTCCAATCCTCGAATTAGGGTTTAGTTGAGGGTTTGGTGGGGGGGGTCTTTCATGTTTCAGCGAGGTCTTTCAGCGGCGGCAGCTGCCCGTTTCTATCCGCTCGTCTGTGTACCTCCGCTCGCCACACACGGCGCGCGCCGCGCTCGCGCCGAGGGGGGGGGGGGGGGGGGGGGGGGGGGGGGTGGGGTTTAGGTTCCAATCCTCGAATTAGGGTTTAGTTGAGGGTTTGAGCGGCGGCGGGCAGCATGCCCGCCGCGCCGCGGCTGCTGCCGTCGGCGCCGCCGGCGGGCGAAGCAGGCGCGTGGGAGGAGGTCGCCGGAGGCGGCGTGACCGAGCCTGCGGGATTCTCCGCGGCTGGCGTCGCCGCGGGGCTGCGGTCGAGCGGCAAGCGCGAGGACCTCTCGCTCGTGCTCTCTGATCGCCCCGCCGCAGGGGCGGGCTGCTTCACGCAGAACCGCGTGTGCGCCGCGCCCGTCACGTACTGCAAGCAGGCGCTCGAAGCGATGGGCTACGAGGGCGTGCGCGCGGTGCTCACCAATGCGGGTCAGGCCAACGCCGCCACCGGCGAGCAGGGGTGGGAGGACTCGCTCTCCGGCGCGCAGGCCGCTGCCGACGCGCTTGGCGTGCCCCGCGACGCCGTCATGGTGATGAGCACGGGCGTCATCGGCCAGCGCATCAAGATGGAGCCCTACCTGGCGTCCATCCCGGACGCGGTGGCCGCGCTGGGCAGCTCGGCCGAGCATGGCACCGCCGCTGCGGAGGCCATCACGACCACTGATCTCGCGCGCAAGCAGGTGGCCGTGCGCGTCTCCCTGCCCTCGGGCGGCTCCGTCAGCATCGGCGGCATGGCCAAGGGCTCCGGCATGATCCATCCCAACATGGCGACAATGCTGGGCGTGGTGACCACCGACGCGGCCGTGGCGCCTGAGGCGTGGCGCAAGATGCTGCGCGCCGCCGTCGCGCGCTCCTACAACCAAATTACCGTCGACGGCGACACCTCGACCAACGACACGGTCATTGGCCTCGCCAACGGCGCGGCGGCCGAGGGCGGCGTGCAGCCGATCTCCGACGCGGACAGTGCCGACGGAGCGGCGCTCACGGCTGCGCTCACCGCGGTGTGCGAGGCTCTGGCCAAGTCAATCGCGTGGGACGGCGAGGGCGCGACGGTGCTCATCGAGGCGAGCGTCACGGGCGCCGCCAGTGACGCCGACGCGCGCGAGATCGCCAAGTCGGTGTGCGGTTCGAGCCTGGTGAAGAGCGCGGTGTACGGTCGCGATCCCAACTGGGGCCGCATCGCCGCGGCTGCGGGGTACGCTGGTGTGGAATTCGACCAGGCGGACCTGTCCGTTTGGCTGGGCGAGGCGCAGCTCATGAGCCGCGGCCAGCCGCTCGAATTCGACGAGTCGGCCGCAAGCAAGTACATGGCTGACGCGGGCGACTGCCGCGGCACCGTGCGCATCGGCGTGCGCGTGGGCGACGGCAGCGGCTCGGGCAAGGCGTGGGGATGCGATCTGAGCTACGACTATGTCAAAATCAACGCCGAGTATACGACGTAGTGGGCGGGCGGCGAGCACTAAATATCTGCTATTAGTCATGAGAGCCCTCGCTCCGCAGCGCCTGCGAGGTGCTCGGGCTATTCTATCGCCTCCGTGCGCGCACTCAGAGGATGAGGCTGACGGCGCACCCCACAGCGGCGTAGGTGAACGCGATGCCCGCGGCATAGCACAGCGCGCGGAGGACCACGCCCATCCGCCCCACGTTGCCGCTGCCCGCGAAGAGCGCCAGCGTGGTGGGCACCAAGGGGTACACACATGGGCTCAGGGACGCCAGCAGCCCCCAGGGATAGCACAGCATCACTGTGATCGCTCGCTCTGTGGGCGACGCCTTGCCGCAGTCATCAGGCGAGTCCGCCTGCGGCGTGCCAGACGCGTGTCCGCGCAGGGGTCAGCAGACGCGAGCATGCGAGCGTCAGCGTGCGCGCGCGGCGCAAGCGGTGGCGCTGGCAGGGACGCACCTCCGGATCGAGCCCCTTTGCCGCGCGCTCGAGCACCTCGTTCAGCCTCGCAGCCGACAGCTTGCCACGCAGCACCGTCTCTGGTGGTGTGCGGCGCAGATCGCCTTCACCCGCTGCCATGGTGGTCGCTCGCACAATCACGTACGCCGGCATGCCCCCCGCGCCCCATATCTGATCCTTCAGGGTCGCGCATTCGCTCTGCCTGTTCGTGGAGTCACACTTGACGCTAACAAAGTCGGCGTCCAGCGTGGAGACGACATCGGCGTCCGCCAGCGTCGTGTAATCGGCGAAGCGGCAGGTCACGCACCAGTCAGCGTAAAAATCTACAAAGAGCCCCTTTCCAGCCTCGACAGCGCTTTGCGCGCCCTCGTGCGGGTCAGGCTCCCACGCAATGGCGCTCGGGGGCGGATCCAGCAGCCGTCCGGGTGCGCGCGAGAATGGCTCCCCTGTGACAGCAAAGCCCCACACGGCAAAGAATGCAACAACGCATGCGATGAGCAGCGCGGCGGAAGAGAGGAGCGACCGCGCCGTGAGCTCTCGACGGCGCAGCACGGGCAGGCGGCGCTGCCACTTTCGCGGCCTCGTGGCCTCAAGAGCGATCATCTCGTCCAGCGGGAGCTCCTCGACCGCGACCCTCCGCAGCAGCGCGCTGCACACAATGAAGACAGCCCAGGCGCCGAAGGAAGTGGCCATCGCGGCGAAGGCCAGCGTCGCACCGCCGTCCGTGCTCACCAAGAAGTAGGCCGCGCTGATGAGCACGATGAAGCCTGAGTGCACCTTCAGCCTGTCGAGCCACGGACCAGGCTCGGGCAATCGCGTCACCAGTCCGCTGGCGACGGCCGCGAGAAGCAGTATCGTCGCCAGGCCCATCCCAAAGAGGAACAGCCCCGCCGCGCCCACCACGTAGTCGCGCGAGGTGGCGACATACACAAGCACGGAGGCGGCGAAGGGCCCCACGCAGGGCGAGACCACCAGACCGAATGTACAGCCGCGCGCCAGCGCACCGAGATAGGTGACGCCGGGCTGTTCGGGGGATCGCTGGGAGCGCGCTTTGGAGACGTCGCCCGCCTGTTCAACGTCCTCTGTGTCCGCCTTGACGCCTCCTCCCGCGGTAGCCGCGCCCTGTCCCGGGACCAGCCTTTTGAGGATGAAGTTGGGGACCTTGAGGTCGAACAGGCCCCACATTGACAATGCCATGAGAATGAGGATGGAAAGAACCACACCCAGCACGGCTGGCTGCGCGAGCACTTGGCCGACGTCCGCTGAGCGCGCGCAGCTCTCAAAAGTGCCGATGCCGTCATCGCGGCTGACGTCACCGCCAGGCAGCCCGCTACCAGCGTCGCCGCCCTCGTCACCCACGCCAAGCAGTGCGCTCAGATTGCCAGAGCGCGTGGCCAGCTCATACGCCTCCAACTCAGAAAGAGTCGCCACGCGAGTGAGATCGGCGTGGATGTCGTACGCAGGCACGCCCGGCGTATCCAGGAGGTACTGGTGCCAGCACAAATTTGGGCTGCACGAGGAGAAGGCAACCTCCAGAGGCAGCGTGAGCGTTGCGGCCAAAAGGTCGTCTGTGGCATCGGAGACGTTCGCGGGAGCAGCGGCCATGGTGCTGGACGCATTGACGACGGCCGCTGCGCGCGTGCACATGCGCGTCAACTCGTCAGTCGGGAGTAGAGCGCGCGACGCTTGTTCGCACGTACCGCGAAATGAAGTTGAGAGCGCGCGTGCATGCGGACGAGCGCGCGGCAACACACACCTCGGAGCTCATCGACGTCTGCAACCTCGCCCACGAGTACCCCAACCACCTGTCCGGGTCCCTTGTACTTCGTCGCGTCATAGCTGAAAAAGCGACTCTCGAAGCGCTCCACCAGGGGTAACGGGAAGGTGGCGAGCGCATCAGCCAGGCCCGCATCGCCGTATGCAGGCGCTCCGATGCGCGCGGCGCGGGCTTCGGTATACGAGTAGCACTGCGGCGCCTCCTCGTTGGAGCAGTCACGTGGCCCGTAAATGTGGCAGCCCTGCGGCATGCGTAGCCGCACCCACGCCACCACGCGCGCCGCGCCGCCGCTCTCCGAAGCAGCGTAGTATGCGCCGCCGCCATCGGCGGCCGTCACGCACTCGGCCTCGGCCTCGTACGGTTCGTAGCCCTCTTCGGAGCAGGCGCGCTGCGCCAGCACCGCAGCTAGCACGAACGCCAGCGCCGCGCATCGCGCGGGCATGCGCGCGCACCGCATGACCGCGCCGCGCCGCGCCAGCGCCAGCGCCGCCGCCGCGCTGCTACGCCACGCGCATGGCGTGTGCCTCGCCACACGCGCACGCGCGCGCGCGCGTGGCACGCACCCGGCGCTTCGGGGAATCCCTTAACCCCCTTAAGGGGTGCACCCGTTTTCGACCGGAGAAGCCGCAAAACTGAACCGGATTAAGCCATACTTGTAACCCGGTGACATGCGTTTCGATCCGGGTCTACGCGCGGGGCGAGTAATTGCAATTTGCTCGCGCGTTCCCCAAGCGTGCGGACTCGGCACGGCACTGGAGGGCAGGCGCCCCCTCCCGCCTCCCGCCCCCCACTGCCCGCTCTCCTCCAGCGCGGCGCACCGTTCGACCCAATCCTCGCGCGCGCCCAGCGATCCGACGGCCAGGCGCGCGCGGCCCCTCCCAGTGCGTGGCGCGCTCGCAGCACAGAGCGCGCACGCGCGCGGGCTGCCGCCCACCGCTGCCTGGCGCGCGTGGGCGCGTGCTCCTCCTCTCCCCCTTCTGCCCTTGCGTGTGCGCGGTCGCGCCGTCGCAGCGGCGGTGGTTTCGACGGCGATAGGCGCTGCGGTGATACGCGCGCGGCGACTGCCACGCTTGGCACACATGTCGGAGGTCGAGGGGTGTCCTGGTTGGTGGGAGTACGAGTCAGAGGAAGGCGTCCCGTACTTTTTCAACGACGAGACCGAGGAGACGCGCTGGGAGCACCCCTCGCTCGCGGGCGACGGCGGGAGGGTGGCGGGTGACAGCGGTGGTAATGAAAGCGGTGGCGAGCATGCGCTCGACTTGAGCGGTGCTGTAGCGGGGTCTGAGACGCAGCCGCGAGCGCAAGAGGATGAGTGGGTAGTGGGCGATGGCGGCGACGGTGGCAGCAGCAGCGGCGATGGCGATGACAAGATGACACAGTTCAAACAGGCTGTCGGCATGCTCAAGTCGCGCGGCGTCTTTGGTGGCGTCCGGACAGAAGAAATGCGGAGCATTAAGCCCACGCGCAACCGCTTGAGCTCACAATTTTCCGAGTCGAGGGCCATGCTTGCCAAGCTGGGCATCCTCGACGCGCCCAGTGGCACGGCGGCGCGCGCGGAGATCGAGCAGCGCGTTCCAAACGCTATCACGGAGGAAGACGAGTACGCAGAGAAACCAAAGGGCGACGAGGAGCAGGAAATGCCCGTGATCACAGAGGGATTCCGAGACGATGAGGAGGTGGACGCGTTGTCAGCGGTGAAGGCCTCGTCCGCGGCGGAGGCTTCCCCAGCGCCGGCCACCACCGCCACGTCTAACGTCACCAAGTGGGAGCCCATCGGCGTGGAGGCTGTGTCATTTATTTGCTTCGACGTCGACGAGCGCACGGTCACAATGCCAATGTGGGCGGCAGGCACCCATGGCAATCTGCAGGTGGGCATGGTGGTGCTCGCCTGGGAGGGCCTGGTGACGTGGGGCCCCACCTCCAACGATCCTTTCCTGATCCCCTACGAGAACATGGTCATGTGGACGCTCGACCCGACCGATGCTGCGCTCGACATCACCATGGAAGGCACCTTCGATCCCACGGCACGGAAGCTGAAACTGCTCACTGGCGAGGTCATCGATCTGCGCGTGTGCCTGCCCACGCCCACCGTGGCCTTCGAGCTCTACAAGTCGCTGAAGGAGGTGTGCACGCGCGTGGGCAAGGAGAAGCGTGCGCAGCTCGATAAGGAGGCGCTCAGGAGGACCAAGCTGATGGCGGACAAGGTCAAGACACTCGCACTGGCAGGCATGTCGGGCCGCCAGCGACGTTTGTCCGTCAACGTGAGCGCAAGCGACGCCGCTGCTGACGACGTCGCCGTCGCTGTCAATCAGGCCGCCATACTAAAGCAGGCCAGGCGGCAGCTCAACGGACAGTGAGGCCCCCTCAGCTTCGGGGCGCGTGTGGGCCATGCCAGTGCGCGGATGCACGATTGCCGCTCACGCGTTGGCAAGGGTGGTACTGTACAGCTTTCGATCACAGGAGGTGGCGGCGGTCGCACAGCACGCTGCTCATGCTTGGAGACGCTCAGCGCGCGCGTGCTCGGCGCGCCCGCGTGCTCGCGCGCTCGGGCACACTACTGAGGGCCTTGGCCATCGCTGCGACCCCGAGCGCCTGCTCGAGCGTCGGCTCGAGGTCCTTGCTAAGGATCTGGTACGCGTGCTCGCCGGTGTTGCGGCCATCGGCGCGTGGTGCGATGCGCATCTCAGGGAAGTGCTCCGGCGAGCTCGCGTCCACAGCGTAGCCCAAGCGCGACATGTAAAAACGCGCGGCCCGCGGGTTGTCGCGAAAGACGGTGAGCATGCAGGCACGCATCCCCGCTCCGGCTGCGGCTCGCTCGGCTGCGCGCATGAGCGCCTCCCCGACGCCGCAGCCACGCGCGTCCGCGGCCACATGCGCCTCGTACACGTAGCACACCGGCGTCGGCTCATCGTTGCGTTCCTCCTCCACAAATCGCACGAGCACGAAGCCGGCGTACGGCGGCCCCGTGCGCGACGCCTCACCCTCGCACTCTGGCGTCGCGTCAGCCCCGGAAGTTGCCTCGGCGACGAGCAGCCTCGAGTCGGCGTGCCGTATCTCGGCGAGCTTGGCCGTGTCATCCCACCCCCAGGTCGCCTCGTGCAGCGAGCGGATGCTCTCGTGCATGAGCTCGAGCGCCCAGCGCGCGGCCGCGACGCGCTCGGCCTCGCCCAGCCACCGCACGGCGTGGCCTTCGACCCCCCCCTTAGCCCCTGCGGCCTCCGCGAGGTCCGCCGCCGACATCGCGTTGGCCACGCGCAGCACGAGCGCACAGCGCTCGCCCGCGCGCCGCCGCTTCGCCGCG
>RQSC01000308.1:43701-68430 GCA_013416795.1 Prasinococcaceae sp. CCMP 1430
CGGCGGCCGCCCGTCGCGGCGCAACGCGTCGCGCGCCGAAAAGGCAAAGGCGCTGCTCGGGGGGCTCGCGGCCGCGCGAGCGGGCGGCGTGACGCGCGTGGAGCAGTACGAGTACCAGGAGGAGGAGGACGTGTACGACGCGCTCAACGACGAAGAGTACGCCAAGCACGTCGCGGAGAAGCGCCAGCAGGCCGCGGGATTCGTCGAGGATGACGACGGGTTCGGCTACGCCGACATCGGCGAGGAGGAGGACTGGGGAGCCGGCGGTGGCGTGAGCGCGGGCGGCGAGAGCGGCCGCGCGCGCGCGCAGAAGCGAGCGCGCGCGCAGGAGGCGGCGGCCGCGCGCAAGAAGGCGGCCATGCCGCAGCCCACCGAGCGTGGCCGCATCAGTCGCCTGCTCGCCGCGAGCGCTCGCGCCGCGCCAGCGAAACGCAAGGCTGCTGCTGGCGTGGACGACAGCGATGCGCTGCTCGAAGATATCCTTAGCGGCCTGGGCACCGACGCCGGGGACAAGGCCCGGGTGCGCCAGCAGACGCTCGAGCGCAAGGCCAAGATGGCGGCCGCTGGCTCGATTCCAATCGTGCAGCCGAAGGCGGCGGTGACGGCAGCGGCACTCACTGCGACGCCGCCCAAGCGCGGCGCCGCGGCTGCTGCCGCACGCTTCGCCAAGTCTCCATCGCCCCTCAAGGCCCCAGCACCTGCCAATGGCCAAGCCATGGAGGAGCCGCCTGATGGGGCCGAGCCCGCAGATCCTCCCGCGTCGGCTCCTGAGACGCCGGCCGCGCCTGCTGCCGCTGAACCCTGTGCTGAGCCCGCCGCCGCTCAGCCAGCGCCGGCCGGCGATGCGCAGCCCAGCGCGGCGAAGAAGGCCAGGGTGACCTTTGCGACGGAGGCGGCGCCCACCGAGAGGGAGTCCGCATGGAAGGCCGCCTGCGACGCCCAGGGGGCATCGCAGGCGCGCGCCGCCGCTGCGGCCGAGGAGGAGGCCCGCGTGGCCGCGGCGACCACCACCGCCAACAGCAATGACCTCCCCCTCGACGAGGATGGCACGCTCCCGTTCTACTTCACGGACGCCCATGAGGAGATTTTCTCGCCGGGCACGGTCTACCTTTTCGGCAAGGTGCCCGTTCAACGCACCTTCGTGAGCTGCTGCGTGGCCGTGCGCAACCTGCAGCGCTGCGTCTTTGTGGTGCCGCGGCAGGGCATGCTCAGCACGCCCGACATTGCCGAGGCACACGCCGCGCTGCAGAAGCAGCAGGCGGATGGCGACGAGGCCGCTGTGAAGGACGCCAAGCGCACGCTCAACATGGCCCTGCACGGCGCGAGCGCACCCTTCAAGGATGAGCTGCGCGCGGCGCTTAACAAGGCAGGCATCGACCAGTACAAGATCAAGTTCGTGCGTCGCACGTACTGCCTGGAACGCGACGATATCCCCAATGGCGAACAGTGGGTAGTCAAGCTCACCTACCCTGCCAGCAACAACGCGCTCCCAAGTGACCTCAAGGGCGAGCACATCGCCGCCGCGCTGGGGACGCACGCGAGCGCCATCGAGAACCTGCTCGTCAAGAGGCGCATCATGGGTCCGAGCTGGCTCGCGCTGAGCAACGCGGAGCGCGTCAACGGCATCAAGGCGAGCTGGTGCACGCTCGAGGTCGACCTCAAGGACAAGAAGGACATCTCCAGCAAGCCCGCCAAGCACCGTGCCCCGGCGCCCCTCGTGGTTTGTTCGGTCAGCCTGCGCACAATCGTTAATCCGCGCACCAACGCATCGGAGATCGCGGCCGCGAGCCTCATTACCGCCGGCAGCGTGCGCTGCGACACGACGACTCCGCGTGCCGAGTGGAACACGCCATCGTATCTGCGCCAGCAGACGCTCGTGCGCCGCCTGGATGGGATGGCGTTCCCGCACGGCTTCGAGAAGAAGGTGTCCGAGGAGAACAGTCGCGGCATGGGCCGCGTCCTCGAGGCGTGCGCGTCCGAGCGCGCCCTCCTGGTCATGCTGCTCGCCAAGATCGAGAAGCTCGACCCGGACGTCATCGTGGGCCACAACGTGGCCGGCTTCGACCTGGAGGTGATCATGCAGCGCATGCAGGTCAACAAGGCCCCGCACTGGAGCCGCATCGGCCGGCTGCGCCGCTCGAAGTTCCCGAAGCTTGGCGCCCCAGGCAGCTCGACCTTCGGCTCCGGTGCGTCGCCAGCCCTCATGTCGTGTGTGGCTGGCCGCCTGCTGTGCGACACCTATCTCGGTGCTAAGGAGCTCTTGCACGAGGTGAGCTACAGCCTGAAGGCCCTCTCGGAGACGCAACTCGGCGAGACCAAGCAGGATATGCCGCCGTCAGAGGTGGTCAAGTCGTACGAGGAACCCGCGAAGCTGGTGGCTCTCACCGAGTCAGGCGTCAAGGACGCGTGGCTCTCACTTGCACTGATGTTCCACATGAACCAGCTGCCGCTCACCAGGCAGTTGACGGAGCTGTGTGGGAATGTGTGGTCGAAGACGCTCGGTGGGCAGCGTGCCCAGCGCATCGAGTTCCTGCTGCTGCACGAGTTCCACGCGCGCAAGCACCTGGTGCCGGACCGCCTGCCGAAGTCCGAACGTGAGCGCGTCGCCAGGGCTGCCGGCCTGAAGCGCAGCGGCGATGACGACTTCGACATGATGCCTCCCGACGACATCGAGGCCGACATCGGCGGTGGCGGTGGCACCGGTAAAAAGAGCGCGCGCCGTCGCCAGAAGGCGCAATACGCCGGCGGCCTCGTGCTTGAACCAAAGAAGGGCCTCTATGACGACTTCGTCATCATGATGGACTTCAACTCGCTGTACCCATCTATCATCCAGGAGTACAACATCTGCTTCACCACTGTGCCGCTTGCGCGCGCGGCCACTGAAGAGAATGAGGAGGGCGCCGCCGAGGGCCCGCCGCCTCTGCCCGACGCCGATCTCCCTCCAGGCATCCTGCCGCTGACCATCAAGAAGCTGGTGCAGCGCCGCCGCGAAGTCAAGAACCTCATGAAGAACGAGCGCGATCAGGGGGCGTACCAACAGCTGCATATCAGGCAGCTGGCACTCAAGCTGACAGCCAACTCGATGTACGGCTGCCTCGGTTTCAGCAACAGCCGCTTCTACGCCAAGCCGCTCGCCATGCTGGTGACTTCGCAGGGCCGCGAGATCCTCCAGAGCACGGTGGACCTCGTGCAGATAAACATGGGTCTGGACGTGGTGTACGGTGACACAGACAGTATCTTCGTGCACACCGGCAAGTCTGAGCTGCAGGATGCGTACCATATCGGGAACCAAATCAAGCGCGAGTCCAACCGCCGCTTCCGCCTGCTCGAACTCGAGATCGACGGCGTGTACAAGACTATCCTGCTGCTGAAGAAGAAGAAGGTGCGAGCTCTGATGGACCTGCGCGTGCAAGCGTCGCCTGCGCCGCTCGAGTGTGCTCTGACACGACGCGCATCTGCCCCGCATCCATGGCCATCACTCCCCGGCCGCCGGCGCCTCGCAGTACGCCGCGCTCAAGGTTGAGCCTGTCAAGGGCGGTGGCTACACCACGTCGATGGAGATGAAGGGCCTCGACATCGTGCGCCGTGACTGGTGCCCGCTGTCAAAGGATGCGGGCAAGTTCGTGCTTCGCGAGGTGCTGTCGGGCAAGGCGCGTGAGGATGTCGTCGAATCGATCCACGCGCACCTCGAGCGCGTCAAGGAGCAGATGGACGGCGGCAGCGTGCCCCTGGGCAAATACATCATCACCAAGGCGCTCACCAAGGATCCCAAGGAGTACCCTGATGCACGCAACCAGCCGCACGTGCAGGTGGCGCTTCGCCGCCGCGCGCAGGGTCGGCGTGAGGGCACCAGTGCCGGCGACACCGTGCCGTACATCATCTGCACGGCCGAGTCCATTGCCAAGCTGGAGGCTGGGCAGACGGAGGGCGGCGAGGACGCAACGGCGGCAAAACCCAAGGCGGGCGGTTCGCTGGCGGAGCGCGCCCGCCACTTCGAGGAAGTCAGCAAGTCGCAGGGCGCGCTTGAGGTCGACGTGGAGTGGTACAAGACGCAGCAGGTGCACCCCGTGGTGAGCCGCCTGGTTGCCGTGATCGAGGGCACCGACGCTGCGCGCATCGCGCACTGCCTCGGCCTTGACTCCTCGAAGTTCAACACCGCCACCGTCGGTGCGAGCGCCGCGGCTGACGACGGCATGGACGCGCTCTTCCTCGACGACGACGCGCTGTACGAGAGCTGCGACAGGCTTGACCTTAGGCCGAGCATGGAATCCGTGCCGTCGCCGTTTCCGGGCGCCCGCGCTGTGGCACTCGGCGCTTCGGCCAGCGGCGACGACCGCGCGGCATGCGCGCGCACCGTGGAGGGCATCTCGGCGGCCGCGCTGGCCAACCAGGCGGCGCTGGCGGCGCGCCGCGTGGCGAGGGAATACTACGATGGCTGGCTGCGCGCCGACGACGAGGCTGTGCGCTACCGCACCCGCAACGTGTGCAGCCGCACAGAAGCGGGCGCCCCGCCCGGCTCGCTTCCCGCGGTGCAGGCACACCAGGTGGCGCTCCTCGGCGGCGCCGACGGCCCGCGCGTGTGCCGCGAGCGCTCCGAGTCGTCACTCTTCCGCCAGCTGCGCGCGTGGGAGCGCGCACTCGACCCGGCGCGCGCCGTCGAGGCGCTGCCGCAGGAAATGCAGGCGCAGGGGCGTGACAACCTCGCACGCCACCGCGCGGCGCTCGACGCAGGCAGCCGCGCCGTCGGCCGCGTGCTCGGCGCGAGCGCGTACAACTGGGTGAGCCTGGGTAGCCTCTTCCCGACGGCGCTCTTCACCCCCGCCGCCGCGGGTGCACAGGTGTGCTAGAGGAGGCACTAATTGTCGCTGTGCGCTCCTCGTAACGCTCTCTTCTGTCTCCTGGCGCGCGCGTCACGTCATTGTCTCCACAGCGCCCGCACACCTTTCACGCGAGCGCCGCCGCCGCACGCGTGCGCGGGCACGGAAGAGGAGGGAGCGTGCCGTGGGCGAGCCGCTGCTGCTGCTGCTGTTGTTGCTTGTTGTACATTAATGCTGCGGAAGGGGGTCGTGGGTGCGCGTAGCCTCGCGCGGGGGTGGGCGATGGCGAGCGCGCGTGCATGCCTTCGTGTGCGCTGTAGGCTCGGCACGACTGCGCGTGGCGCAGCAGCTGCCTCGCCACTCGGGCACGCGAGGGAACCCCCTCGCCTTTTCTCCCTCGCGAATCGCACATGCCATCACTGCCCCTACTCGCCGTCTACCTCATCCTCGACCTCCTTGCCGAGTGCCTTTGCAACGATTGGCGTGAGCGCGACCGTCGGTGGGAATCGGATTGGGCTGGCGGCTTTGTGCGCGACGTAGGCGAGCGCGGCGGTGCCAGCGCGCTCGCCGCTGCCACCGGCACCTACATCGATGCCCACGCGCGATAGAAGCGCCGCCACGTCCACGCCGTTGCTCACCAGTACGTAAAAGAGCGAGAAGCTCACCAGCGAAAGCGAGATGGACGTGATGAGGTACGCGCTGCCGTAGCGCTGCAGGAGCTCCTTGGCGTTGCTCACCTTGGTCGAGCCGTCGTCGTCTTTGCTGGTGAGCGACTGCCAGAGGCCCGCCTCCAGGCCGTATTTCTGCGTCGTTTCATCGGCGCTCGCGCCGCCACTCTGGCCCCCGCCGCCCTCGCCGTCGCCGCCGGCCGCGCGCAGACGCTGCCCGCCGTGGGCGCCGCGCGCACGCGCTCTGGTCACCGCGGGCGCGCATGTGGCCCTCGCGTGCGCGCACGCGCGCGCGCGCGCGCTAAGACCTAAATAGGGTCTACTTCACACACGCACTTGAATCCCATTCACCCACACTTTATCCGCACACGGCGCTCTAAAAACCTCAAATCCGCGCCGACTCCGAGTGGATGACGGGCGACGACCCCCTTCGAAACTTCGTGTCAATTTCGAATCCGGCGCCTCGAAGCTCTCGAAACCTCAACCTCAACCGCTGAGGGGACGCGCGTGGGCGCGCCGGAGCGCGGCGCGGCGGCGGGCGGGGGGGCGCGCGGACCTCTCCTCCCCCCCAAGGCTCCCGCCCCCTTCTTCGCCCCCGTGTCTCGCCGGGCGCCCGCAGGCGGGCGAGCGGCGCGCGGCGCGGCGTCCGGCGCGCGGCGCGGGCGCAGCAGCTGGAGGAGCAGGGTCAAGACGCGCGGGAGAGGCGCGTGGAGACCATCAAGGCAAGCGCACCCTTCGTCGACGATGCGGCGTGCTGGGCGCGCTCAGTCGCCTTTGAGACGGTGCTCGGCGGCGACTACGGCGGAGAGGCGCCGGCGGACGCGCGTGACGTGCCCGGCGGCTCGCGCTTCTTGCAGCGCCTGAGCGGTGACCGCGCCCGCGCGGCGGCGCTGGCGCCGCGCGAGCGGCTCAAGGCCGCTGGGGGCCAATTCAAGGTCGTGTCCACGTTTATGCCGGAGCCAACCAAGCTGCTCGTGCGCTGGACGTACACCGAGAAGGGAGATGACGCAGCGGTGGTGGAGGGCAGCACCACGTACCGACTCACGCGCGACGGCGGTGCGATCGACAACGTCGAACACACATGGCAGGTGCGGCGTGAGGGCCTCGGGGAGATGGACGTCTTTAACGTTGCGCTGCGACAAGCGCGCCACCAAAGGCCGCCGGACGCTTCCGTGTTTGCTTGGTTCGCGCCGGCCGTCAGGCTGGCCGCATGGGAGGCCTTGATGGAGGACCCCGACTTTGGTGGGCAGCTCGTGCGATCGGAGCTCGACGACCTCACCGATCAGGCCATCATCGCCTTCGTGGCGCTGATGCTGTCGTTCGTCCTGCTCTTCGGCAAGGTCGGCTACCTGCTCGTCACCGCCCGCGGCGGGTGACCAACCTCCCGCCAGCACGAGCGCGCCGGCACGCGCGCGGCTGGACCAGTGTTACTTTGTACCTTACTACCATCCCTTCGCCGCCCCGTGCCCCCCCTCCCCGCCCCCCGTGGGCCCGCCGCGTGCTGCGCACCCCCTCAGCGCGCACCCCCTCAGCGCGGCGCCGCAGACCGCCGCTGCAGACCGCCGCTGCCGCCCGCGCCGCCCGCGCCGCGCCGCCTTATCTTTTTATCCAAAAGGGGCGTGTGCGGGACCCTCCATCCTCCACCGGACTTTCGGTTAACCCCAAATCCGATTGCTCGCAAGCCGCTCGACGGCAGGCGAGGAATTGGCGAAGTGGCGAATTCCGCGGGGATGCATATGAAAGTGAAAGCGTCAAAAAAAAAGCGTCACATTGATATATGGGACGCGCGCACAACACACCAAAAACATAATTCGCGGCGCAAAAACCTCCGGAAACTGCGCCGAGCCGTCACATTGAAACTTCAAATGTGCAATTTGAAACGCTTTCACGACACGCGCAGAATTGCAAACGCGCTGTGCCAAAAGCCCCCCCCCCGAAACGCCGGAGACTGATTCGCGTCGGTCGCGCCCGCACGTCAAAACGCGTGTGTTTTTTTTTTTTTTTGGCGGGAAAAGGGCGCGCGAGCGCGTGTGTGATGCGCGCGCGGCGCAGCGGGTGTGTGGGTGGGCGGGGGGACGGGTGGTGTGCGCGTGGGGCTGCGCGGACAGCGCTCGGCGGCGCGGGGCGCGCCGGTGCCGGTGGCGGCGCGGCGCGAAGCGAGGCGACCGCAGGGAGCGCACGCTATCGAGCGAGCGAGAACGGTAGCGGCATGGGCGCTGGCGAGGACACGGTGGGGAGCTCGCGCGGCGGCGGTGCCGCCGCCGGCGGCGGCACTCAAGCCACGCGTCTCTCCGTGCTCACATTCAACGTTCTCGCGCCGTGCTACAAGCGCGTGGGCCCGCCTGTGCCCCGCGAGCCTCTCGAGGCATCGCTCGGCGCGCCGCGGCCGCGGCGTGCGCGCGAGGCGTCCGACCCCGCCACGTGGCTCGCCCGCCAGCGCGCGTGCATCGCCGAAATCGAGGCCGCGCGCGCCGATGTGTGCATGCTGCAAGAGTTCCAGCTCGACAACGCGGACTTCGTGTCGCTCTACGAGGACGCCTTTGCGCACACCTACGAAATGTTCTACGCGCGTCGGCCGGGCAAGGCGGACGGGCTATGCACCATGGTGCGGCGGGAGGCGCTGCGTGTGGTGGGTGGAGGGGCCCACAGCGTCACGCTCGTGCCGAAGGGCGACCGCGTGGCGACCATACTCGCTGTGCAGAGGCGCGGGGACGCCCGCACGGGCACGGGCGAAGGCGGGGCGGCGGGTGCGCCCACGCTGCTGCTGTGCAATACACACCTGTCTTTCAACCACGGCAAGCTGTGGGACAGGCGCGTGCGGCAAATGCAGGCTGCCGCACTGACGGCCGCACTGCGGCGGCGCGACGCCGAGCTTGCGGCCGCGGCTGGCGGCGGCACCGGCGTGGCGGACGCGTACGTCATCGGCGGTGACTTCAACGGCGATCGGGAGGAGTTCGTGTTCAAGCACATGATCGGCTGGGGCTACGAGGACGCCATGGGAGTCACCTGCAGCACCGACGGCGGTGTGGTGACACATCTCACACACAATGGCGACGCCATCGAGGCGGACTACTTTTTCGTCCTGGACCGCGGCGACACTCGCGGCGGCGGCGTGACCAAAGGCGAGCCCCGCAGCCGCGCGGTTGCCTTCGCCTCGAGCGAATTGCTGCCCCAGGGGCTGAGCAACACCGCGTGGCCCGACGAGCATGCCTACTCTATGAGCGACCATCGTCCGCTGAAGGCAGAGCTCGACTGGCTGAGCGCCTCCGCGCCTGTCGACACGGACGATGCGCGCGCTGGACAGGTGGTACCAGCCGAGGCCGCGCACGCCGTCTTCTAAGCACCGACGGAGAAAGATGGAAGGGGAGGGAAAGAACGGGTGGGTGGCGAGAGTTTGTGAGAGAGGGGAGAGGACGGAAACTACACCCACCATCAGACTCTGATGGCAAAAGCGCATGCACGCGCGCCCAAAAAGCTCACAAAACACACACAAAACACACACACACACGACACAGGGACACACAAACCCGTACCACACACACACACATGCGCGCGCGCGTACACACACACGCGCACACATGCACACTCGCACACGCGCACACACGCACACACGCACACACACAAAGACACGCCCCGTACCAAAACACACACACACGCGCGCGCGCGCGCACGCACGCACACACAAAGACAACAAACCTGTCTTCATGCGCTGCTCTTGTATATACCATTGTTTGCACACGTTCGCCTCAGGCTCGGGCGCACGAGCGTCCGCTCTTAGTCCCGCCAGCGAGCGCGCCTGGCCGTGTGCGCCACTGGTTGCTGGCCGATAGGATTATTTACGTACGCTGCGAGAGGCCAACTCGGATGCCTCTGACGCGCAAACTGGCGCGCGGTGGTGGCAGCGCCCGCTCGCCGCCTCTGCATTCGCCGGCGTCCGCCTGCCCCTCTCTCGCTCTCAGACTGGTCTTGGAAGACCGAATATGTAGGTCTCAGGGGAATGAGATGTCATTAGTGTCCTTGAGGATGGGATGGTTGTTGGGCGTGGACGCATTTCCGGGCGGGGATGCTTCAGAGCGAGGGCGCGCGCAAACGCAGGATAGTCGGGTTTGGGCAGTGGCAAGTGCCTTGGGACTGGCCCAGGTGGGCGGTGTGAGCCTCGCTCACATGTTTGAAGTGGGGCCCGGTGCGGCGCTCGCGACGGTGACCGGCGATACAACACGTGTAGGCGCCACCGCCGCCGCTCCTACGTCCACCACAGTGTCGTAGACCGCAGGCACGGCCGCGTCGGACGCGCGCTGGCTGACAGGTGAGGCGAGGCGCGCTCCACGCTGCCCGAGTAGGCCGTCGATCATCTGCTGGGCTGCTGCAACCTGCACAAGCGTGCCAGTCATTTCGACCATGCGCTTGGTGGCCCCGGGGGTGGCCTCATGCATCTTGACGCGTGCGCCCGAGAGCTCGCGGACTTGTCGAATGTTAGAGCCGCCACGGCCGATGATTGAACCCGAGGCCGCAGCGGGCACCGCCACCGTGACGGTCACGACGTCGCTGCCCTCGTCGCCCACTTCTGGCGCAGCGTCAGCGGCCAGGCCCACACCGCGCAGCGCGGTGACGGTTTCGAGGCCGCGCGAGGCTGGCGCGCAACCGGCGTTCTGCACACCCTCAGGGGTGGTCGGCACCGCCGGCGTCGGCGCCGCGGCTTTGCGTGCACCGTCCCTCGCTGGGCTGGCGCGCAGGCGCGTCGAGATCTCATGGAGGGCGGCGCGGGCCGCCGGCAGCGTGCCGACAATCTGGACGAGCTCATCGCCGTGCAAAGCGAGCGACCACGGCACCTGCTCGGGCGGCAGTACCCGGATCTGTGCACTCGTCTCCTCGCGCATCTGCTGGATGATAGCACCGCGCTTGCCCAGAAGGCAGCCGATCTGCGACGCAGGCACCAGCAGTCGCGTCGTGGTGAGGTGTGTGTTGTCGCTTGCGAGGCCTCCTTCCCCTGTTCGTGCGTCATTGGCAGCGCCAGCACCAGCGCCGAGAGCAGCCTCCTTGGCCCCCTCACCATCGTGGTCATCTTCGTCGTCGTCTTCGTCGCCCTGCATGAGCCGCGTGTGAACGCGGAAGAGACCTTCCTGCACGGCGCTGAACGGCATCTCGGCATCGTCTGGCGCTGAGATCACGATCACCCGCTCGTCGCAGCCGGAGACGTGACCGGTGATCTTGAAGCGCGCGCCGGTTTCCTCGCGCATTTGCTGCACGATAGACCCCCCCTTGCCAATTACCACGCCCACGCGCGACACGGGGCACAGGATACGGAAGCAGGCCTCGCCTGATCCCGCCGGCGGCAGCGAGTACAGCGCCGAGCCACCAGGGGAGGGGTGCGCGGAACTGCTGGGCTTGTGATGGGGCTGGTGGTGCGAGTGGTGGCTGTGGGATAGGTGTGGAAGCGGATAGCCCATGGCATCAACGGCATTCGCGGCGCTGTGGGCGGTGTGCATGCCCATGGACCTGCCCGCCCCGCCAGGGGCGACATGGTGGCCCTGCTGCTGCCTGTGGCCGTGCTGCGGCGGCGGCACGCCGGCCGCAGCGGCGAGTGCGGCAGTGCCCGTCTTCGGTGGGTTGGCCCGCAGAAGCTGTGTGATGTCCTGCAGTGCCGCGCGCACGCGACCCACCTCGCCCGACACTTGTAGCACGTCGTCGTCCTCCAACGCGTGCGCGTGCGGGAGCGGGTGCTGCTCGCGCGAGAGCACCCGGATATGGGCGCCGCTCTCCTGGCGCATGCGCTCAATCACCGAGCCACCCTTGCCCAGCAGGCAGCCGATCTGCGATGCTGGTACGATTAGGCGGGTGCAGGTCTTGTCCTCCTCGCTGGAGACGTCCTCACCGGATGTGGCATTGGCGCTCGCGGTGCCCTCCTCAGCGCCGGCATGCGGATGCAAGGCGCCGGGCGCTACCATGACGGCCGCTGCAGGAGGCACAAAGTTCGCAGCTGCGGCCGTAGCCGGCGCGGTCCCGGGAACGCCGGCAGCGGCGGGCACCGAAACGCCGCCGTCACCCTCCACGATGCGCGTGTGAATGCGGAAGAGCGCCTCCTGCGCCGCGCTCCAAGGCGCCTCAGGCTCGTCCACCGCCGCGATGCCGATCACGCGCTCATCCATACCCTCCTTCGCCTCGCCGAGCTTGATGCGTGCCCCAGTCTCCTCTCGCAGCTGGCGGATGATACAACCACCCTTGCCCAAGACGGAGCCGGCGCGCGAACTCGGGCAGAGCATGCGGAAGACCGTCTCCACCGGGGCAGGCGCCGCCGCCGCTGCTGGTGCCGCGACCGCGGCATGCTGCGCCTCCGCGGCGAACGCCTGCAGCGCGGCGGCAGCCGCGACCGCCCCACCGTCCCCGAACGACCCAAGAGAGCCCAGCGAGGCCGAGCCCATGCCGTGGCCCATCATGTGCGCCGCGTGCGCGTGCTCAGGCGTTGGCTGGTACGTATGCTTCATCGCGCCCATGTCGGCCGACACGCCCGGAAAGTGGTATGCATGCGGCGGCGCAGCGGCGGCGTTGGCGACCGCAGCGAGCGATGCCGCGTGGTAGTGTTGGGCTTGTAGTTGCGCCTGCTGCTGCTGCGCGGCCTGCTGCTGCGCAGCGACAGCGGCCGCCGTGCTGAAGCCGTCCCAAGACACCTGCGGCGCTGGGACGCCTGCAGAGGCGGCCAGGGCCGCCGCAGAGTTTGCCGCCGCCGCTGCTGCCGCCGCTGCCGACGACGGCGATGAGGGCCCATGCCCGCCACTGTTACCGTCGCCATCGCCCACCACCCTAGCGTCGGCCATTGCACCCCCGTCAGCTACCCCCACCGCGCTTGCGGTCGGGACCTGCGGCACAGGGGCGGCTGCCGGGGCTTGCGCTGCCGCCTGCCCTGCCACTGGCGATGTCACGGCCGCTGGCGCCGCCGGCGCCCCCGCGGGAGCAGCAGCGCCGTCGCCGCCGAGTCCGGCAAACTGCGCGCTTAACACGGCGGGGTCAAAGCCCGCCGCCGCCTCCATCACCCGCAGCGCGCCCGTTCTGGCCCCGTCCTGCCCCGCCGCCCTCGCTGCGCCCGCCCCCCAAAGGACTCCGATCGCGCGACCGATCGCGCGCCGCACACCAGCGCGACGACCGCTGCCCTCCCTTTCCCCCCCCCCCCCCCCCCCCCCCCCCCCCCCCCCCCCCCCCCCCCCACGGACCCGTCCGCGCGGCGCGCGCGGGCGAACGCGCGGCCCGCGGCGCGACGGACCAATGGGCACGCCGACCTGGATCTGATTTTATTCAGCTTATATTGGCCATCGATTTTTTTTTCGCCGCGCGACACGCTCCCTTATTGCAGTCGTTGTTCGCGTGCCGCCCGTGCACCCCTGCGTGGCCCGCCGTCGGCGAGCAGTGGCTGCCGCTCGAGTCGCCGGGTGGCCTCGTGCCAGAGCTCGCGGCGGGGTGCGGGGCAATCTTCGGGCCCACAAGCGCGGCCCTCGCCCCCAAGCCGGCGCGGATCTGAGCGCAACGGTGGGGGCCGCATTTGTAACGGTGTTTCACTCGCACGTGCATGCGCTTTCTCACACGCGGGCCGTCGCCCTGCTGCAGATGGTGCTGGGCGCACAGCGCGTGCGCGAGCTCGGCCCCTCGGCATCGCTCGTGCAACTATGCTCCCCACGTTTATAGCGCAAGCTTGCCAGCATTGGGGGCAGCGCCACTTGTGGTTCCCTCCTCCCCTGTGAGCGCACATGCGCTACCCCCGTCGTCGCCCGCCTCGCCCTCCGCACACTCGACACCACCCCAGCGCTGCGCGGCGCGCGCGCAATTAAACTGCGGCTTGCCAAGCGCCGCATTGACGCGGTTGTGCGCAGCGCATGCCCACGCGCGCAGCGCGGGGCCGCTCGTCACGTCTGGGGGGAGCTCTGCAGCGCCCAGCACCCAGCGGGCGTTCGTGCGCGGTGCGCCCGGGGAGCGCGGTGCGAGTTCGTCAGCGCAAATGAATCACACGAGCGATCGCGCGCCAGCAACAGCTCATGAGCGCGCACAGCATTTCGCTCCCACTCGCCGCAGCTGGTACGCACCTTTGAGTAGCTCACCAAAGTGTTTGGCGCAGTGTGCGCACGGATACACATGCTGCAGCGCTAGGATGAATTCTTTGGCTGCTCGCCGCTGGGCGCGCGTCGGCGCGTCGGGCCACTGTGCAGCCATCGTGTGCAGCAACAGCCAGGTCGCCTGCCCGAGTTCCTCCCGGCTCACGCGCCCGCCGCCTCCATCCCCGTCTCCGCCCCCTTCTCCACCATCACCGCCACCTGTGGCATATATTGTGCTGCTGTGACTGCCTTCGTCGCCAGGTGCGACGCCGATGTCGGGCTCGGCAACAGCGGTAGCAGCATCAGTGCCGCCGCCAGAGCCGGCACCCTCGTCTTCAGCAGCGTCGCCATCGCCCCCCATGCGGCTAGCTGCGCCGCCGGCGCACGCCGCCGGGGCCGTCACGAGCGCCGCTGCGCCGGCGCCCACCACGATCGCGGCGGCGCTCCGCCGTGCACGTCGTGCATGCCGCGGCTGTCGACCGTGCGGCAGCACGTGCACGCGAGCCCCGAGCCAGCGCGGGGGCACGCCTCCAGCAGACGCCATTGTCCTTCCCCTCAAGGAGCGCCGGAGCGCGTACGCACCCGTTGACGTGCGACACGGCGCGGCGCGCACACAGTGGCGCGCGGCGCGCGCACAGTGGCGCACGCACGTCACGGGCAACCAGTAAAAAATTAAATTCATTCATTATCCGCCACACGCGCATCGCCCCGCCAGCCTTCACCCGAGCGCCGAGAGCCACCCCCAAACGCCGCCAACTGAGCTCGCATGCGGAGAGGGCGGGGGCGGGCTGGGCGGCGACGCTACGACGTGACCCATCGACTCGTGCCAAGCTGTGTGCGCCTCCTCGGTCGCAACCACGAGATCCTCGGGCCGGTACGGCACCACAAGCTCCATCACCGTGTTTGCCGTGCCCGCGACCATGCCGAGCGTGCCGACCAGGATGAGCACAGCATCGGCGGCGAGCTCCCATCGCGTCATGCGCTTGACGCCCACCACCTTGATGTGCAGCACCGCCGGCAGAATAAATGCCAGGCTGCCGCAGCACACCGACCCCACCAGCGAAATAAAAATTGAGAAGCCGGGCACGAACATCGCTGTGAGCACCAGCAACCCAACCACCGCCACTCGTCGAAACGACGCGGCGTGCGCGTTTGCCGCCTCAGCCGCCTCCTCTTTCACTTTCACCTCCTCCATGTCCTCTGGAAGGAGCTTGTAGTTTGCCTGCGCGCGCTCCAAGATTTCCCAGACCGGCACCATCATCACCGGAAAGGTGAATAGCAAGCCTATCGACATGCTCACCTTAACCGCCGCCGTCAAACCGTCGTCAGGCATGTTCAGTGTCACGATGTCGTTGGTGTCATCACCGAACGCCGCGTAACCGATGGCGCCAAAAGCGATGAAGAGCATGGTGATGATGCTCAGTGCGATCGTGAGCGTGCTAACGAACTTCTCGGGCTCTGCCATCGAGCTCTCGAGCGGCAGCATCATGCCGATACCCTCGAAGCAGTAGATGAAGACGCCGAAGAGGAAGGGCAGCGTGCCGATGTTTGACCATTCCGAGCGCTCGAGCGTGTCCGCACTGAGCACCGCCGCGATGTCGTTGCGAAATATGACGACGAGCCCGAACAGGTTGAGCACGTCGGCGACGAGCGAGAAGGGCGCGAGGCGCGTGAGGCTCTTCACGAGGCTCAGTGAGACCAGCGCCGGCACCATCGCAAAGATGAAGCTCGAGGGGGGCCACGCGCTTATGCTGGACAGATTCTTCCCGATGAAGACGAGGTACGCCACGCAGAAGCCCGTCTGCGAGAGCACGAGCAGCGTGTTGACCACCGTGCGCCCCGCCTGGCCGAGCGCGGCCGCGGCGACGTCGCCATACGTCGCGCACGCCTCGTGGCGCACCTCCACCAGGAAGCGGCGCGTGCGCACGAGTGTCAGGATCGCCCACCACGACAGCACCGCGATAAATATGAGGAAGAGCGCGCCCTCGACGGTGCCGCTCTTGCGGAACGCGAACGGCAGGCCGAGCATGCCCGCGCCAATGAAGGCGATAAAAATGTTCGACAGCGTCTTCCCGACCGAGCTCTTGGCGCCTCCGGGCGCCGCGCCATGGCCGCCCTTGCCCATCGCGCGGGCGCGAGGCTCCGTTTCTTCCCCGCCGCCACCCGCCGCCGCCCCTGGGAGGGGGCGGTGGTCCCTGGGGTGGGCGAGCGCGCCCCGCGGCCGAGCGCGCGCTCTGTGGCGGCGGGCATTTTGCGCGCCAACAGCAGTGACCGCGCCGCTCTTTGTACCGCGCCGCCGGCCTCCCAATTCGCGGCCTGAAATTTCGTCCGCGGCGCGGGCGCGACGCGCACCCCGCGCGTCCAAAAAAAAAACGCCCCTCCGTCGCGCACTCCGGCCGGTCGCGGGGCGGCTGTTGGCGTTGGCACTTCCGCGCGGCTGGCTCGAAAGCCTCCATCGACCGATCGGTGTCAGCCCGTCCCTCAGCCAGGAGTTCAAAACGCACTCAATCAAACGGAAGCATCGCCAAAGGCCAAAACTCCCCACGAGTGAGTTCCGAAGCCGAACCAGATCCAGCCGGCGCCCGCGCCGCGCGCCGCGCGCGCCGGGGTCGACGCTGGACCCGGGCGTAGATCCGCCTGGCGGGGGACACGACACCCATAATCGATCGATCAATCTCAATCAGCCGACACCAATCGAATGGCCGAAGAGCACAACCGCGCTCGCACAGCACCAGCCAACAAACAAATGACCCGTCACTATCAATCCAAGCTCGCGGAAAGTGTCTATGAGTAGCGCGGGTAAAACTGGGCGCCCTGGCGAAGCGGCGCGCGCTGGAACGATTTTTAGCCGGGCGTACATCCGCGTGGCGAGGCGAACGATTTTTTTGGAGACCTCTGCACGGTAAATCGCGACCATTGGCAGGGTGGCGATATCTCTCGCCGGCGCGGCGCGCGCGCGCGCGCATGCGAAGAGACCTGCGGCGGTGGGTTTTGATGGGGAGATCTGATCTCCGGGCCGCGGCCGCGCGGCTGCTGCGGCCGCTGCGGGGCGGCGGCGGGCCAGAGCGCGAGTGCCGCGCGCGCCGGGGCCGGCGAGCGCGCCGGGCGCGAGCCCCCAATGCGCGCGTCGCAGGCAGCTGCTGCAGTCTTCAAGAAGACCGGCGGGCTCGTGTGGAAGGTGCGCCCCACGCGCGTGCGCGCAGGCGCGCGCTCCGGCGCGTAGGGCCAGCGGGTGGTGGCGGTGGCGGCGGTGCGCGCACGTGAGGCACCCGCGCCCCGGGACTCAAGAGCGGCCACGCTAACGCGCCCTTTTGCGCCTCTCGCGCGCACGCGCGCTCGCAGACCATCCCGAACACGCAGACGCGCAAGGCGAATCGCCGCCGCGCCATCACTGAGACGAACGAAGTGCGCCGGCGGTGCGGCGAGGCGCTCAAGAGCTGGTGGGCGGCGCAGCAGACGGCCTCGCCAGGCGCGGCGGCCAGCGCCGCGGCTGCCACCCCAAAGCCGCGGTAGTGCCGATGGCGCCACGCGTGGCATCAGCGACGCGGGCAGTGGGGCGGGCGCGGCTGGCACGTGATGTTGGGCGAGCGCAGCGGGCGGCGGCCGCTGCGCGGGATGGGCAGCAGCAGCAGCAGCAGCAGCAGCAACAGCCATGGTGGCAACAATACGCGGCCAAGGGCGCGCGCGACGCTAAGCCGAAGCGTGTGCAGTTCGGTGTTGGTGGCCGCGCCCGCGCGAAGGCAGCGCGGCCGGAGGGAGGGAAGCCGCTGAGCGAGTACATGTCCCTTAGCTTCGACGACTACAACCTGCTCGATCCCGAGCTGATCTCGCGCGTGGACCTTTCCGAGCCGCTGGCATCCGATGCCGAGGAGGCTGCCATGTTCCGCTTCACGCTGCCGCTGGATACGCTCGTCCAGATGCCATGCAGGCCCGAGATGGACGTGCTTGCGGAGCGGCTGTGTGATGAGAAGGGCCTGCGATTGTCGTGCCTTCGCGCGACCATCACCGGTGATGTGGCGCCCCTTGCGGAGCTACCGGCGCCCGCCGTCGAGGATGAAGAGCGCGGTGGCGGGCCGGTCGACGCCATCACCCCAGGCGAGACGGCCACGGTGGAATCCGCGGGCGCGAAAGCAGCCGGAGCTGACGAGAAGACCGACTCGACGCCGGGTGGCCGAGGTGCGGAGAGCAAGCTCGAGGTCTGGCAGCCACCCGATAGCGGCGAGTCGGATGGCGAGCAAGCTCCCGGGAGCGAAGCGGCGCCGGGAAGGATGTCCGACCCCGTCCTGCGCAGGCGCATCGCAGACTTTGACGAGGCGTTCGAGCTGGATTGGTCGGTGCACATCGAGTGGGGCGAGAGCCACCTTCGAAGCAGGCTCAGATCGAGCTGCGCCGTGCTCGTGCCCCCGCCCTTCTCGGCGCCGCCGCGGCCGCTCATCGGCGGCGCGCTCACGGCAGCCGGCCGCACCGTGGTTGGCATCCTGCTTCCGCGCGTGCTGCAGGAGGTCGCGCGCGACTACCAGCGCTGGGCGCTGGGCGGCGAGCGCGTAGCGCGCAGCGGCGCGCTCACCGAAAGCGAGATGCTGCAGCAGAACTCGCAGCTCAGCAAGCCCGGCCGGTAACGATTTTCCACCCATGTTCTCCCACGCAGCAGCCACCACCCTTTCAAAGCATCCCCACATTAACTTACACTGGGCGCCTCGCTGCCTCATGCCGAAACTGCCTCCGCTGCGGCGTCCTCGAGTATGCGGTTGGCCGTGATGGCCGCGCTCATGAGCACGAGCGGCACGCCGTTGCCTGGCCGAGTGGACGCGCCGACGAAGTACAGCCCATGCACGTCCTCGTCGGCGATGGGCCCATTCTCCGGCCGGAAGTACGCGAGCTGCGGCAGGCCGTGCGCCAGGCCGAACGCGGCGCCGTACTTGAGGTTGTACATCTTTTCCCACACGGCCGGCGTGTACACGAACTCGTTGGCGATGGCGTCGCGCACGCTCACGTCCTCGCCGCCGCCCACCGGCGTCACTCTGACGCCTGCCTCGTCCAGCCGGCGCAGGATGGCCTCGCGCCCACTCTCGACCATCGCGTCCCAGTCCACCTTGCCCGCGGCGGTGCCGTTGCCCGCCACCTCCTGCGCGTTGCCCACGGGCAGCAGCACCATCACACTCTCGCAGCCCTCCGGCGCGCACGTCTCGTCTGTGTGGGCGGGCTTGTGCACGTAGAAGTTGGGCTTCGGGCACCTGCCGCTGGCGGCAATGTCACCCGCCTGCGTGGCGCGCTGCCACGCCTCCTTGGGGTCGTCGCTCAGGAAGATCGAGTGGTGCAGCAGCTCGCTGCACTTGCCACTCACACTCCAGTTGAATGAGATGACGCCCGCGCTGTACTCCTTGCGCTCCAGCTCAGCGCTGCGCTGCCGCGCGAGTTCGCCCTCGACGAGGTCGTCGTACACGTAAGGAACGTCCGGGTTGGCCACCACCACGTCGGCCGCCACGAAGTCACCAGACTCGAGCTCGACCCCCTTGGCTGCGCCGCCCTCCACCACCACGCGCTTCACCGGCGCGCTGGTGCGAATCTCCACCCCCGCCTTGCGCGCTGCGTCCGCGAGCCCGTCGCGCATGCGCTGGAAGCCGCCGACAGGATACCACACTCCGTCGGTGAGCTCGGTGCCCGCGAGCAGCGAGAACGCGCCAGGAGCGTTGTAGGGCGAGAGGCCCACGTACAGATCCTGGAAGGTGAACAGCGAGCGCAGCTTCTCGCTCTTGAAGAAGGCGCGCAGCGCGAGGTCGTGCGGCAGCACGAGCTGCCACGGCGGCACCTTCGCGAGCAGCGGCGCGGCGATGGACGGGTCGGCCATCGCCTGCAGCGACTTCATGTCATTCTCGATGATGCCGCCGCCGATCTGGAACATGGCGCGCGCCTTCGCCAGCCACTCGAGGTACGCGAGCCCCGCACCGGGCTCGACGTCATCGAGCTGCTTGCTCATCTCATTGACGTCATACTTGAGGTCGAGCGCGTCGCCGTCGCCGAAGAACACGCGGTACGCCGGATCAACCTTGCGCAGCTCGGTGGGAAGGTCCATGCCAAGCGCCTCGAAGGCCTCCTCGTACTGCGGGGCAGGCGGGCCACGAGGGTGATGCGCATGGGGGCGCGCGCGCGTCAGCCCGCGCACGAGAAGTGCGCTCACAGCGAAGTGCTGCTCTGCGTGCGCGCGTCGTCGCGCGCGCAGGATCGGCCCGCGCCCCCGAGCGCCATGCGCGCGAGCTCCCGCGCAGAGGCTGGGCGCGGAGCGAGGGCCGCCGGCCCAGTCTCGCTCGCCCCGCTCCCCCTGCCAGCGGGACCCCGCCTGTGCGCATCGCCCGCGCACCCGGCGCGCCGCGAGCTTCCGCGCGGCGCCGCGCNTCGTGTACACGAGGAAGCTATTTGCGTGAGCGACCATGCCCTTGCCACACCCCTTTTGATTCGGCCCGCAGGTGCAAGAGCTGCTCACAGAGGCATTGCCCGGCAGGCAAGGCGGTCGAAAGTGCCCGTTGCGCGCAAATACCAGCGCCTCCTCGAACCGACGAGTATAGCCGTCGGGGTGAGATGGCAACACCTTGGCTTCGTGGTTCAAGAACTCCACCTTTTCTGTATCAGGACGCTGCGCAATCACCGCCGCCAGCACCGTCGGCAGAGCGAATGCTGCCGACGCAGGGGTGTCAACGGGCCTCGGCAGGGCGTCTGCGGCCAGTGGCTCGGCGGCTGACGCTCTGCTCACGCCTGTAGCCACGAGTGGGTCGCCACCTTGCATCGTCCTCGCGAGGACGCGCGTGTCGACGCGCGGCCACGTCCTGTTCATGCCGCCGCGCGAGTAAGGAAACGCCGGGTAAAATAGCTCGTCTACGTCGATGTGCAGGATCCATTTCATGCCGAGTTCGCGTGCGGTGTGAATGGCTTCCTCTGAGTTGAAGGACTGCTTGATCATCAGCCTAAAATTGCCGGGCTGTGATCCAAACTCGGGCATCCACTTGGCGAGCATTGACTGAGTGAAGTTCACGGAATTTGGGGGAAACACTGGTCCCCGCCCCCCCACGCGCTCCCAGAGCATCCCAGACTCGTCCACGCGCGACCAGTGCTCGTCTGCAAAGGTTTTCAGATTGGCCTGCCTCCACTGCGTTTCGCTGCTACTCAGATCCATGGGCACCCACTTGCCGCCGTTGGAGCCGTGCCGGTCTTCGAAGGCGAGGTCCAGCAAATGCACGCAGCTGCTGATGTTCCTCAACAATCGTTTCGCTGCCTCCGACCGACGCACCGACCACCCATCCATCGCCCGACCGAACCCATCAACGCCAAGGCGGAGCGACGCCGGTCGCAAACCCTCGCGCCGAGCGACCGCAAAGGGCGCGCCGAGGGCGAAGCTGCAGCGCGGATTGGCGACGTGGCCGCGCGTGGGGCCGCCTCGCCTCTCCCGCGAGTGGGCGGCGCTCGCTGGCGCTGCTGCCGGGCGCTGCACACGCCGGCCGCCCGGCCGGAGCTCACCGGCCTGAGCAGAAGAGAGAGACGCTCTCGTATGCTTGGCCGCGTCCGCGCGGACGCTGGCTGGCTGTCGCCACGCGCCGACCGAGTGCTGCCGCTGACTGAGCCGGCACAACCCGCGGCGCGCGCCTCCTCTCGCCCCCAAGCAGCCCCATCCATCACCGCCACACCACACCACGGACCCCCGGCGGCCGGCGACGAGCGAGGGTGCGCCGCGGATGGAGCGACGGCTCCATCCATGTTCCCCCGGCGCCCAGCCCCCTCATGATGCCATGATGCCAACCACGCCACACCAACCTACCTCCATGCAGTCCGCTCCAGCCAGCCGGTGCAGCTTGCGCTCCACGCTCCGCGCATTCATCTCCGCAGGCCCTGAATTTGATCCCTCGCAGCGAGCGCGCGAGCGCGGCCGGCCGGCCCGTCGGCGCCGCGCGGCCCCTGCCTGCACCCCGGCTGGGAGGCCGTGGCTAGCTGCCCCACCCCGGGCGGGCGCACACGCACACCCGCTCCCGCTCCCGCGCCCGCACCGAGATCTCGCCGGCCCGAACGCAGATCCCATTCGATTTGATGGCGCTCGCCCGCGAGCAGATCGCGCGCGAGCCGATAAGATTAAGGCCGCGCGCGATCTGCCCGGCGCCCTGCCCAGCGCGCCTTCAGGTTGGGGACGCCGCGTGTTTGAGGTTTTTAATGTTTGAGGTTTGGTAACGCGACCCGAACGTGTTTTGGATGGGAATGGAGTTCGGAATGGGAGGATGGATTGGACCCTCTTTTGGGGAAGGACGGGGAGGGTCCGCGGTCGGCGCCGCGCGGAGGGGGGGGGCGAGGGCTTGCGCCCACGCGCGCAGGCCGCGCGCGCGCGTGCGGGCGCAGCAGGGCGGGGTGGGGGGGGTGGGTACATAGGGGAGAGGGGGAGGGGGTGAGGAGGGGACGTGTGTGTGAGTGTGTGTGGGGGATTGGAGGTGGCGCGCGGCTGGTGCCACACGTGCGACCTCGCTCGCCTGCCCCGCTCGCCTCCTCCCCTCCCCTCTCCCGCCCCGCCCCCCCCCCATCGAGCTCGTGCCGATGGCGTCGATGGCGTGCGCGCCCGCGCGCGCGGCCGCCGGCACGCGGCGCGCCGGCCCGCGCGGGTCGACACGACGCGCGCCGAGGCGCGCGCGACGCCCGCTCGCTGCATCTCCGCCGCGCGAGCTGACACCCCGTTCCCCGTCTCCCCCCCGTCGCTGCCCTCCCCTTTCATCCGGATGTGCCTGCGCAGGCGATGGGCATCATGCCCGGTGGCGTGTCGTCGCCCGTGCGCGCGTTCAAGTCGGTGGGCGGCGGCCCGGTGGTCTTCGACAAGGTGAAGGGCTCGTACTCGTGGGACGTGGATGGCAACAAGTACATCGACTACGTCGGCTCGTGGGGCCCCGCGATCTGCGGCGCGGCGCGCGACGAGGTGAACGACGCGCTCGTTGAGCAGCTCGCCAAGGGCACGTCCTTCGGCGCGCCGTGCGCCCTCGAGAACGAGCTGGCGAAGATGGTGATCGACGCCGTGCCCTGCGCCGAGATGGTGCGCTTCTGCAACTCCGGCACGGAGGCGTGCATGGGCGTGCTGCGCCTCATGCGCGCGCACACCGGCCGCGAGAAGATCATCAAGTTCGACGGCTGCTACCACGGCCACGCCGACCCCTTCCTCGTGCAGGCCGGCTCGGGCGTCGCCACGCTCGGCCTGCCGGACTCGCCGGGCACGCCGGGCGGCTCCACCAAGGACACGCTGGTGGCCACCTACAACGACCTCGACTCGGTGAAGGCCATCCTCGAGGCCAACAAGGGTGAGGTCGCCGGCATCATCCTCGAGGGCGTGGTGGGCAACTCGGGCTTCATCGTGCCCGACCAGTCCTTCCTCGAGGGCCTGCGCGCGCTGTGCGACGAGCACGGCGCGCTCCTGTGCTTCGACGAGGTGATGACCGGCTTCCGCATCTCGTACGGCGGCGCGCAGAAGCACTTCGGCATCATGCCCGACGTGGCCACCTTCGGCAAGGTCATCGGCGGCGGTCTGCCCGTCGGCGCCTACGTCGGCCGCAAGGACATCATGGAGAACGTCGCGCCCGCGGGCCCCATGTACCAGGCGGGCACGCTCTCGGGCAACCCGCTCGCGATGGTTGCGGGCATCGAGACCCTCAAGATCCTTCAGCAGGAGGGCTCGTACGAGCAGCTCCAGGAGCGCACCGAGCGTCTCATCAACGGCATCATCGAGGCGGGCAAGGAGAACGGCCACGCCATCACCGGTGGCTCCATCAGCGGCATGTTTGGCTTCTTCTTCCGGGACGGTCCCGTCAAGTGCTTCGCGGACGCCGCCAAGTCGGACACCGAGAAGTTCGCGAAGTGGCACCGCATGATGCTCGAGCGCGGCATCTACCTGGCGCCCTCGCAGTACGAGGCGGGCTTCGTCGGCCTGCAGCACAGCGAGGAGGACATCGACGCCACCATTGCCGCCGCCAAGGAGGTCATGGCGCTGCTCTAGGTCGGAGGCCCTCAGCGGCGGCCTGGGTAACGGAGGCGGCAGGCGGCTTTTTTTCCCCGAACATTAACATACGTGTAAGAAGAACGACTTTCCCCTTTTACTCGCGCGCCTCCTACTGCGGCGGGGGGTAGTCCTCCTTGCGCAGCAGCATGATCACGGTGTGGCACGCGACCGAGCGGTTCTCGCCGAGCGAGTCCACCTTCTCGTGCGTCTTCGCCTTGACGTTCACCAACGACACGGGCACGTTGCAGAGCGCCGCGATGTTCTCGCGAATCTGTGCCTTGACAGGGGACACCTTGGGCCGCTGCAGGATGATGGTGACGTCCATGTTGCCAACGCGGTAGCCCGCCTCGTCCATGCGGCGCACGGCCTCGCGCATGAACACGTCGGACGTCTGGCCCTTCCAGCGGGGGTCGCTGTCGGGGAAGAGCTGCCCGATGTCGGGCAGGCCGAGCGCGCCTAGCACCGCGTCGACCACGCAGTGCAGCACGACGTCGCCGTCTGAGTGCGCCTGGCAGCCGACGTCGTGCGGCAGCTTGACGCCGCCGAGCACGAGCTCGTAGCCGGGCTCGAGCCTGTGCAGGTCGAAACCGTGACCCACGCGAAAGGGCAGCGGGAGAATCTCCCAGTCGGCGCCGAACTCGCGCGCGGCTGCCTCAGACGCCGCCGCGGCGTCGGCGCTGACCGCCGCCGCCGCCGTCACCGGCCCGCCAAACGGGAGTGCATTCGCATCATCACGCCGCGCATCACGCCCGGCGATGCCGACGGCATCGTCTCTGTACCCTCGTATCTGGGGTCGGTCGCCGCGAGCGAGCACCCACTCTCGTTCCGCGCGCATGCGCTCGCGCTCCTCCGCGGCTGAGCGCCGCCGGGTGCGGTCGGCCGCCACCCACTCACCAACGGTGGTGAACGCGTACGCTTCACGCGCTCTCCTTTCGGCGCCGTCGCGAGGGGCGGCCGTTGCCGCCAGCGCGCGCATGTGGCGCGCAGTGCGCAATCGACACGCTGCGCGCCATCGGGACGCCGCCCGAGGCCGCGCTCGCGCGGGCCGGCGGGCCGCATCGTTGCCGTGTGCGAGTGCTCGCGAGCGCCGCCCAGGCTGCCTCCCGAGGGCAAAAGGGAGACGCGCGCACCGCGCGTCGAGCGTCCCCGCGGCG
>RQSC01000308.1:73642-83854 GCA_013416795.1 Prasinococcaceae sp. CCMP 1430
AAGCCTATGAGGACTGCTGAGGGCAAGGAGAGCGCATCGGTTGCTTCTGCTTCTGTCAACACCCCCCAGTCGGTGGCGTCAACGCGCTCTGGCGTCAACTCAGGAAGAGAGGTTTACGAAACCGCGAGCGAGGGCGCTATAGCGAGCACCCCCCCCCTTTCCTTCTCGCGACCAACCCGCTCCCCGACCCCACCGGCAACCATGGGCGGCGGCAACCTGCAGAAGTCGCAGATGGCGCGCGCGCGCAAGATGGCCAAGATGGAGGTGCGCGCGCGCCCGCGCGCGCGCGCGAGCGTGCGAGCGAGCGCCCGCGCTCTGGGCCGGATGAGGCGGGCGCCAGGGAGTGGCACGGCGCCGAGTGCCCCGGCGGGAAAGGCTTCCAGCGGCGCGGGAGGGCGCGTACGCGTGGATAGAGGGGAGGGGGACGCGTGCGGGGGGGCGGGGGGGAAAGGGAGAGAGCGTGCTCGGGTCAGATGGGGGGAGGGCCACGGGCCGCAGTGGGCACTGACGCACGCCGCGCTCCGCGGGGCGCCTCCTTCCAGGGTGCTGGCAACACCGGCGGCGGCGCCAAGGGCGCGGATGCCCGCGGCGGAGACACTGCGGCCAAGATGGCCGCTGCCAAGGCGGAGCGCGAGGAGCAAAAGAGAATATCCGCCGAGAAGAAGGCGGCCAAGGCCGCCAAGGAGGCCAAGAAGGCCAAGGCGGCGATGAAGAAGTGATGCCACAACCCAGGCTTCCCCGCTGGCGGATTCTGGCCGCCCTTCCCGCGCCGCTGCGCTTCCGCATGAGCACTCGCGCCTTGTCATTGCACGCGCGCGGCCCGGCTCGCCATTGCGACGGGTGCGTACGCGCATGCGCACGCCGAGGCGAACGCGCGGGCGCTCGGCATCGCCAAGGTGCCCTTGCTAGAGAGGTTTGCGCGACACGTACTGTAGAAAGCGCGCCGACCGCCCCCAGGGCACGCAGCAGGTTACTCGCAATGGCGCACGGTCTCTATCGCGCGCACCGCGCGTCTTGGCCCGGGGCGCGCGAGCGCCAAGCGCGCGGAGGTGCCGAGACCACCGTTGCGTATGCCCGGCTCACCCGGAACCGTCTTTACAGCACGCGGCGCAACTCGCCCGCTCACCCAGCTCGCATCTCGGCCAGCTTGCTCGCAATGAGGTCAGCAACCGAGCCGGTGTAGGCCTTGTCGATGCGCTTGGGGTATGACGTTGACGAGAGCGGCGGGGAAAGACCCGTCGACGCAGGCGCGGGCGCGGGCGCGGGCGGGCGCGGCACCGGGACGTGCCCAGCGTGCCTGCAGGCATCCGAGTCAGCGGTTAAGGCCTTCCCACCGAGTGTTGTGTGTGCTGAAGGCACTGATGCAGCACGCGACACGCCTGCGGGCATTGGGGGCACCGCGCTCGAGCGAGACGCCTCCATGGCGGCGGCAAACTCCGCTGTCGCCGCGAGCGGTACTGCGTCCGGCACTGCCGCGCCACCCGCGAGACGCCCAACGATGCCCGCTCGCTCCGTCGCTTGCAGGCGATCTCGCAGCTCGTCACGCTCGGCCTTGGTGGCCGCGAGGTCGCGCTGAAGTCGCGTGATAAGCGAGCCCATGTTGAGTTTGTCTGCCGCGAGAGCTGCCAGCTCGCCGTCGCGGTCGTAGTTCGGCGCGGCGGGTGCGTTGGCCCTGAAAAACTTCTGGTGCGTCTGGAGAAGCGCAAGCTCAGCGCGGGCACGCGCCTCTCCGCGGCGCGCCTCCTCGACGCGCCATACCATCGCATCGCGCGCGTCCTCGCCCTTGGCGACAGAGGAAGCAACCGCAGCCTCTCGCTGTGCGCATTCCTCACGCGCTTCGCGCAACGCCTCGCGCAACTCGGCCACCTGCAACTCGGCCGCTGTCGCGCGCTCCTCGACCCCTCGCTTGCGAGCCTCCAACGCGTCGAGCGCTGCACGCGACGCTGCACCCGCCGCAGCACGCTCTGCACGGAGCGCGGCGAGCTCGCGTTCCACGCCGCTCACCTCGCGCACACGTGCGCTGCGCGCGTCGGCTGACGCAGCCGCAGCAGCTATGGCTGATGCGTTCTCGCACCGCTGTGTTTGCCGCCGGTGGGGTGGGGGGTGGTGGCGGGGCGAGGGGGCACCCGCGATGCGTGGCAACGGCGACGACGCAGCGTCGGTGGGAGCGCAGAGTCAGCATTCAACAAAGTGCGCATGTTCATGACTTCGCGCCCTCGGTCGCAGGCGCGCAAACGCACATCTCTGAGCTCCCCATTCTCCTCCTTGAGCCGTGATATTGAGCTAAGCATGGCCTCGACCTTGGCGTCGACACTAACCGCTACGGCCTCCAGCAGTCCAGCCGCACGCTCGAGCTCGCCCATGAGCTGCTGCGGCTGCGGCCGTGCAGGCGAATACGCGCGCGCTGCCGCGGAAGCAGGCGAGCGAGGGCCTTCCGCCAATCCCAGCGACGCTGGTGGCACGTAGCTCGGCAGCACGCGACGCTGCAGTGCCTCGAGCCCGTCCGCCACCCTTCGCGCAGCAACAAGCGCAGGGCTCACACCTGACGCGCTAATCCCCCCGCCCGCGCCCGCCAGCACGCCACCGTCGTCCACAGGCGTTTCTGGTTCTTCATACACGCAGTGTTTGCTCAGCTCGAGGTACTCTTGCTGCACGCTGATGTCCTGCTGGGAGGCGCCTGTGCCCCCGCTATCGTGCACATCCTCCCAATCACCTTCGTGCGTGCCATCGCCCCCGCCGTCGCTATCAACCCCGCTGTAGGGCGGCGTCGCAGGGTCCGGCGCGCTGCCGCCCGCGCCTGCGTCCATGGCGCCCCACCCCAGCTCGCGCTCGCACGCGCACGCGCGCAGCGCGCGCGGCGCCTCGAGGCTACCATGGTCTCGATAGGTTTGGAGTCGCCCGCCTGCAGCTGCGCCGCGCCCGCCCGCGCGCGTGCACGCGCGAGGGCACGCTCCCTCCCCGGCGCTGTGGCGCCGCCCTCTCGCCCCGCTCGCTCCCCCTGCGTGAGACCCTCCCACCGCCACCCCGCTCCCCTCCCGATCCGCCCTCCCGCCCCCCTCTCGACGCCCCCCTCTGGCCCCACACACCGGACCGCCTGCACCGCCCGCCTGCGGTGCCTCGGGGAACACCCCGATGAGTCGGCGCCTCCGGCCGGCATCGATGCGGGCGCCTTTGTTGAACCGAAACCACACAGATTCATTTTAAGGGTAATATCTGATAAAGGGTTTGTTATGTACGTCAAAAAGGTCGCGAGGGCGACCTCCGAGCCCCCCCCCCCCCCCTGCGCGCGGCGCGCCCGCGCGCGCGTTCAAAAATCGCGCCGCGCGGAGTAAGGGTGTGTCATGAAGGGTTTATATGTGAGTTCGTTTTGACGTGAGTGGCGAGGGGTGGGTTAGGGGTAGCCGGCGCCACACTGCGCGCGCGCGGCAGAGGCGCGCCGGCGCCAGGCGAGCGACGCCCAGCCTCGCCCCCACTTGCGCGTTCCACCCACCCCCCTTCTCTTCCCCTTCCCTCTCGCCTCCTTGCTCCGCTCCGGGCCAGCCGGCGCTCCGCCCGCACGCGCCGTGCCTTTGCGTGAAGGTCGCACCGCCGCCGACTCCGCCCGCGCGACGATGAAGGTCGTCCTCGCGTCGCGCCGCGACGCGCTCGCGCTGGAGGACGCGCTCGAGAGCGCCGCGCGCGCATGCGCCGCCGGGGCGCGTGTGCGCGCGCTGCCAACCGCCGACTCGGCTGTCGTTGAGCACGTGCTCAAGCAGATGGTGGCGTCCGTGCAGGAGCGCATGCGCGAAAACGTGACCTTCCCGGGCGCGGAGGACTGGAAGGATGTGGCAGCGTCGGTGGGGACGTCGGGTGCCGCCGCGGCCGACGGCGTCGACCCCTTCGACGACGCCGAGACGAAGCGCATGGAGGTCGAGGTCGCCTCCGTCGCAGCGCGCGTAAAGCACTTCCGCCAGAGCATGCCGGGGCTGCTCGAGAAGCAGTACGACGAACAGATCCAGGAGATGCGCCCCAAGGCACTCGCGAGCCTGCTGGAGGAGGCCGCGGCTGACGGCGACGGGGCTGACGCCACTGAAGCGCCAGGCACGGCAGAGGGTGCTGAGGGGCCGGAAGAGCTCAAGCAGCGCATGAGCGCGTCGGTGGAAGCCCTGCCCGAGCTGCGCAAGCGCATGGAGGCCGCACTGGAGAAGATGGGACGGGTGGTTGCAGCGTGTCAGGCGGAGAAGGCGCGCAGCGACATCGCATCGCCCGCGACGACGCCCGCACCCAAGGGGGAGGGACAGGCGCCCGGCACGGGTGGCAAGGTGGCCATTCGCACTCGCCTCGCCGCGGCGGCGCGCGCGGCCCCTTACTGAGCTGCTGCCAGCCCGGGCCACGGATCTAGCCGAGAGCGCTTTCTCTGCTCGCGCATTGAGTGTCACCAGTGAGCGGCCGCTGACAGCGGCCGGCGTCGAATGTACAACATGAGATATTCCGGGCAATGCCAGACGAGGCACTAGTGCGACGCGTGCCTGGCTTATCATGACGCGCCAGCGGCACGCGCGCTCTTGCATTTCGGCGCAGACAGTCGACTGTGAGCCGTGCGTGGCCTCGGCCGGAGCGCGCTCCGCCACGCGCATGTGGTGGCGTCTCGAGGGGGAGCTCTCGCAGCGAGCGGGCCGCCTTGCACAGCGTGACGCGTCTCAATTGCTGAGCTTTTATTACATGGGCTTCACGCCGCTGTCGACGACAATCACTGTCGCGCCTGCTTCTTCAGATGCTGGAAGATCTTTTGCTTCAGCCAGTCCTTGTTGTACGGCTGCCGGAGGGCGCGCGCGCGCACGGTCAGCGGCACAGAGCAGCGCGCTCGCCTCTCATGGCGCAGATCGCCCAGGCCTGCGGCACCACGCGCGCCCGAGCGAAAGCTATCACTATCACTTCGGCCGTGCGCAGCTGGGAAGGGGCGTGCCGCGCAGCACGCGACGCGCCATCTCACCGTGTATGCCTGTGTCTGCGGATTCCACACCATGGCGCCGAGGTCGGGCAGCCGGTCGACCCAGGTGTACAGGTCGGTGATGTCGTAGGTGATGTTGCGAATGTTGGGGTTGAGCTCCTTGAGCTTGGACTCGAAGGTCTGGCACAGGCCTGCACGGGCGGCGCGGCGCGCAGAGGGACGCGTCAGATGCGCGCTGCAGGCCGGGCGGCGCGTGACGCTTGGCGGCGCCCCGATCGGCTGCGTTGCCGCTTGGACTGCACGCGCGAGCCCCAGCACACACACAAGGACACCGCGCACGCATGGGGCGCACGACGCGCGCGCGCGCGCACGCGCACGCAGACATCAGTCCCTTCCCAATCCCCTGCGCGCGCGCGTGCGACTGCATGACTTCGCTGCCGCTGCCGCCCGCGCCGCTTGCCCCCTTCCCCCTCCCGACGCGCCCCTGTCGTCCGCCACCGCGCGCCCGCGCCGTGCACGCGCGCCGCACCATCCATCGCCAGGGCGACCGTCTCGAACTCGTCGTACGTCCGCGACTTCTTGTTTGGCGTCGTCTGCATGAGGATGATCGTGTGCTTCGACATGGCGCGCGCGCCGGGCGGGGCGGGCGCCGCGGTAGGGGGGAGGGGGGGGGGGGGGCGCGCCTCGCTGCGCGCGGGGACGCTGTGGCGCCCGCAACACGTCGGCGGGAAAAATACTGTGTGGGGGAAACACACTGCACGACGCATCGCATCCGCACATCGCGACCGTAGGCAGTATCAAAACGCGTTCAAACGTGTTGATGTATAAACCCTCTTTTTCTTACTTCTCGTGACGGCCTCCCCACAGCGACAGCACTGATGTGTACCTACTGTATTACCTCACATCGGCGACGTCCAAGCCAAAAAAATAAAAACGCTCGAAACCTCAACTGGTTTCGGTTTCGAGTCTGGGCCGGTCCGTTCGACTTTCGACCTTCCTTCGGTGGGAGCTCTCCCGTTGTTCGCGGGAAGGCGGATTCCTTAACGGCTCTCTTCGGAGCTCACAGCTCGCGAGTGCCGTTTTGATGGCGGGCGCGCGACGTCGGGCAAGCGGGTGCGCGGGCGGGCGTTTCGAACGGCGTTTCGCGGGGCGGCGCGCGCGAAATGCGGCGGCGCCCGCGCGCGATCGGGTGCGTTCCGGGCTGAATTCGCGGGAGGAGGCGGGCCCAAAGCGGGGGCACCATGGGCGGCAGCGTCGCGAGCGATGGCGTCGCGCGAGGAGCTCGAGTCGCTGCCGCGGCGCGAGCTGCAGGCGCTCGCCAAGGTCGCCGGCGTGCCGGCGAACCTGTCGTCCGCGGCGCTGGTCGTCGCGCTGCTGGACGCGGGCGCAGGGGGCGATGCCGCCGGCGCTGGGGACGACGAGGCTGAGGTGGCGGCGTCGGATGATGACGTCGAGGTTGAGGCAGAGATTGCAAGTGATGAAGATTGCGAGGTGGGTGGAGAGGGACGCACCGGGAGGGTGGCAGCCGAGCCCGCGGGCGAGGCGACGGGCACGCCGCCCAAGCGGCGGCGCAGCTCGCTCGGCGCGTTTGCAGACGCCGCTCGCTCGCTTGTCAATGCCGTCGCGTCACCGTTCGCGGCGCCGCTGCCGCCGCGCTCGGCATCAAAGCCCGCGCCGCTGCGCGTGCCGACCCTCACGCGGCAGGGGTCTCAGTGTTCGTCGTCCCCGGGTTCAGACGATAGCGGTGCCTCGCTCTCTCGCCGCAAGAGCGTCTCGTTCAACCTCACCCCGCGCCATCGCGCGCCGGGTAGCTACAACCAACTCGAGGACGAGGCGTTCTGCGATTCGCCTGTGCCTCCAACACCGCACTTCGCTCCCGTGCCCATCCTGAAGAGGGACATGAGCGTCAAGAAGGCCGCTCTGCCAAGCCCCTCGGCTGCTGCGAGCGCGGGCGCGCGTCTGGCTGCCGCGGGCTTCACCACGGTTGCGCGGCGTGCAAAGGAGACCGTCAAGGCGCTCTTGCGATATACCGCGCCCTCGGCAAACGACGCCGCGGCAGGGAGGGCAGCGCCTGCGCCGCAGGAGGCCAAAGATTTCGTCCCGCTGGAAGAGTCTGACGTTGAAGCGGATGGCGCTGAGGAGGAGGACACGGACGCGGATGTCGCGGATGAGGTCTGCGAGGACGAGCATGCTGCGTCCGAGGAGGTCGAGGAGCGGCGCAAGTCGGTGGGCATCTACGAGCGCCTGTACTCGCTCCATGGCAAGGGCGACAAGCCGCAGGGGGCAGCGAAGAGCACGTCGACGAAGGCGAATTCGCGCGCGGGTGCCTTCGATCTCAAGGCGTCCCTGGCCAAGACTCCGACCTGGAAGATGAAGTCAGGCAAAATCTCGAGGGCGGCCGCGGCCGACGGCGAGGCGCCCGAGCAGCTGGCCGCATAAGCGCGAGCGATGCTGCGCCGCTGGCGCCTGAGCGGAGCGGCGCATAACTCAAGAGTACATACACACCAGCAACGTGGTCCGGAGCACCTGCCTCCGGCGCGCGGTCGCCGCGCAGACAACGAGATTCTTACACCCCTAATGCCGCGAGCGCTTGGCAGACTTAGGGGTGCCGTTAGCGGCCTTCTTCGCCTCCTGGATCTGCAGCTCGGTCGCCACGATCTCCCTTTTCACGCGCTCGCGGCGCGCCACGCGCTCAACGATGGTGCGCAGCTGCTCGCAGTCCCTGCGCATATCGCGCACACGCTGCAGGCACGCGCCTGCATGCACGATCGCAGCCGACATCTCCTCGCTGAGCTCGTCCTTGCGCTCGCGCTTGCGAGTATCGCGATCGCGCACGCGGGGCCGGTCCTCGATAATTGAAGTGGCGAGGTTGGCGGCGCTCCGCTTGGCCTCCTCGCGAGACCTGTCACGGATCTCCTTGCGCTGGAGGCGCTTGGCTTCCTTCAACGACTCAGCGAGCGCCTCGACGTCCGTATTGCGGGCCAAGCGCTTCGCTCGTTCCTTGGCCTGAGCGTCTATGTCGTCCATAGCGCGTTCCAGCACCACCGCAAAGATCTTTTCGTTCGCGCGCCGTTGCATGATCAGCTCGTGCTGCGCCAGAATGAGCTCGCCAGTGACCTCGTCCTCGGGAGCAGTGGCCAGCAGACGTTGGCACTCGTCGCACCCAAGCAGCGCCTTGGTTGCCTCGAGCGAGGGCAGCAAAGCATCGCCGGGTGGCAGAAGAGACGGGACGAAAGCGCCTAGGCCATCGAGGTTTCCCTTTTTGCCGGCCGGCGCACTCGCAGCTGCCGGGGGCGGCGGAGCCGACGGCGTACCCGGCTTCTTTTCGGCGACAGGCGCTCGCTTCAGGCACTTGGCCGGGGCAGTGTCCGTGCCGCATCGCCCCTTGCGCTGCACCACGCAGACGGCGCAGCGACCGAGGTTTGCCTTCGACTCGGTATCACTTGCGACGAGTTCTGCATGCCTGGCAGCAATCCGTTCAGCAGCCTCAGACCCGAGCACTATGGGTGCAGGGAGCGAGTCAGTTGTCGCGAGGAGCTTGGCCGTCAGCGGATGCAGTCGCTCGGGCGGCTCGGGAATCTTCGCAGGAAGGGTGGCTGCTTTGCCGCTCGCTGCCTTCGCCGCCGGAACAGCTTGTTTCGCCGCTTGCAACTCGCGGGTCGGCGCGGCGCTGTTGCTCGGGGGTGGCACAGAAGGCGCGGGAGCCACGGCTCGCGCGGGTGCTGCTGGCCTGCCCGTAGCTCGTGGACCCACCCGCAGCCACTCCCTCGCAGCAGCCGTGATGATAGCGTTCTGTATCGGATTCGTCAGCCAGGAACTCAGCTCCCTCTGCTGCGTGCCCATCTTTGTCGCTACCTGACCCAGCGTCATCCCGCGAAGGGGAAGCGTCTGTCGAAGCAATGACGCCACCTCGGAGGGCTGGCAAGTGTCCAAGTAGTTCGCAGGTTCGCCCTCCGGGCAGTCTGTGCCGCTCGTCTGCTTTCCAGCATTTGCAGAGCTGGGGGCGCAGCCGTTGGTCAAACTCACTCCTGCCCTCGCCGTTCCCATCGCGGCGGAGATCTTCGCGTCGTTCTCCGCCCTGAGCTTGGAGTGCTTCCCACAGTACGCCTTCAACTCGAGCTCGTCGATCGAGCCACCCTTGCTGCGAATCTCCATCCGCCACTTGGACGCGCGGGCGCAGGTAGGGTGAAAGGCGGCGACGCAGTTGCCATGTGCGCACTGGATGCATGCACCAGTCTTCTGGTTGCACACCCCGCATACTAACCGGAGGCGGTCACGGCGAATCTGATGCACGCCCTCGATGGGCGACATTTTCTCTGTGTCGACGACAAAAGTCTCTGGAACCCACTGTGAACAGAAGAGGTGCGCGAAGCTCGCTCCTGCGGCACCGAGCTCGGCATTGCCTTGGCCGCTCGCGCCGAGAGCGTTGCTCTGCGCACCGCCTGCCGGCCCAGCCGGCGGCACGCCAACCTGACTGGGAATCGATCCGTCCATGTTCCGCACTGGCTTAAGTGCCCCGCCCGGCACGGTACAGAGCATACATTTGGCGCCGACGACGCCCTGCGAGCAGGGCGTGCACAGCCATGGGCCGTCGGGCACCTCATTGACACCGTAGCAGATCTGGTGCACGGGCACGTTGCACTGCTCGCAATAAATGATTCTGTTGCCCTCGACGCTCGTACCGTCACAGCATACGTGGCATACGTCGGCCTCTGCGTCGTTGTTTGGAGAGATGACGGTGACGATCTCTGGCACTCCAGGCACACCGCCACTGTCGCGATTCATAGCGGCGATTGCGCGTTTGCGGCGCGAGGCCGCCGCCTGTTCTGATCGGATCTTGGCCAGCCTTGCGGCCTCTGCCGCATCCTCATCCTTCCAGCGCTCCTCATATGGCCGCCCAGTCGCGGGGATCCTGAAAAATGGCGCGTCTGCCCCAGCCGAGCCCCCCTGCGGTGGCAGCAGCGCCGCGATGTCGGCGGCGCTCAGGTCGCGGAAGTAGTCGTCACAGTACATCCTGAAGCTCACCTCAGGGATATCGACGACGTCACACGCCGTCCAGGCCAGCCGACCCACCGGTTCGCTCTTCTTTGGCTCCTTTGGCCGCGCCGAGCTGCCGCTTCGTCCGCGTCTCGCTTTCTCCTGCGGCACGCGTGCGCGCTCCTCCTTCGCTGCGAGCACCTCTTGAGGCAACGCCTGCAGCGACTGTAAGCGCTCATGCGCGGGGCGGGCGCGGCGTAAAGGAAGAGCAGCAGGGGGGGGGGGGGGGGGGGGGGGGGGGGGGG
>RQSC01000308.1:87772-101883 GCA_013416795.1 Prasinococcaceae sp. CCMP 1430
CGGGCCACGCCGCAGAGCGGGGCGCGCCGCGGACGCGCGGGCGCCGCCGCCTGCGGAAGGCTCACGAGCGTCGCCCGCGGTGTGGCGAGGGCTCTGGCGGTCGCGGTGGCGCACGCGTTGCAGGTGGGGCCGATGGCGGCTGGGGACGGGCTCGGAGGTGCGCGCACGGGCGTTGCCCTTGCGTCGGGCGGCGCGTTGCACGAGGAAGGGCGTCACGTCGAGAGCGGAGCAGTCTCCATCGAGGTCGCCGTGCCGGCCCAGAGCCCCGTGATGACCTTCCAGCAGATTGAAAGTGACGTGAGGGTCGAGATGGAAGGCGCTGTCTCTCACGTCGACGCAGCAGCCCCACTGTCGCCCGTCAAGGCGGGCAGGCGCAGCTGGGAGGTGCCGCTGCGCGCCGGGGACGTGGTCTCGCTGCTCTCGGCCGATGGCACGCGCGCGTACGCTCTGGACGGCAAGTCCCTGAAACTGCTGCCGGCCGGCGAGCGCCCCAAGCGTGCCGAGGATGCGGAGCTCGAAGTCGTGCGCGATGGCGCTTACCTATGCTTCCGGTCGGCTGCGGCAGGCGGCAAGCTCCTTCAGGCGCGGAGGAGCCCGCCTCATCACCTCGAGTTCTTCGCCAGTGTTGCAGGCATGTGGGAGCACTTCCATGCTCGTGGAGTGGACCCTGCGCGTGAGGCGCTGTCGCGCAAGGGTGGCACTGCCATTTCCCTTGAGCACCGCATCGTGGCGGACGCAACATTGGCCGCGCGCGTCGTATTGCTCAGTGTCCCGGCCGCAGCTGAGGACGTGCAAGGGAGTCATCGCCGATACGAGCGCACGCGTGCACGTGGAGGCCACAACGACACTCTCGGGTCCATGCACGGCGTGCTCGGTCGGATGCTGGCGAGGGCCGCACACCACAGCAGTTGGAAAAGGCAAATGCGCGCTTTCTCTCGCTGGAGCCTGACGATTCGCCGAAGCAATCATGCAGCGGCTATGCACAGACATCTCCGCATGCATGCTCACATTCTGCACCGCGCGATGACGAGAATTCTCCGCGAGGCATTCACGGAATGGCACGATACGACCACTGCGAATGGTCGAAAACTCCGCGGACTGGCGAAGATAATCGCTCGCGTGCAGCTCCGCGTCGCTGCGTTCGCCCTGGACAGGTGGTGCACCTTCGTATCTGAGGCAGCGCGCCTACGCGTGATCCTCGGCCGCGCTGCCGTCAAGCTGGCCAAACGTCAGATGGCGACCGCCTTCGGCTGCTGGGTACGCGCTCTACATATGGCTCGTGCTGATCGCGTGAAAGAACGGGATATTGCCCGTTTGATACAACGCGTCATGAGCCGCGGTCTGTCGTTGGCGTTCGACGGCTGGGTGGACGGCGTGGCTGCCGCACGGAGGGATCGGCAGCGGTGCGACTTCGTGTCCGAGGCCGCGCACGTGCGCGTGGTGCTTGGCCGCGTCGGTGCCCGGCTGGCGAAGCGTCAGCTTTCGAGCGCTTTCGGCTGCTGGGCGAACGCACTGCATGCAGCTCGTGCTGATCGCCTGCGCAAGCGAGGTGTGACTCGCTTGATGCATCGTGTGAGCAACCGCGAGCTCTCATTGTGTCTCAGCAGCTGGATGGATACTGTGGCGGCTGTTCGCGCCGAGCGTGCTCGTGAGGAGCGCATGGGTCGCCTGATGCGTCACATCATGAGCCGCGATCTGTCGTTGGCGTTCGACAGCTGGCGCGACACGGTCGTCGCGCTGGCTGGCCAGCGCCGGCGCGTGACGAGGATGGCGAGTCGCCTGCGTGTTCGCGTGGCTGCGTCGGCGCTGGAGAGGTGGTGTGACTTCGTGTCCGAGGCCGCGCACATGCGCGTGGTGCTTGGCCGCGCCGCTGTCCGTCTGGCGAAGCGTCAGCTTTCGGGCGCTTTCGGCTGCTGGCTCAACGCTGTTCAGAGCGGGCGTGATATACGTGCCAAGCACGCACGTATGGCGAGGTTCCTCGGGCGTGTCATGAGCCGCGTTTTGTCAGGTGCATGGGATGCATGGATTGAGGGCATTGTCGCATTGCAGAAGCAGAGAAAGTTGGTCAAGCATTTCACACGTCGCATAATCATGCGCCAAGTTGCCAGCGCATTCTATGGCTGGCGCGACACGATTGTTGTGCTGGCTGGCCAGCGCCGGCGCGTGACGAAGATGGCATCTCGCCTGCGCGTGCGCATGGCTGCGTCGGTGCTGGAGAGGTGGTGCGACTTCGTGTCCGAGGCCGCGCACTTGCGCGTGGTACTGGATGGTGCCTTGCGGAAGATGATGCATCGGCAGCTTAGCACGGCGCTCTTCACATGGCTTGAGTACACCAAAGTATGCCGAGCGGAGAAGGTGCAGAAGGCGCGTCTTGCTCGTATTCTTGGGCGTTTGAGGCATCGTGTTCTTTCCTTGGCATTTGAAGGCTGGGTTGAAGGAACTGTTACTGCCAAGAAGCAGCGGGTGGTGGCGGAGCGTGCCATGAGAACGATTATTGGCCGCCGCGTGAATGCAGCCTTCACGGGATGGCGCGAGACCGTTCAAATACTGCACCATCAGAGGTCCCAACTCACGAAAATGATCGCGTGCATGCAGCTACGCGTTGCCGCGTCCGCGTTCGACCGATGGCGCGCATACGTGATCGATACGGCCGTTGCAAAGAGGCGACGCCAGGTAGCGGATCGCGCGACTCGGCGTATGGTTGGGAGGAGGATGGCCGGCGCATTCAGCGGCTGGCATAGCACCACCCAGTCGCTGAGGGCTAAGCGCACCATGCGGGTTCAGATCGCTGCGCGAACGATGCACCGACACATGGCCGAATGCTTCGACGCTTGGCTCTTTTTCCGAGAGGAACGGCTTTCCGTCCGAGAGGAGCGTGCTCGGATGCGGGACGTGGCCAACCGCGCCTTGGGCGCAAGGGTGCGCCAGCGACTGCGCGGCATCTTCACTGCATGGGCGTCCGTCGCCAACGAGCGCATTTGCCAGAGGGAGCGCCTCATGCTCGTGGTGAATGCGCTGTGGCAGAGCAAGATGCTTGCCGCTTTTCAGGGCTGGGCGGCTCGTTCGATTGGTAGGGCGCGCTTCAAGGACAGGCTGTGTGCTACAGTCGTCCGCTGGCGTGGCCGGCGCCTCGCTGGCTGCTTCGACGCATGGTGCGCCGCCACGCGCGCGAGTGACGCCACGGTCGTTATCCAGTACTCGCCACCGCGTGCATCCGTCTCCCCGGTGCGTCGCATGGGTGATGCCATGGCACATCTCCTGCAGCAGTTCGCGCCGGACGAGAGCGCCGCTCCCAGTACCGAGTGCACGCAGGGCACGTTGCTAGCTGCCTACGACATTGTGCAGGACTCGCCACCGCGTGCATCCGTCTCCCCGGCGCGTCGCATGGGTGACGCGATGGCACATCTCCTGCAGCAGTTCGTGCCGGACGAGAGCGCCACTCCCAGTACCGAGTGCACGCAGGGCACGTTGCTAGCTGCCTACGACATTGTGCAGGACTCGCCACCGCGTGCATCCGTCTCCCCGGCGCGTCGCATGGGTGACGCGATGGCACATCTCCTGCAGCAGTTCGTGCCGGACGAGAGCGCCACTCCCAGTACCGAGTGCACGCAGGGCACGTTGCTAGCCGCCTACGAAACGGTGCTGGGGGAGGTGTCCAATCTGGAGGGTTCGGTTGCGGAGCTCGAAGAGAGTCGCGCAAAGCGCACTATTGAGCTCAGCGCTGGCATTGCTGCGCAGAAGGAAAACCTCTTCGCCGCCGGCGAGTCAATGCACGGCCTGTTGGGCGAGCTTAGGGAGACGAGCACCGCGTTGCACGGTGACCTCGCCCGCCCCTGGGATCAGAGCAGACTGCGGCGCTGACACTCAGCTTTCAGCAGTTGCGCATCTCAGGGGCGCGCGTACTTGGTGTTTGTCGCATGGCTGCCACAGTCTAACTGCATGCCACGTGGAGAGAGACCCCAGCGAATCGACGGACGCGACAGGAACATAACAAATGCTACACAATCAGACCAATGCAATTTTTCATTCGCATCAACAGCATAAGGCGCGCGCCTCACTGGCGCGTGTAGAAGAGCAAATACGCGGTGTCCGCGTCGCCCTCCAGGACACGGCGCTGGGAAATGTCATCGACGAGAGAGTCGTCGCATCGAAGCCAACCGCCCGTCTGCGTTCGCACGTCGGCCACATAGTGGCCGTTGTTGAGAGAGGCGCCCATGTGACACACCACGGCAGTGAGCGTGTACGTTCCGCAAGCACGTACGCCAGCGCGCCCACCCGCAAGCGTACCGGGCGGCGGCCTGAGTTGCGCGGCGAGGCGCACTGGCCTTGCGCGCTTTGATGCTCCCACCGCGCCAAATGCGAACCGATTGAGGTGCAGCACGAGCACCGGCGGCAGCGAGCGTAGGCTGAGAGTCTTTCGCGCGAGGGTGGGGTGGGAGCACCCCTCTGGCGTGTACTCGACCTCGTCAGAGTAACACATTGCGGCGAGCAGCGACTCAACCGTCGCGACGCTGCCACCGATGTAGCTTCCGGCTACATCCGCATCTGGGATATCGAGCGTGAGTAGCGTAAATGGCTGCACTGTTGTTGAGGCGCGCGCTGAGTCGGCGCGAACGGTGCTGAGCACCTCACCCTGCATGAGTGCTGCGATGGCCGATGTAATCGCTGTTGCTGCTACTGCCGCGTCAGCATCGTTCCCCATGTCGCCGCCGACGTGTCGCGTGGAGCCCAGCGAGCGCCCTTTCGTGCCGACCTCCTCCCATTCATCAGCGCCAGCGTTGCTGCCACCACTGGCAGGTTGCTGCTCCCCCTCTTGCCCGTCGCCGGACCGAGCCCCTGCACCCTCCCTCTGGCGGGCCTTTACCTGCATTGCTGCGAGCTCGATATGCAGCGAGTCCAGGACGAACGTGAGCAGCTCCTGCGCGTCTTGCTGGGTGCTCCCGTGGCCGTCGCGAAATCTGCGCAGGCTCTCATCGAACGCACGCGGGCGCATGGTCTGCACAGGGCCGTTGGACCATCCGCCGGCGCCTGTGCCGCCGCGGTTCCGGTGTCGCCTGCTCTGCCCCACCACCTTGTTGTCCCCGCTTCCTGCAGCGAGTGGCAGGTCGGCGACAAAGTCGAGCAACGCCGCGAGCATTGGCGCACCCGCCTTCTGTACGAGCACCGATGGCGCGTACGTCGCTCGGAGCGCCTCGACGAGCGCACGCAGCGGGGGGAGGGCCAGCAGCGCCTGCAGGACGGCGTTTAGGAAGCACGTATTGCCCGTGTTCACGAGCCCCGCGTGTACGGCCGCTGCGGGCGTGCCCGCGCCGCACCAGGGCGGGATGCCATCCCCATCACCGCGGCGCGCCGCTGTGGCAAACGCTGCCGCCGCGCGGCCGACGGCAGCGGCGGCAGAGTCCGCGTCCTTGGGCCTCTCGTCTGCCGCCGCTCCCCACGGGCCCTCGTCCCCGCCCTCTGCTTGCCCGCGACGGTCGCCAGAGCCGCCGCCGCCGCCAGCCGCTGCGGCCACCACCGCAACTGCTCCCGCCGCCGCCGCCGCCCCGCCGCCCAGCGCTCAACGGGACCGTTTGGGTTTTGATTGGGGTATGTACTGTACAGTACTGTAATGTCTACACAGTAGAGGGTTCACATCATCATTGTCCTAGAGCCGGATCTGGCAGGTCGTACGGAGTTCGGATCAGCGTCGCGCAGGGTACGAAGGGGTACGCACCTGGCGAAGTTGGTGCACGGACGTGGAGCACTTGAAAAGTTACACGGGCCCCAAGCTGGGGGCGCTCACGTGAGACCAGCCGTGTGCCTCGCCCCTGCCCGCGCCGCGCCGTCGGCGCCATCAGCGCCGCCCGCCCGAGCGCCCCCGCCGCCGCCCGAGCCGCCGCGCTCGCCCTGCCGCCTCCTGTGCTCGCGTTGCTCGACCACCTCGGCGCACATCTTGTCGAAGCCGGTCTGCTGGTCAAGCTCCCCCCACTCATCGTCGTCGAAATAGGATTGGATGCCGCGAGCGCCATCCGACGGACGGCCGAGGTCGTACGCGCTGCCTGGGCCGCAACTGTGTTCGGGTCTGCGGAAGGACTGCTGCGTCGCCTCCTGCACTACCTCCCTTGCGACCTTCACCGCTCGCTGTTTCGTCTTGAACTTGGAGCGCATAGCGCGCGTGCGGTACTGGAGCAGGTCGCGCAACATGAGGGCGCCAAACGCGCACACGAGCACAAGAATGGACCCTGTATACGTAGAAGTGGCCTGCGAGTACCACCGCAGCGCGGCTTTGAGGTGGGGGAGCACGTTCGCAGCTAGCCAGTTGAAAGCGATGGCCGCGAGCCCCTCGGCGGCTGCTGCCGCAGCCGACAATGCGCCTGAAATCGAGCGCAGTCGAGCCTCGGGCCACGCGCTGCCCTCGCGCGCGTGCCGCGCAAGGTCAGTGCCGACTGACGTGAGTGCAGTGGCCACGGCGAGGCGCACCAGCCCACCGGCGCCCAGGGCTGACGATGCGAGGCGCCGCACCGCCGAGCACGCGCCGTCGCGGCCCCTGCAGAGGCCGTCGCAGCCCATCCCCTCCTTGGCCTCCCTCGCCGGCAGGCGCACCCCACCCCAGCGGCCAATCATGCCAGTGCCACGCGCCTGCTGCGCGTGCGCGCACCGTGTGCCAGCGCCGTGCCGCCGCAATAGGCCGCGTTCGCTCTAGGGGGGGGAGGGGGGACTGGGGAGGTGGGATCCAAGGGGCACGCGCGGCGCGCGGCCTGGCCTTCGCCACCGGTGCGGGCGCCGCACTTATGTGTTTTGACGTATACTTGCTCTCCCGTGGCTTGTTCATGTCAAACGCATTGGGCGGCGCGCCCGTTCCCCGAACGCGCGCCGGTTCGCCGTGCGCGTCTGCGCTCAGCAGGCGGACGCCCCTTTCGTGGGTTGGGCCAGCTTTTGTTCGGCAGACGGCGTCCACGTAGCGCCGTTGCCGCGCGCCACCCGCGTGTCGCGCGGATCGACGTGGCGATCGGAGGGGCAGCGAGCGAGGATCAAAAAGTGCACGCCGCAGCGCCAGCGCGCCCGGGTGTGCGTGTGGCCGGAAGCACCTGGCGGCGGCGCGCGGCGCGCGCGCGCCCGCGCTGAAGGAGGTGGGGTGCGTGGAAGGGGTGGGGGGGTGGCGGGGCGCAGGGAAGGGGACGCGATGCGTCCAGGAGCGCGCAATCTTGCGGGGCGGGTTGGCAGCTCTCGCTGTGCCAGTGCGGCGTCCCGCGCCGCGCGACGTGGCGCGGGCGACCACAAGGCGGTGACCACCCCGCTCGTTCCGCGCTGCGAATTGCGAGGCTTGGGAGCCATGGCGTCCAGTGCGCTGGCGCGCTCAGTGTGCCGCTTCGAGCAGGCGTCTGGGCACGGCGCAGCCATGCGCGGCGTGTGGCTTGCAGGATTTCTCGCGCTTTGCGCCCTCGCCAGCCTCCCCCTCCCCGCTGTAGCTCAGTCGATGCTTCCGCTTCAGGCGAGTCCCCTCGTGGACGTGGGCGAGCGCCTGCCTAACGAGTACCTCTCAGAGCGCTTCCCGGTGTGCGCGCCCACGGCTTCGGCCGGCTCGAGCGTGTCCCTCGGAGATGCGCTCGGCGAGCGTGTGGTGGTCGTGGCCACCTACTACGTGGGCTGCAACCCCGGGCGAACTGACGCGCCGACGTACGCTGCCTTGGCGAGCAAATTGAGCGCGCTGCCGCCCACCGCCGGCAAGGTCACTTTCCTCAGCTCTCTCAAGGGCGGCGTGAATTCCGCGCGCTGCGAGTCGTGGGCCGCGCTCGGCGGCGCGGCTGGCGACCAGCCTATCACAATTGACGACGAGCATCGTTCTCTGCACTACAAGCTCTTCGAGGACAGGCACCCGGAGTACGCGTTGATCGACCACTGCGGAACTTTCCGATACAGGATTGGGCCGCTCTATGCCAACGCCACAGGCAGTGATGCGGCCGCCGGTGAAAGTCCCGTGCTCAACGCGCACGTTCTCGAGGATTTCGTAGAGGAACTCGTCGCCGAGGTCGGACAGGAGTGCCCGGGACCGGCGGGTGAGGGGGATGACGCCGTTGTGCGCACGGGTGGCTCGAGCGCTCTCGACATCGTGTACGGTGCCCGCTACGGAACGCCCCAGCATGAGACAATCAAAGAGCCAGCTACTGAGGTTCCCGTGGCCACGTGTGTCACCGCCGGGGACGAGCCGCGTGTGTCCTTCGGCGAGTCAGCGACCGTGGTAGCCGCCGGCATATCGCACCACCTCTCCTTCCCGCGTACGCTATCCATCAATCCACTGGAGCCCTCCGAACTGTGGGTGGGAAACAACAACACCGACGGCGTGGCCGTGCTCACGCTCGGTCCCGACGGTGTGGCCCTCCCAGGCCTGGCGGGTGCTCAGCGGCGGCGCGACCGCGCGCCGTACCACTACATGGATCGTCTGTCCCAGCTATCGTTCGATCAGCGCGGCTTCTTCGCGACCTGCCAGGAGAGCACCAACAACTACGAAGGCCTCATGCGCTCAAATTTGTTCATGGGACCCACTCTCTACCACGCGGACAGACGCGTGCTCGTGACGCAAATGGGTGAAATGTGCCCACACGCGCCAGATGCTGCAGAGTCTGAGGATGGCTCCGAGCGTTGCTACTTCCAGCACTCCGACATGTTGCACGAGTCCCCGCAGTGCATGGGCATCGTGCACGACCCCGAGCACAACACGCCCTACAGGAACGTTTACTGGGCTTTCGATGGTTTGAACTCGAGCCTGATACGGTATGACTTCGAGAAGCCCCATGGACCTGGCTACCTTGACCACAGCCTGGCGAGCGTCCGCCGGTACCCCGAAGTACACCTCACCCGCGTCGCGGGTGTCGTGGGTCATTTGGCCATGGACGGCACCAAGCGCGTGCTTTACGTGGCAGATACGGGCGCCGGTCGCGTGGTGGCCATCAGCGCGGACAGCGGCCGCTTCGAGGTCACCGCACGCTCCGACCTCGGCGGCGAGTTCGTCATCTGGTCGAGCCTCAACTCGACTTTCGAGTACTCCACGTACGCCTGCGTTGACCACTACGACCTAGCGGCGGGCTTGCAGCATCCCGCTGGCGTTGCAGTTGCGGAGGCAGCTGGCGTCGTCTTCGTGGGCGAGCACGGCAGCGGTCACATTGTCGCACTGGATGCTCACGGCGCCACGGCCGAGGGTAGCATCGGCGGTGCTGAGCTCGCGCGCTTCGACACAGGTGCAACAGGTCTAGTGGGGTTGCACTACGATGCAGCTACCTCGAGGCTATACTACACGGACGCTCCGAGCGACAGTGTGAGCTTCGTGGATGTTACACTGTGCAAACACGCGGATGTCGCCGGCAGCGGGGCCGGCCCAGTTGACGGCGGGGCAGCCCTCCGCACAGGGTTTCCGGCGCGCGTGTGTGGCGCTGAGAATGGCACGCTCGGCATTGCTATTGACCATGTGTCGCACGACGACGGCTACCAGAACATGACCATGCTGGGTGTCGAGTACGGCTTTCGCACCGACTGCGAGAACATCAACAACGACCTGCTGCTGATGTCGGGGTACCTGTGCCACACGTGCCTGCCCGATCCTTGTGCGGAGATGGGCCACGGTGCCTGCACCAACGTGCCGTACAAGGGCTATGAGTGCGCCTGCAGCGGTGATTACAGCGGCTCGGACTGCCACGTCGCCCCCAGCGAGGAGGCGAACGGTGATGGAGAGGGCGGCGAGGGTAGCGAGAGCGAGGCGTCCGGGAGCACGCGCGCGCGCGTGCCCGTCTTCGCCGCCGCTGCGGCTGCGACCGCCGCGGGCGTGCTCGGGGCGTCATGTGCGCTGTAGAGAAGACGAGAGCGGTTTTCATCGTCGCTGCGGCCGCCGCAGCCGCCACTTGTACATTTGTTGTTTTTATACCGAGGGCGTCGAAGGCGGCAGCGCGCGCGAGCTCCCCTTCCATCACGAGTACAGTCTGTCCGGGTCGAAGCCCGGAGGGGGCTCGGGGCCGAACACTGTTGGTTCGGGATCGAACGCCTTGCCGTACGGGCCCCCGGCGGCGCGTGTCTCAGCTGGCGCGCCGGTCCCCGCGGCCTGCTCCGCGTCGTTGAACAGCTGCGCGAGCGGCTCCACAGCGTCGCCCCCAGCGAACGCCCGGATGAGGTCCTCCGTGGACGCCTTCTGGTGCTGCTTGCCGTTGCCGCCGATGAAGACGCGCTTGATCTGTACGTATTCGCGCGATATCGTGCGCATGGAGTTAATGAGCACGTCGAAGCACGTCTGGTCGGCGGTGCCGATGTCGAACCAGCAGCGCCCCCAGTGCTTGTCAAACTGGTCGGTGAGGTGGGGGCGAGGATGCGCGCAGTCAGCGCACGCGAGCGAGGGCACGAGCAACGGCGAGCGCGTGCGCGCTCGTGCTCGGGCGCGACCACGGCGCGGCCTGCTGCGCGGCGCGGCACACCTGCGGGTCCTTGAGGTCATGGAAGTGCGCGTCCAAGGATGCAGCCGCATGGTCACGGTCGTACGCCAGCGTCGCGAGCGAGTCGGAGACGGCCTCCGTCTGGGCGTTGGTGGCGTTGAAGCCGCCGAGGTTGCCCAGGATGTACCACGCCTTGAACATCTGGTCGAAGCAGTTGCGGTGCTCGTCATTGAGCGGCTCAGCGCACTCGAACTCGATCCACAAGTCGAAGGGATCAAAGGGCTCGAGAAACTTGACGTCCATCTCCACGTCTGCGCCTCCACGCGGGCGCAGGTGCTCGCCCTGGCTCTCCTCGAAGCGCGCCTTGATCTTCGCCTCGAGCTCGGCGTTGCTCTCCGTGCCGTCGAGGATCGCCTGCAGCTCGGGGTCGGGGCTGTCGCCGCTCAGCTGCTCGCGGAAGATGTCGTGCCACGACGAGTACTCCTCGCGCGCGCCGGCGCCTTCACCCCCTGCCGGCCGCACGCTGTCCCACGCGGCGGCGCCCCCGCCGCCGCCGCCACCCGCCGCACGCGCCACCAGGGTCAGCTTGCTCAGCGCTGACGGCGGGCACTCCCCCGACCTCTGACGCGCGCGCGCCGCCGCCGCTGCCGCCGCCGCGCCCATGCTCGCCGCGCGAGGGGAACGAGCGAGCGAACGCGCGAGCGAGCGAGAGCGAGAGAAGCGACAGTCCTCAACCTCCCCCCCACCCCACCCCTCCACCCGCCTGCACCCCGCCCGCGCCGCGCCGCGCGACGTCTGGCGCAGCCGCCGCACAGCAGCCGTGCCAACCAACAACAAACAACGGAGAAAAGTGTACGAAAAGGCCGAAAAGCCCTCATCAAAAGTGCGCACGTGGACTGAGCACGTGCGGCTGCACCGCCCGGCGAGGGGCCATCAAAACGCACCGAAAACCTTCGAGCAACGCCCGCCGCGGAGATATAACGAACGATACGTGGTCACAGACAACCACGGGCGCCGCCGTTGACGGGCGTGCGCGCGCGCGCTTCGCCCCTTGGTCGGACCGAACCCGCAGAGGGTCTACGAAGCTCCGGCGCGCGGCCCAAGGCGGCGGAGGCGATGGGGTCGTTGGCGGCGTTGGGCGACTACGTGTGAGGAGGCTTACAGCGCCGGCGCGCGCGCGCGCCCGCGCGTGCACCCGAGCGGCGCCGGCCGGCGCCCACTCTGGTTTGGCGCCTTCGACTACCCCGAGGCCGCGACCTGCTTCTCTTTCCGCCGCTTGTTGGCCTGGCCGACCGCCGCGAGCAGCAGCTCCGGCGCGTACCGCGGGTTGCCGTCGTGGGTGTCGCAGTCCTCGCAGAAGCTGAGCAGGATGGTATCGACGGCCATCTCGTACACGAGGAAGAAGCAGCTGGCCACGTGAAACGCGAACAGCACCGTGAAGATGACCGGGAAGCACGGGCTGGACACCTGCTCCGAATCCTCGGTGAACATGTTCTGATCAAGCAGAACGAATGTGAGGATGCCGCAGCCAGCTGAGATCAGAAGCTTGCCCAGGAAGGGCAGCGCATCGCCCACGGTGTTGACGGCGACCACGCGCAGCGCGTTGCGCACGAGCAGCCCCGCGGCGTGGCTCACGCTAGAGCAGTATCCCTTGCCCTTGACGGCGATGAGGATGTAGGCGTTCCGGTTGAGGAACTTGACGATCTTCTCGAGGTACCACAGGCAGTAGCGCACGCAGCACATAATGTACTTGAGCATCTGGTTCGTCTGCTGCGCGTCTTTGGTCTTCTTGTCGATGTACTCGACGATGACGCGAACGAACTGGATGATGGCCACCACGAGTCCGCCGAAGCAAATGCTACCCAGGTGGTAGCGAAAGGTGCGCTTGAAGGCGGCGAATACCGGCATACCAGGCATGGCATTGCTGTCGCCGCGTGCCCAGTAAAAAGTCGCCACGGCGCCCGCAATGGTCGTCAGCGCAATGCCAACTATCACCTGGTTGGTCCACAGGTAACCGAACAGGTGGTACAGGAACATGTAGCGGAGGTCCTCGCTCCATTCGCGTTGGTAGCTGTTGTCATCGAGAGCGCACGCGCCGGTGTGCACGTGTCGCGTGGCAAAGGTGTCAGCGCGCGCGCGCGTTGTGCGTCAAGGCGAGCGAGGGCACTCGAGGCATCTCGCGCCTGGAGGCGCTCGCATTGCCGAGCGCAAGAGGCAGCAGACGCACCCCCAGCAGTCCTCCTCTCCGGCAGCAAGCCCCGCGGCACGCGCAGCAACGTCGCAGGCTGGCGTCACGTCCGCCGCCGAGTATATCATGGCACCAATCAGCGCGAAGTACGTGATGAGGCTCGCGCTCATGAGGAATGGGATGAACGGGAAGAAGATGAGCAGCGGCATCGTGCCTATGGCCTGCGAGGCGACCTTGACGACCGCGATGGCTATCTTGATGCGCGGAATCAAGACGAGTGTGGCGAGGAGCAGCAGCCCCGCCAGTGCGCACGCGACATACGCGACATAGGTGAGCACCTCCTGATTTGCCTCGTCGGGATTCGTTATCGAGTCGGGGATGTCGTACGGAAAGACGCTGAGCTCATCCTCGCCGATGATGCCGGCCTTGAGCAGACAGAAGAGCGCGAGACCTGTCGTGGCGAGGTTGACCAGCAGGACGGTCAGCCACGCGAAGACGCCCGAGAAGTAGCGCAGCACCGCCACCCACACGAAGCTGCCCACCAGCGGGACGGCCAGGCCGCAAATGAGCCACACGCGATAGGACTTGTACATGTCGCTGAAGCCGTCCTCGATGATTTGGACGGCACCGTAGCTCCACCTCGGCCCGTACGTTTCGAGGAGACGTGTTGTGTAATTCGCCGCGCCCTCGGCGTCCAGGTCGGGCACGCAGCGGTTGAGGGTCGCCGCGGTGGGGAGCACCACCCAGTCGCACCAGTCGAAGACGGTGTTGGGCGACAGCGGGTTGTCCTGGACGATGTCGAAGGCATACGCCGTCTTGTAGTACTCGGCCGGATTCGTGGCAGCGTCCAGAGACGTGTCGTACAAGCCCTTGTACGCGCAGACCAGCATTGTCTCGAGCTTGTCCCGGTCGCCGAGGATGCTGCCAATGTCGACGCCCCCGTCAGTCAGCACGGCGGCGGTAGGGCACTCGTCCACACACACCGCCTTGGGGGCCGGGAGCTCGTCGAGGCTGGCGCCGCCCTGCACTGCCGCGAGCAGGAATGACGCGGGGTTCGCCCAGTGCAGATTCTTCCCGCGCCCGCCCTCGCCACAGAGCTCGCCGAAGCCGTCGTACGAGTACAGCAGCCTGTTGAAGTCTCCCTTGGCGACGCTCTGCTGCGCGACGTACGCCATGCCAACCCAGAAGGCGGTGAAGAGCAGGAGGAAGAAGATGTCGCGGCAGGAGCGTTCCGGCACGAAGGCGGCGTCATTGCCGCCGCCGGCCTTGGAGCCGGAGCCGGAGGAGCCGGACTCATCCCCCTTCTGCCTCCAGGCAATGATCGCCATTGGCCGGCCGGGTGCTTCTGCGCGGCGGCCCGCCGCACGCGGCGCGGGCGCGCCAGGCGCATGCAGTGTGCGACCGCGCCGGCCGCCCCGCCTGTCGCTCGCCCGCCTCCCCCGTTCTCCGCCCCCATCCCTGCCTCCCGCCCCTGCAACGCGCTCGTGCACGATGGGCGAGCGGGCCAGCGGGCGAGCCGACCGCGCGTG
>RQSC01000032.1:1865-49829 GCA_013416795.1 Prasinococcaceae sp. CCMP 1430
CGCGGCGCGGCGCGAGCGTCCCGCGGGCGGCTTGCGCGCCGGATCGGGAACGTTACGCGCGTGGCCGTGTCCTGTGTATGCCAAACCTTGGAATGTGTCTCAACAATTCAGATTCTTGGTTGTCCCGAAGGGTGGGTGGGTGGGCGGGCGACGCGTCGCGTCGCGAGCAGCAGCAGAACTGGCACGGCCCGCCGCGCGCGCGCGCCCCGCCCCCCCCCCCAAAGGCCCGTGGGGAACGCCGACTGTACTGTAACCTCTCCCATCCATGGGTATTTCGTCGAAATGGCCGGAACGAGCGCGGGGCCCGACCCGGTTCCTCTTCGCCAGTCATCCTCAGCCACAGCATCGAGCACGCGCGGCGTGCCATGCGCCGCGTGGCCACGCGACTCAACACCATACAGCATGATCAAAATTAAAAATAACATAATCTACAACCACGGGAGAGCATCACCAGCGATTGACACAGCGATTGTATTGTACCATCGATTGTACGTACTCGGTTCCCCGAGACCGCGCTGGCGACCCAACCTGAGGCCTGTCTTCACGGGTCCGAAATTTTGCGAGGCTGCGACCACGTGATTTCGGATGGGATGCGCCGTGCCGAACGACGGCGACGCCCCTCGATCGATCGAGCCCCGCTCCAGCCAGTGTTTTTTTTTGGGTGTCCTGCGGGGAGCGATGCGGGCCGCCTTCCGCCTTCCGCCTGTCTGTGGCTGGCGGCGTGAAGGCGGGGCCGCGAGGGAGGAATCGAGCCGGGCGGGAGGATGGGTGCCGGGTGCGCTGACGCGCTGCCGCGCGGAACGGCTGTCGTGTCCTCCCCTCCCCGCGGCACGCAGGCGGCGGTGAACGCCCGAGGTTTGGGCGCTGGCAGGCGCGGCGCGGCGATGGACGCGCGCCTCACGAGCGGCGCCCCCAGCAGCAGCGGCGGAGGCGGCGGAGGCTCGTGGCCGGAGGTCGCACCCGGTGAGCACATGGTGCACCTCAACGTATATGATCTGCCTCTCGAGGGAGTGCCCTCGTGGATCACGCCTTGCACGTACCATTGTGGATTTGGCATCTTCCACAGCGGCGTCGAGGTGCGCGGCAGTTGACGTGCGCGCCTCCGCCCGGTAGGCCGGCCGGCCGCTCGCCCGCGTGCACTCCGCCCGCCCCGATCGCTGACACTCTCCCTGCACACCCCCCAAGGTGCATGGTGTGGAGTACTGCTTCGGCGGGCACGACGAGGACTCCAGCGGCGTCTTCAAGCTGCGGCCGAGGTCTGGTTACCAAGGAGCGGTGCTGCGTAAGAGGCACATGCTGGGCGGGACGCGCGCGACGTCCGCCGAGGTCGAGCAGCTGTGCCAGGCACTGGGAGACACCAAGTATCGCGGCCGCAACTACCACCTGCTGCACAGGAACTGCAACCACTTCACGACCGACCTGGTGAACGAACTCACCGGCAAGGATGTGGCACCCCTCTACGTCAACAGACTCGCGAGCATGGCCATCACTTGCTCGCCGTGCTTACCCGAGGAGCTCGTGGGCACCGTGGAACCAGCGCTCTTCGACGACGTCGCGCCAAGATCAGGCGGGTCGGTGAACGAGACCGACCGGCTGCTCAACGCACCCGTGTCGACGAGCGGCATGTATCGCTGACGGCTGCACACCCGACGCGCTCCTTGAGTGGAGGTGCTGGCAAAACGCTCCGTGCGCGCTGTGCCGCCATCGGTCGAGCGCCGCGCCCGCAAACACGCACTGTGCAGCGACTAATAATTACATAGCAAGCGAACAGCATTTGCGGAGACTCACTCGTGATTTCTCGCTCGCCGTGAGTCCTGCGAGTGGGAAAGCAGCACTCCCACAGGACAGCCGATGGTGTCAGGACAGCGCGGCGCGGTACGTCGGAACTTGTCCATTCACAGTATTATCTGGCCTTGCGAGGAACCGTCCGAAGGCGCAGCGCATGGGATCCCAGCGCACGAAGCACTACTGCACGCCGACGCCGCTGGCCCTGAGAGCGGCCGATCGCGGCGACTGCTTTGCGGTCTCCACGAGCCAGCAAAAGGCGTCATCGACACCGTCGCCCTCGAGTGCTGAGATTGACTGTATGCGCACCTGCCGCTCGTTGGGACGCCCGCGCATGCCCAGTCGCGACCACGTTTCTTCCTCGCCCACGGCGCCCTCCTTGTCGCGCTTGTTGGCGAGCACGAGCAGTGGCGCGCCGTCCAGACGCTCCGACGCCAGAACGACGTCGATGGCACCCCGGGCATCCGCCCAGCGGTCCGCGTCGTCGTCCGCCGCGTCGACCACAAAGACCACTGCGTGTGCTTCCTCGTAGTAGTTCTCCCAGATGGAGCGCAGCCCGGCGGCCCCGCCGAGGTCCCAAAGAATGAGCTTGGTCTTGAAGGCCTCTATCCTACCGATATTGAGCCCAACCGTTGGAAGAATCTTCTCCGGGGGCAGGCTTTCTTCGCGCGAGTACTTGCCCTTCAAGTGCTCCAGCAACGTCGTCTTGCCCCCGTTGTCCGCGCCCAGCATAAGCACATGGTACTCCTCCCGCTTGAATAAGTACCAGAAGAGGCCGTAGAAGAACGAGAACATGGGAAGTGGGCGGGCGGCACAGGCACCAGCGCGCACGTGCGCGCGCGCCCGCACCCACGCGCCCGCACCCACGCGCCGCTGCAATGGGCAAGGCTACTGGCCTTGCTGCTGCTGCGCCTGCTGCGGCGGTGGCACCTGCTGCGCCTGCTGCGGCTGTTGTGGCTCCTGCTGCTTTGGTTGTCCTCGCTCCTGCTCCTCGTCGGTGTCTCCCTCCAGCGCCACGCCCGCAAAGCCGAAGGAGCGCTTAATATCTTGTTCCTCTCGCTCTAGTCGCTTCACTTCGGCAAGTGCACGGTCGCGCAGTACCCGCAGCGACGACTCCTGCGCGGACAGCGCTCTGTGTCCCGCCAGTTGGCCATGTGCGGCGGGGCGCGAAGGTGCGCGCGCGGAATGCGTCAGATCAGGCCAATCGCCGAGTACGCACACGGCTGCGAGCTAGGCACGAGCACCACCGCCCACCCTGAGCACGCCACGCAGCAAGCGCAGGCTCGGGGCGCCCCTGCGCGCGCGGCGCGAACGCACCGCGCGAGCTCGCTGTAGTGCTCCTCGCGGGGCCAGTCGGGCATTGACGGGCCGCGGGCTAGGCCTCGATGTAGGCGTGCGCGTGCAGGAGGCGCGCACGCGCGTCCCTCGACGCGTGCGGGTGCGCGCACGCGCGTGGAGGGTGTGTGTGTGTGGGGGGGGGGGGGCAGTGCGCGCGCCGTGCACCGCCACGCAGTGCCGTGAGCGCGCGCTGTAGGGTACGCGCGCAAGCGGCGCTGCTAGAGACGAGCGGGCGAGAGCAACGGTCGAAAAAACCACGGCGGGGATTCGGTGCGCGGCGGGCGCCGGCGTGTGGCAAGCGTATGTCGGCGGCGCCGCCGCTGGGGCGCCACAAGGCGCGCGCGCCCAGAGCGAGCGCCAGGGGCGGGGATAGGAGGGGGGTGGAGGTTCGCCGGGGCGCGGCGCGGCAATGCCCGACCGACGGCCCGGGGTCAGCCGCGGCGCGCCGCTCTGCCGGTACTTCGCGCAGGGCCGCTGCCGCTCGGGCGCGTCGTGCCCGTTCCGCCACGACAAGACGGCCGACCCGTGCCTCGAGGTGTGCCGCTTCTACCTGCGCGGCGAGTGCGCGCACGGCAACAAGTGCCGGTACAGGCACACCAAGCCAGCGGCAGCCGCCGCGGCGCCGCCGGCGCGGCGCGCACCGGTGCGCCTAGCCGCCGCCGCGCGCTCGGCGCACGCAGCCGCAAGCATCGCGGGCGCGCACGGGGAAGGAGGGGGAGGGAGGGCGAGCGTCGCGATGGCGGATCGGCGCGGCGGAGAGGGTGCGCCCCCCTGGCGCCGCGCGCCCCGCGCGCGCAGTGGCTTGCCCCGCCCCAAGTGCTCTCGCCAGCCCGCTCTTTTTCCACCATCGACTCGTCCCTTACGGTACCGCCCCGCTCGCGCTGCCCGGCGGCTGCTGGCGGCTGCGTGCGCCAGCCACATCGCGCGCACGGGGGAACGAGCATGCCAAGACGGCGCGCACCGGTGCGCCTCGTGCCGGCGGCGCCGCTGGGCGTCGCCGACCTCGCAGAGGCCCTGCCCCCGGTGCCGGCGGGTGGCGCTGGTGAGGGCGCCTCGGCGACGGCCGACGACGACCGGCCGCTGTGCTCCCTGTACGCGAAGACAGGCGCGTGCGAGCGCGGTGAGGCGTGCCCGTTTGTGCACGGCGACACGTGCCCTCGCTGCGGCCTGCCGTGTCTGCACCCGTCACCAGCACGCGCCGCCGAGCGGGAACAGCACGAGGCAGAGTGCGCGGCGCGGCACGAGCGCGCCAAGGCCATCCGCGACTCGCGAGACGTCGAGTGCTCCATCTGTCTGGAGAAGGTACTGTCGGACCACTCGGGCGGGCTCGACACGTCCGACGGCGGCACGCAGCCTGACCCGAGCTACACGGCCAAGAAGTTCGGGCTCATGGAGGTGAGGGGAGCGGCATGAGCGCGGCTGTTGCGAGCGCGCCGCATCGCTGTCGTGGTGGGTGGTGCGCTGACACGCGCATTTTTCTCCTGCGCTCGCGCACGCCTGCGCGCGTCCTCCGGCGGCCGCCCTCTCACAGGCGTGCGACCACCCCTTCTGCCTGTCGTGCATCCGGCAGTGGCGCGGCGGCGATGCTGACAAGGGCCAGGCGCGCACGTGTCCGCTGTGTCGCACGCGCTCGAACTACATCGTGCCCTCGGCAGTGTGGCCGCGCGATGCCGACGAGAAGGCTGCGCTCATCGCCGAGTGGAGAGGGCGATTGGCGAGCATCGACTGCATGCACTGGCGGATGGGCGAGGGGACGTGCCCCTTCGGTGAGTTGTCGCGCGAGGATCGGACGACACGAGCTCGCGAGTGCCCGGTAGCGCCGCCTGATGCCAAGATTTGCCGCGCTCGTGCTGACGCGGCTGCCGCCTCTCGAACTGCGCGCGCCTGTGCTCGCGCGCGCCAGGCGGCTCGTGCTTTTACCGCCACGCGTACCCCGATGGCTCGCTGCAAGACCGAAGCAAGTCCGTGCGCTTCGTGACAGTGGGCGACGACGATGGCACCGGCCACATCGTGGCAGCGCCGAGGCTGTGCGACTTCCTCGGCCTGCCGTAGTCTCTATGTAGTAATCTCCTGTATATTAGTTGTAACATATGGTGTGTGCGGGGGCTCGGTGCACGGACGGCCGCCGCCGCATAGAGCACAGAAAGAGCACGCCGGCGCGAGCACCGCCCCCAGCGCGTGGCGACGCGCCGCAGCGCGATTTCAGCGACCAAGAGATCACTGTCCATCGAGCGCATCTATTTCCAAGAGCTCTGCCTCCGTGAGTTTCAGATCGGCGGCGGCCAGCGAGGTCCGCATGTGCGCCGGATTCGTGCTGCGGGGGATGACGGCCATGCCGCGCTGCAAGGCCCACGCGAGCGTCACCTCGGCGGCACCGACGTCGCCGTGCGCCTTGCCTATGCGCACGAGCGTCGGGTGCGCAAGCACTGGGTTGCTGCCCCGTTTGTGTATGTGCTGCGTCCCAAGGACTGAGTACGCCTGGTAGACGGCACCGATGCGCTCGGTGGCTGCGCGCGTCGAGCGGTCCTGGTGCAGGGGATCCGCCCAGTTCTGCACGACGTGCGGGCCCTCGCGTGCGAAGTTACCGAGCTCTTCGAGGTCACTCGGCCAGAAATTGGAGACACCAATGGCGCGGAGCTTGCCCTGCGCGTACGCCTCCTCGAGTGCGCGCCAAGAATCGCGCCACGTGCCCTGCTCGACGTGGTCGCGGCCGCACAGGTCGCCCCAGCAGCGAGGATAATGCAGCAGCATAAGGTCGAGATAGCTCGTCTGAAACTGCTGCAACGACCGCTCGACGGCTCGCAACGCGGTCGAGTAGCCGTGGTCGCGGGGATGTATCTTCGTCGTGATCCACACGTCTTCGCGCTTCGCACCGCTCGCGCGCAGGCCCTCCGCGACGAGGTCCTCTCGATACCACTCGTACGCCTGCGCTGTGTCCAGGAGCGTGTAGCCTATGCTGAGCGCCGACTCGACAGCGGCTCTGCAGTCCCCGCCCATCGCAGCCGTACCGAGGCCAATCGCCGGCATGAGCAAGCCGTTCGAGAGGCGTATGACAGAGGTACCGTCGCTCGCGCGCTCGCGCGCGAGCTCACCGCCCCACCCCACGAACGCTTCCTCGAGTTCTTCCCCGCCGGAGAGCTGCGGCGCGCCCAGCGCGCACGCGGCGAGCGCCGCCGCCGCCAACAGCCGGCACGCCCGGCGAGCGATGCGNCTCGCGGTGACTAAGCGCGCTGCCGCTGCCGAGCGCTCGTCTGACGCCCGCGCCACCTCCCCGCCTCGCTCTGTAGGTGCCGGTGCGATGGGAGCTGTCGCTCGCGTTCGTGGACGCGGCAGGCACGGTGCGCCCCCTACCTGCGGCACGCCATCGAAGGGCGCTGCTCGACGCTGAGAAGCTCATCTTCCGAACTGACGCCGCCGCGCGCGTCGAGGGCTGGACGAGGTCTCGCAGGCCATGTCCGAGTGGGGCTTCTTCAATGCGAGCGGCCACGGCGTGGACGCGCGCATCGCCGCGCGCTTCGAGGCGGCACAGCGGGCATTCTTCGCGCTGCCCAAGGAGCACAAGACGCGCGTGAAGCGCCAGGCGGACAACTCGCGCGGCTGGTTTGATGACGAGCTCACGAAGCAGAAGCTCGATTGGAAGGAGTGCTTCGACTTCGGCGCGCAGGATGGTCACCTCGACGGGCGCTCGGATGTGGATGGGTACAACCAGTGGCCGGCCGAGCCCGCCGATTTCCGCGTCGCATGCGAAGAGTACTACGCGGAGGCCTTCGCGCTGGCCACCGACCTGGCGGCCGCGGCAGCGCTCTCGCTCGGCCTGGCCGAGGGCTACTTTGACGCGTGCTTCGAGAAGCACACGAGCTATTTGCGCTCAAACTGGTACCCCCTGTGCCCGGACACGTCCGCCAACCTCGGGATCGAGCGCCACACGGACGCGGGCTTCCTCACCGTCCTCATGCAGGATAGCGTGAGCGCGCTGCAGGTGTTCCACGACGGTGAGTGGACGCTTGTACCTCCCGTCGAGGGGGCATACACCATCAACGTCGGCGACCAGCTCCAGGTCTTCAGCAACGACCGGTACCGCGCCGCGTTGCACCGCGTGCTGGCATCGGAGGACGCGGAGCGATTCTCCGCGCCCTTCTTCTTGAACACGAGCTACGGCACGGACGCGCTCCCCGTGGGCGTCGCAGACGAGGACGCGCTCTACTCGCCCGTGAATTGGGGCGACTTCCGGAGGCGGCGCTTTGAGGGTGACTTCAGCGACCAGGGCGAGGAGGTGCAGATTGCACACTTCCTCAAGGCCGGCGCCGCTTCCCGTGCGGGGCAGTGAAGAAAACGCAGCGGCGTCATGAAGGACGGCGGCGTAACTCCGTGTGAGTGGTGCCCAGCTCGCGCGCAAGTTTTGCGCTTGGCTGCGGTGGCGAGGTGGCACATTGCTGCTGCCACCGCGGCCACGGCAGGTGCACCGAGCGGGAGGGGGCGCAACGAAGGTGTGTGTGCGGCGAAGCGTTGCACACACGATGTAGCACTATTGTACATAAGATCATTTGTTCCTCACAAGGTTCGTCGGCGTTGATCGTTACGGCGTAGTTTGAAGGGGGAGGGGGGGAGAGGGAGGCACAGGCACTCAAACGACACGACACGACGCTCGCCCCCCATTCGCCGCCTTACCTTTTGCGTCGTGGCGCTGCCGTGGTGGTCTTGCGTCTCTCGCGCCCAGGCTGCGCAGCTCCAGCGGGCGTGCTCGTTGCGTGTGTGGACGTCCAGCGCTCATGCACTCATGCAGCCATTCGCTCATCCACTCATGCAGCCATGCGCTCATCCTCTATCCCTCCTCCCTCGTGTGATTCGTTAGAGTCTGTCCTAGCATTGTGGCAGCGCGCGCCTCGGTCGTGTCTGGTTTGTTGTAGTGTCTGGTCTTGCTTGCCTGCGTGCCGTGCGTGAGAGCAGCGGGCGCACGCGCGCGGCAGCTTTTTCTTCTGCGCCATTTTCCGCGCGGCGAGCAAGTGCAACAGCGGCGGCGGCGGCGGCAGCTCGCACGCGCGCGCGCGTGATATCCCCAGGGAGGCTGTAGTATCCGCGTGTTCAAAGGTTTGTGGCGGCAGGAACGCACTCGTGCTGCGGGCTGCGTGCGCGAGCAAAGCAAATGGCGCCGGCTGAACATGCCTGCAACACGCACATCGGCGTGGCCACGCACGGCACAAAAAAGGAAGACCGGCGCGGCAGCACCCACCGAGCACGCACGCGACGCGCCCGAGCGCGCGCGGCCGCGCGTGGGCGCGCAGCAGGGGGCGTGCGCACGACACGAAGAGGTGTCAGCGACCGATCGCCACGGCGCACAAAAAAATAGTCTGCATGCGCAAGCGCAAGACACTGCAGTGTGGTGTGGTTGTGCTCCAGTCTCTCCCCTCCCACATGCGTTTCCCCGCCGCCGCCCTGCCGCCCCTCCTCCCGTCCACTTAGGTCACCCGCGCTCGGCGGGCGCGTTGTGGCGCCTCCCCTCCCTTCCCCCCCACCCCCGGGCGGGCACGGCAACGCGGGGCGGGCGGCGCGGTACGGAGCGCGGCTCGCCCGCGCGTTTGTTTGTGCGGGCAGCGCACACGCACACGGAAAAACACGTACGTGGTAGGAGCTTTTGTCGCAGCGAATATGTGGGCAGCGCATTTCCACGTCGGCACGCCGCGTGTGCCCGCGCACATTGTATGATATACCTGGCCGTCTGACGTGTGTGCTGACGCGGCCGGCGATCGTTTTCAGGCGTATCATCACACGCAACTTGCAACCTGTGTCTGAGCGGCGCGTGTTGCATGCGACGACGAGCGACGCCACCGGTGGCGGTGGGCACTACACAGAGCGAGGGGCGCCAGCAGGAGGCGCTAGCGGCGCACGGGAAGGCGCTGCGAATCGAGCACGCCGCGCTGGTCGTCACAGAGTCACGGCCCATTGCCATTACGACGGCGGGGAATAGTGCGTCGGCCACGAAGATGGCACAATGTCATTCTCGAAGAACGGCAGGTACGTGTCTACGAGGCTGTGCGGGCCACGGAAACCGCTAAGCAGTGGGAAGCTGCCGAGCGCGTCGTCTGAGTCATCGCTAGTGTGAAGCACCGGCGCGTCTTTCCACCGAGTGTCGATGTACATCTGCTGGGCTCCGTGGGCGTAATTGTTCGACCAAGTAGACGGATTGTACGGGTACACCTGTGGGGGCAGGTGCGTTATCTTGTCGCCCTTGTTGACGACTCGCAGCTTGTCGAAGGGCTGCGCATCCAGATACTGTGCGAATTGTTCACCGCCAAGGCGAGGCTGTCCAATCGTCACGAGCGAGAGCGGCAGGCCATCCACCGCATCGACAAGCTCCTTGCTCAGCCCTTGCTCGACAGCCCCTGGCTTCTGCGCGGCGTTCAGCCTGAGCGCGCAGAGAGTAGCCATCACTCCGCCGAGCGAGTGCCCCGTCATAAGCACGCGCCAGCCTGGGCCTGCGTATGCCTTGCACACTGCGGCGATCTGGTGCTCTAGGTCAGGTTGAACCGAGAAATAGCACTCGCGCCACCCCCGATGCACAAAAGAGGGATCCTCTGCCGCGGCGTCGCCGATCTCCAGGGGCGTGCGAGAGCGCAAGCCTTGCCAGATGCTAATGAACCAGTCTGTAAGACTCTCCGAGCCCACGAAAGCGACGACAACGCGTTTCCTGCTCGGAGAGATGAGAACTGCGCACTCTGTGTCGTACTTCTTAGAACAGATGAGCTGGAAGTTCCTGGCCATTTCATCACCGTCTGGAGGCAAGACGAGGTCGTACTTCTCCTGAGCTTCGCGCACGGCCTCTTTCAGCTCCTTGCCGAAGGTGGCAGCAGCTGTGGCGGACGCGCCGTTGGGCGGGGAGCCGAGCAGCGCAGTGCTCTGCGGGGTTGACAGATCTTCAGCTTTGCACAGGTCCACGTCCGAGCCCTCGTTGCTCTCGTATTGATACATGAGCAACGATGCGCGGCACGCGAGTCGTGTGTCCTCAAGCGTCGGCAGCCCGATGGCCGCATCGCCCGCGAGCCCGTGCGTGACAGTGCGGGTGCGCCTGCGTGCGGTCACTGCAGAGCCCAGCAAGAGGGCGCTGGGCCGTCGCGGTGCCACCAATGTCGTCATGTCAATCCACCCACCTAGTCAGCGCCTTCCTCCAACGCCAAGCTCTGTCGGCAGGATGAGGTCCGAGGCAGGCGGTGGTGCAGCACGAGGATGCGCGGCGCACTCCGGCGCCCTTGGCCCGCAGAGCGGGGCCGCGCCTCGCTCCGCCAAAGAAGGGGGAGCGCGCTTGCTTTCCCGGTAGCACGCGGGGCGTCGCAGGCGGACACACCGCGCCCCACGGCGCCGCGGCGACAGCGCACTCGCCACGCGTGTGGCGCGGGCCGCGCACACGCACCGCGCGCCCGCACACGCGCGCATCTGCTCGCTGCACGTGCACGCGCGCGTGGCACGTGCCCCCCTGCACGTGCACAGTCTTTCAACGTGGTGTTAGCCCACTCGAAAATTTGTGCCGGCTGGAGGCTGCAACAAAGCGTATCAAATTGCGTGCTGACCAGGTGCTATGAATAGGAATAGGATCTCCGCTCGCAAATGCGACATGTCAGACGGCGCGCGTTGAGCCGTTGACACGGTTAAACAGCAGAGGGGCTGAGGGAGTGTACGCAGAGCGGTCGCTGCGGAGGCGTGCAGGTGCCACACGCAGTGCATGTGTTACGGAATCGGCAGCACGGGCCACGCGTCGAGCGCGTCGCCGCCGCTCAGGTCGAGCTCCGGCCACGCGGCAGCGGCCACCGCCGCCATGTCCGGCGGCATCTCCGCGCGCAGGCGCAGGGGCGCGCCGCCGTTCGGGTGCGGATTCGGGTGCGGCACGTCGAGCTGGGCGGCGTGCAGCGCCGGGCGCTTGCGCAGCTCGACGGCGGCGCCAAGGGCCTCTCGCGCCGTCCGAGCGGCGGTGCCGGCCCATCCGCCGTACGCATCGTCCCCGAGCAGCGGCGCTCGCAGGACGTGCGCGCAGTGCACGCGGATCTGATGCGTGCGCCCGGTGAGCAGCGCGATGCTGACCAGGCTCAAACCCGTGCGCTCGCAGTGGGCGTGCAGCCGCGCGATCGACCGCGCCGCCTTGGCGCTGCTCATGCGCGTCGCAGCGCCACCAGAGACCATCTTGCCCGGCCTGCTGGCATCCTTGGCGACAGGCACGTTCACCACCAGCGCGCCGCCGCCGCCGCAGGCGTCGGAGCAGCCGCAGCCGCGCGTCGGCCTGCCGCACAACAGGGCCACGTATGTCTTTTTTGCCGTGTGCCGTCGGAAGGAATCCGCAAGCGCCCGCTCCGCGGCGGGCGTCTTGGCCAGCACCATCACACCCGTGGTGCCCTTGTCCAGTCTGTGCACGACGCACCGCGGGATGAACGAGTCAGCCTCGCCCGTGTGCGACTGCCTATGCTCAAGCATCTGATCGGAGAGCTCCGAGAACCCTGCTAACCGCTGCCTGCCTCCGAGGGCGTGTACCACCGTCCCTGAGTCCCAGTAGCCCGGGCTGGGGTGGCACAGCATGCCCGCGGGCTTGTTGACGGCGAGTAGCGCCTCGTCTTCGTGCACCACCGGCAGCGCGGCGCTCTCCTTGCCACCACCGCCGCCTCCATGACGCCGCTCACCCTTGGCGCGTTCCCTCTTTTTCGCCTGCTTCCTCACGCCTCCCTGTGCGACCAGCCTTGGCCCACGCGATCCCCCGCCCGCGCCGCCGCGGTCATCCACGGCGCGCGGGGGCGCGCGTGCGGCGGCCGCTAGCCGCGGGTCGGCGGCGCGGCGTGCGAGTGCTCTCTTCCTCTGTGCCCGCGACTTCTTGCTCATGGGTGGATGGCGGTGAAATCACGCGGCGCCGCCCTCTCGCGCGCGCCGCTCGGTCCCGCCGCGCCACGTGCGCCACCTCACGGCTGGAGGGGCCAGTGTTGGTGGCGCCCGGCGGCACTCCGCGGTGCTACAGCACGCCCCGCGCGCCGCGCGTGGAGTGGTCCGCCTGGCCCTGTGCGCCCCGCTGGGTGTGCCGCATTTTTTTGCTCGTGTTCGCGCTTTTTTGCTGCTACCTGTGTGGCGCACGCACGCGCCGCGCGTGCGTTCGCGCCGCCGCCCGCCTGCTCGCCCCGCGCGTCGAACATCGACGCCACCGACTTCACGCACGCGGGCGCAGCGGCCGGCGGCAGCAGTGGCGTCGGCGGTGCCGCAGTCGGCACCGGCGAGGGCGGCGCCGGTGTCGTGCGGCACTCGCTGGGCGGCGTCGTGCGCGGTACGCTCCATCGCAGGTACAAGCGCTTCCTCGCCGATGTCGAGCTTGACCCCGCCGCACGCGGCCTTCCCGGCGCGGACGCGAACGCGCAGGCTGAGGAGGGGGGAGGCGTCACACTCACGGTCGTGCATTGCCCGAACACAGGGCCGATGACGGGCCTGCTCGACAGCCTGCCCGCGCCGTGCCTGCTGTCGCATCACCCCTCCAAGACACGGAAGTACGGTACGTGTGCGCAGTCGGGAGCGTGGGCTGCCGTTTGTGCGCATACGTGAGGCGCGGGTGTGAGACACGGTGGCGCCCACTTGCGACACAGGTGCATCACTCGCACACACACTCACACACTTGCCTCAGCTACGCTGACGCCGCTCGGCCTTTCGCTCGCCCCGCTTGCGCATGCTTGCACACATGCACACGCACGCACGCACGCGTGAACGAACGACACAGCGTTCTCCCTTGCGGCGATCGAGGTGGACGGCACGTGGGTCGGCGTCAACTCGGCCAGGGCGAATGACGTGGTGGGCACGGCGGTCGCCGCGGGGCTGCTCGACGCGCCGCTGGCGATGGGCGCGGGTGGCGTGCGCCGCGGCGCCGTGCGGCGCGAAGTGAAGTGCGGCGACGACGGCAAGTCACGGCGCGATTTCGTTGTCGAGAGGCTGCCTGCAGACGGCGGTGGCGATGCGCAGGTGAGGCGCGAGTGTGTGTGTTCCTGTGCGATTGCGTGTGCGCGTCCCACGCGCGCACACGCGCGCAAATGTCGCTGTGTCGCGCGTGCCCGCCAGAGCTCTCGCACTCACACATCCCTGCCCTCAATGCCCGTGGCTGACACACACACGGACGCCCAAATTCGCACGCGTGCTCGCGCGCGCACGAAAACTCCGGTGCCGGTGTCGCGCCGCAGGATGTGCACCTCGAGGTGAAGGCCGTCACCCTGACCAACGGCGAGCCCTCCGCCGAGCCTGGCTGCGAGGGCGGCCTCGTGGCACTCTTCCCCGACACGGTGTCCAAGCGCGCGTCGAAGCACACGCGGGAGCTCATCGAGCACCAGCACGCTGCGTCGGCCTCCTCACGAGGGAGGGACGAGGCGGGCATGGCCGCCGCGGCCGTCATGCTCATCCTACGCGGCGACTGCTCGAGCTACTGCCCCGCGGACGATTGCGACCCGGCGTACGGCGCGCTCGTGCGCAGCGCGGCGCTCGAGGGAGTGGGCGTGCTGCCGCTCCGCGCCGCGCTCAGCCTCGAGGGGGAGGCCGACGCGCATGGCATGCGCGAGCTCATTGTTGATGTGCGACCGGACCTCGCGCCGCTCGAGTCGCGGCTGTGGGAGCGGGAGGACGGGCGAGGGCGTGAGGAAGTCGCAGCTGCTGGGCCGCCGTAATAACACACGCTCACAATCACACCCTACGACGACTGCGTGTACTGTCTACTCCTTCGCCCATTACGCACTCTTGCGCTCGAGCACAAACTGTATGTCGGGCACGATCTCCTTGCGCCCGGCTATATCCACGTACTCACCGTTGGACACGAGCGCCGCCATGACGGCATCGAAGCTCTGGCCCTCGGCGTCAAACAAGCAGGGGACGTAGATCGTCGCGGGGGGCGCAGTCTGTGTCACACACACGCGTGCGCGCACACGCGCGTACACACGTACGCACGCAACGTGAGCGCGTCAGTACGGCGCGAGCAGGTCAGCGCGCGCACCTCGCTGGCTCTGAGGCGCATGCACGAAAACTTCCACACCTCCACACCCCACACTCCCCGTAGCGCTGCACGCACACACGCACACGCATTCAGACTCGCGCTCGCGCGCTCTCACGTAGTAGCTCATCGTGTCCACGGGCGGCTTGACCGGCAGGACCGCCGTGCACAGGCGCAGCACGTCCCCAGGGCGCACGTCGAAAGCCGCCGCGTTCGAGCCCTCTGCCACCTCGCTCACTGTTGTGAGGCCATCGCCAAGGTCCTCAAACTAAGGTAACGCGCAGCGAGCAAGCGGTTGCGCACGTGTGCATGTTGATGCGCGTACGCACGTGCGCACACCGTGGGCGTTCGCGTCTCTGGCGTCAGTGCAGGCGCCTCTCGCATGAGTGCGTGTGTGCACCGCGCGCGGGGCGGGGCGCGCTGCGGCCGCACGCACCGTGATGCCCAGCGGGCGTTCAATCGTGTGGCACACAAACTCCGCGCCCGCCGATTTCGCGACGAGCGTCTCCGTCGCCTGCTTGCCGCCGACGAGGTCGAAGCGGAAGTTCTCCTTGCACGCCCCGGCGTCCGTCTTCTCGCTCACGCCCGTGCGCACGACGCCGCACACAACGCGCGCGCGCCGCGGCGCGGGCGAGCGGTGGGTGCGCGATGGCGTGCCCAATGCGCGTCTTTCTGGTCGCTGCGTCGGCCCTCATTGCGCTCGCCGTGGGTCTGCTGCAGTGGCGCGCGGCTAACGAGGAGGACGGCCTGCTGGGAGCGGTATGTCCCGCAGAGCATGGCGGACACACCACGCTGCCCACAGGGCCGCCAGGACCCTGCGGCGGTGCTCGCTCCCACGAGCAAAGTGCGACAAACAAGGGCGCACCCATGGACAAGCTTACGCCCGCCGGGCGTGGTGGATCCCTGTGGTTCCTCTTCGACTCATTCAGCGGCAGGTACTTGTACGACGCATGGAAGGTCTGGCGAGCGGCACCTCGCGTTGCGGCAAAAAGAGAGTAGCGCTTGCGACGTCGCATGACACGTGTGGAGACCTGAACGTGCACACGCTGCCAGCGCGTGGCCAGCTCGCAACACATGCACCACGGCCTCGCTGTTGCTGAGGTCTCGCACCACTGCACTCACTCTGCGGTGCTGGAAACCATAATACTCATTCTAGTAGCCCCAGGCGTCCGTGCACGTGCGCGCATGCTGAGCGTCGGTGTCAACGGTGCGCGCTTGAACACCATCGAGCCATGGCTACACGCCCGAACGAAAAATGCCGGACTTGAGGGGCGGCACAACACTCCTGCTCTTCATTATTCATCACATGAGCTCGACTACCCGTGCTGCTAATCGCACGGGCCTCGCCACAATTCCGGCGCGAGCTGCGCCCCCTCAGGGCACGGGGTTTAGCTTGTGTGTCTCACGAGCGTGTGGCGCACCCGCCGTAGGGATTCGCAGCAGGACCTACACGCCTGCGTGTAGTATACAATACAGGAGCAGGTCAGGCTGCCTTGGCCTCCGCGGCGGCACGTTTCTGCTTCTCCCTGGCCGAAGACATCGAGTACAAGAAGACGCCCGCGATGGCAATGATCGTGCCTGCGGCGGTCTGCGGCGTGATTGCATTGCCGAAGTACAGGATGGAGAAGCCGATCACAAAGCAGCGCTTGGCGACGTTGCCAACCGACGCGGTGAGCGGCTTGTCGAATGCCTCGATGGCGTTGAAGCACAGCTGGTTGTACAGATGGTACGTCAGACCTACGAAAAAGAGGTCGCCGAGGAAGGGGATCGTGCCGTGCGACGCCGCTGCGGCCTGCATTGCAGGCCAGAGCTTGGTGGCCTCGAGCATGAAGATGGGCGGGATGCACCACAGCAGTGACACGATGCTCAAATGAATGTACTGGTTGGTGCTGTTGAGCTCCTTGCTCAGGCCCTCCTTGGCAAGGTAGTTGCGGAACGCGAAGGCCACATTGGAAAACATGGCGCCGTTGAAGCCTACCCAGTTGAAGCTCAGCTCGTGCGCCGACGCGAGAGCCACGCCCGCAACGACAGGCACGAGGGACAGCCACACTGGCAGAGCGACCTTCTTGCGAAAGACGAGCTGGCTGATGGCCGCAGCAACGAAGGGCTCCATCGCCTTCACGGTGTGGGTGAAGCTCACCGCGACGGCTCCGAAACTGAAGTTCACCGCCGTGTGGCCCAGCCCATGGAACATGGCCTGCAGCTGGAAATTCCTCCCGAGCAGCAGCTTGCGCGGCATGATCTGGCGTTGCGGGAAGACGGCGTTGCCTTTTGGGAAGGCCAGCCAGCCGACGATGCCCCAGAGCGAGCCCACCGCTAAGTGCAGCGCAGACACGAAAGCCGGGCACGGGAAGTAGTTGTACAGGGCCTTGTTCTTGATGTTGAACACGACGTTGATGAAGTACCACAAGAACACAATGAGAGGGAGCTTGTTGTCCGCGACGAATGACCTTGTCCTGCCAAGCAAGCTACGACACACAGATCGCGCGACCGTCGCGACGGGACGGGTGGCGTGGATCAGCGTCAGCGTGAGGCGCTGCATGCGCCTTCGTCTTCGCGGCACTGAACCCAAAATGCCACAGCGGACCCTTCCAGGCCACGCCGAGCGCCGTGCAGGCGCGCGCCGCTTGCGCCCTCCCACCGCGGGAGGCGCAAGACCCGGGATTCATCCATGCTCCCGTATGCGCCCGCGCGCGGGCGGCGTCTCGCCGGCGGGCCGCACCGCGCGGCGGNGCGACCCCGAGCGTGCCGGCGAGCACGCCTACGATTGACGCGTCCTTGGCTTTCTCGACGAGGAAGTAGCGCCGCTGCAGCGCGCGAAACGCGCCGGGTTCGTCAGAGAGCCAGGCTCCGCCGCAGGCGCCGTCGCCATCGCCATCGCTGTCGCCGAAAGCGCCGCCGCTGCCATCGTCGCCGGCGCTGCGCACGGGCTCGAGCGCGGGGTCATAGCGGCAGTAAATCGTCGGTGCGAGCGTCATGAGTGCAGATGTCAGCGCGGGGCCCTCCCCCCCGGGGCCCGCACCCGCCCTGCGGCACGACGCCAGGCGCTTTTCTGCCCTCCTCGAGATATTGTGCAGCCGAAAGTGCGCGGAAAGCGCGAGCGCGCGAGGAGCAAGCGCCGCCCAGGAACGCATCCGCCCCGCCGCGCCGGGAGCGCCCGAGACGCCACAGGCGCAACCCCGCGCCAGCCCAGCCGCGGATCCGCGAGGACTGGCTGGGCCGGAAGGAAAGTGCCCCTCCTTGGGGTTAATAAAAAGGTAGGGTCCCAAAATTTGGCCAAACAACGGGAACTGATGGTATCATTCGAAGGACGTCGTCTCTACAGTTGAAATGGCGCATGATGAAGCGCCCCGACGGAGGCGGACGTGCGCGCCCCCGGCCACACCGCGCGCCGCTCGCTGCAGCCCGCTGCGGCCCCCCCCCCCCCCCCCCCCCCCCCCGGGGGGGCGGGGGCAAGCGGCTGGAGCGGGCAGTGGGAGAGGCGCGCTTCGGAGGTGCCCCTCTTGCCATTTCGACCGCGGTGCACGCGCACACGCGCCACTTCGTTCTTCCGCCCGCCGTACGCGCGTGCCTGTGCTGTTCGCGCCCTTGTGCGCGCGGTAGTACCTCTGTGCCCGGCCCGCAAAAGCAAGCGCCCCTCCCCCCCCCCCCCCCCCCCCCCCCCCCTCCCCCCAAGGGCAGCGGCCGCGGCGGTGATTGGCGCGCGTGCCACCTCGAGTGCAGGGCAGAGCGATGTCGGGGTGGAGGGTCGATCCGGAGGGCAAAGAGGGCGTGCTTGTGATCAGCGGTCTCGGCAGCATCGTGTCCGTCGACAACGTGCGTACGGCGCTGTCGCAATTCACAGAGGTGAAGCGCATCAGCTGTTGTGAGCGCGCCGCAGAGGATCCCGGGCATAGGAGACCGCAGCGCACGATGGTGGTGGATGTGGGCGGGCTGGCGCCAGCTCGGCGCCTGGCCGAGCAATTCAACGACCACTTCTTCATGATTGGGGGGATGCCGCGCCCCGTCAAGGCTGAGGCTGTCGAATGCGACTTCGAGGCGGCGAAAGCGGCAGCTGCACGTGCGGAGCAGAGCGCCGCTGACGGTGATACCGTGAGCGCCGAGCCTGCAAACGACGCTGAAGCCGCGTGGGCGCACCGCGTGGCGAAGCTGTTGAGACAGCAGGCGCTCGAGCGGGAGGTTATGGCGGAGCGTGCACTTCACGCCGAGTACAAGCTGCACAACCAGCAGCGCCGACAGCACGAGGACCAGCTGCTCAACTCGAAGGACATCGAGGGGCTGGTCAAAAGCCACCCGCTCGCCAAGCTCTCCCGCTTGCACGGCGACAGCCCGCCGAGGAGGTGGAAGAGGGTCGAGAGGGATCTCCAGGGGGGTCGAGACCCTCGGAGGCGATGGTGAGCCTGCGCGTGTGTAATTATTTAGGGTTTAGGGTTTACAGTATTATCCGCAAATTTCCGTGTGGGCGGCGCGGCGCACACTCCGAGGACGCGCGCAGCAGCCACACACAGCAGCCACACAGCGCCCCCGTCTCTGTCCCTCCCCCTCCCCCTCCGCTACTAATCGCACGTTTCCTGGAGAAAGTCGTGGGCGAGGCGTATCTCCAGCGGCGCCTTTCCCTCCGCGCTGCGGCGCGGGCCGCCTGTGCACGCCCCGCGTGCGATGGCGGCGGCGGCGGCGGCGGCGACCTCGAAGATGGCATCCCTGGCGGCTTGGCTCTGGCCCGAGGCGCGAGGGGCGCGCGGCAGCGGCCGTCGCGGCGACGGCCGCTGCGGCGGCACGTGCGGCACGCGCGCGTGCGTTGAACAGCGTGGTAGAGGCCACCGCCAAGGAGGTGCAGCCGGGCGAGGGGTGCACCGGCGGGCAGCTGTCAGAGCGCGTGCGCGAGGCGTTGCGCATGCACCTTGCACAGCCCGTGTCAGTGGTGACTGCTGCGGCTGCCGACGGCAGCCTCGTGGGGTTCACGTGCGGTAGCGTCACGCCCGTCACCCTCTCACCCGAGCCAGTGCTGGCGTTGAATGTGAGGGTCGAGTCAGCGGGGGGGCGGGCGCTCGCACCACGCACAGGTGCGCGGGGCTTCGCCGTGCACCTGCTGGGCGAGGGTGGGGTGCAGCTCGCGCAGACCTTTGCCTCTGGCGCTACCAACTCGGAGACGCACTCGGCGCGCTTCGACAGAAGCGGTGTAGCGTGGGAGCGCTGCGTGCGCACGAGTGCGCCGCTGCTGCGCGCTGGCGGTGTGCGTGCCGCGCTGCTGTGCGAGCCCCTCGATGGCGCCGATTTGTGCGTCGGCGACGCGCGTGTCGTGCTCGCCAAGGTGGTGGGCGTCGACCCGCAACGAAGCAGCCAAGGCGACGGCGCGCGCTCCAGCGCAGGGTCTCCGCTGCTGTATCTCGACAGGCAGTACGCCGCACTGGCGCCATTGCAAATATGATAAAGAAGCCGCTGCATATTACTGAGAAATCGCGCGCGCGCCTCATGCCATGGAATGCACCTTCGACTTGACCGCGAACGAGTCGGCACCACTGAGGCCACCCTCGGCGCTCTCGTCCGCCGTACCCACGCCGAGAGTACGCACGGAGAAGCCGCGTCCACAGCGCACCTTGAAGCGCAGCTCGCGCCCCCAGGCACGCTCGCCGGCGAGCGGTGCGAAGGTGATGGCGACCCGCTGCGTGCGGGGCCTGCCGAGTCCACAAGCGCCGATGACGCCCGCAGCGGGCTGCGCACTGAAAACCGACCGCTCGCCAACCTCGCCCACCGAGACGTCATCCCCCGTCTCCACCAAGCTCCACTCGGCGTCAACATTGGACGGGTTCTCCAGCGTGATGGTGAGCGTGCGCGTGCTCTCTGAGTGTACGGGTCCAAAGTGAAGTGCATCCCCACCATCGCTGAGCGGGCCCGACGCTCGCGCCACAACCTCAGGGTGTACGAAGGAAGCCACCAACGGGAGCGTCTGTACCGCACCCGAGCCGGCGAAAGTGATGTTCAGCGAACCCTCGATGGTCGAGTCTACGCGCGCACTCTCCTCGCTCGAGGCGACGGGCGCGTGGTACTTGAGCGCGACGTCCACGCACTCACGCGGCGGCAGCTCGACGTCATACACCCCGCTTCCGGATCCGCCATCGAGCACGAAGCGCGGGTGCGCCACGTCGACACCAGTCGCCTCGAAAGGGTTGCTCGCGCTCAGGGTGAAGCGCTGCATGCAGGGCTGCGTGTTGGTGAGTATCACCCTGCGCGTGCCTCGTGAGGCGCTCTCGGGCACAGGCGCCGCGACAACGAAGCTGAGGCCCCCATCGCCGTCGAAGTCGGCCTCGAGCGAGGGTGCGACGCTGAGCGCCTCGAGTTGCAGCGCCAGCGGGCTGAGCGGCACCGCACTCCGCGCAGCCGTGGGGTGCATGCCGCCCACGAGGTTGATCGCCAGCGAGTCTGCGTCCTTGGCCAATGCCCCCTTCTTGCCACGCATGGTCAGGCTGAGCGGGACCTCGCACGCAACGATCTGCTGCGCGCCGCTGAGGAAGCCGCGGAAGTGCCCCGCGCTCTCCGACGCGAAGGTCACGTCGAAGCGCGCCGCCTCGCCGCCTGCAATGAGCGCCTGCGAAGGCTCCACCGCGAATACAGCAGGGGCGAGCTCAGTCGACCCAGCCTCGAGGGAGTGCTCGCTCACCTCCACCACAACGCCTGTGCGCGTAGGTACGAGCGTCGCGTCCGCCGCACGCCCACAGCCGTTGCCTGCTTCACCCCCTTCGTCGCCGCAGTACATGCGCACCGACCAGTCGACGCGCATGGGCAGCGGCCCTGTGTTGCGGACGTAGAAACCCTTCGTGGCGGTCGGCGCCGCCTGCATCGTCTTGCCCCACAGCAGCGATCTGAGGGGCCGCGTCAGGCCCGCGACCTCGGCGGCGGCCGGGGCGCGGTCGCGTCGGATCTGCAGAGGCGTGCCAACCACTCCCGCGCGCACCGGGATCTCGCGCGGTGCGATCGTGCCCACGCGACACTCCAACGTGTCATCGTACTCTCCCGGCAGATCCGAGTAGCAAGTGAGCACACAGCGGAACTCCCCCCATGGCGGTAACGTGCCCGCGCTCGGCGAGAGCGTGATGGCCACGCCGTCGTGAGCGCCCAACAGGCGCGCCTCAGTGTCCTGGTCGTCGCGCGCACGCGTGAGGGCCTGCCCAGCCTTTGAGGAAAACGTGCGGTGGTGCTCGTGGGCATCGCTCAGAACAGGCTGCGTGGAGCCGTGAGTGCCGATCCCGCGACGCACAGTCGCACCTCCCAGGCTGTAGGGAGTGCCAAAGCGCGATGCACCGCTGCCGGCCGTGGTCGGCGGAACAGGGCGCGAGTGAGCGCGCGAGAGCCCGCCGCGGGCACCGCCAACGCTCGAGGAGGTATGTGGTGGCACGGCTGTGTACGCGTGCATGGTCGATCCAATGCTTGCAGGCGCGCCCACGTCTGAACTGCCTGGCCCGTCGGGCAGCGCGGAGAAGCGCCGCAGCGACAGCGCGACCGGTGCCTCAATGGCGGTCGTGTTGCGGATGACCAGCTCGACGCGTGTGGGCTCACGCAGTGCGCATTCCTCCCCAAAATCGAGGAGGTCAGGCTCGGACACGACAGGCTGCCCGGCGCGCTCCATGGCATAGGTGACACCGAGCGAGCGGACGCTACCGCTCACAGCGAAGGCAAGCGGAGACTCCATGCCAGCAACGGTGCCCACGACGACGGCGTCGAGCTCGCCTGGCATGCGCGGAGTAGCGGTCACAAGGAGCTCGGCCTCGGCACCCGGCTCCAACCTGCCCATCCGTGGCTCGACAGTCAACGAAACGGTGGCCTTGCCGTCCTCGCCGGCAATCGGGTCCGCGCCCCAGTCAAAGCTCGCCGGTAGCATCGTCATGTTGCGTATTGGCAACACGCGGATCTCGGGTACGCCCACGAAGGCCTCACCCAGTTCGAGGCAGGCGGCACCGAGCGCCGCGCGTGGTGCTAGCGCCTCCGCGCAGAAGGCCGCGTACGCAGGCGCACCACCCGCAACCGTGCAGACCACGCAACCACGCACGGCGCCAGCCTCAGCGCGCGGAGGCACGTACGTCGCAGGCACATGCGTCTCGCCGCCCGGAGGAAGCACGCCGGCGGTTTCCTCGAACGTCAACCCCTCGAAGTCGGTCGTGCCAAGTGTCCACTCCGCAGGCGTGTCGGAAAAATTGCACAGCTTCACGCTGGTGTCCCACGCCTTCTCCACCTCGACGAGCCCAATGTCCACGGCAGGCTCACCGAAGCGCACCTCAGGCGCAGCCACGCGAGCCGCAACGCTTACCTCAAGCGGCGGCCCATGATCGACCACGCACTGCACACGCGCGTCGATCGCGCCCACTGCGGTAGGACGTAGCTCCAGGCGCAACTCGACCGACTCGCCTGGTGGCACCTCTCCCTCCGAGGGCTCCACAAGCACGTCGGCCGCGCCTTGCGTCTTTGCTGGCGCGGCGGCTGCACAGCCCAGAAGCGACACAAGCGGAGGCGCCTCCGCACCGCTGCCGTTCGCGCTCGGCAGACGGCGCGAAGAGGCACTCGCAGATTGCCAGCTGAAGCTTGCCGCGCTGCTTGAGTTGTTGTACAGAGTGACCGTTGACGCGTACGTCTTGCCCACGAGCATGCTCTCGGCGAAGCGCACGAAGCGCGGAGCAAGCTCTACATCGCGCGCAGCGCCCATGGCCTCAGCGCGTAGCCGCGCGGCTAGCACCTCACCACCCCCTGAGCCCTCCGCTCCCTCCACCGACGTGTCAACCACAAGGTCCAGCGCGACCCCGAACCTCGCCACCGCGTCCGGAGCAAACGTGAGCGTGAAGGCGAAGTCCGCCGTCGGTGGGAGCACGCCCGATGCAGGGCTGATGACGAACGCGCCAGCCGCCTCAAGAGGCGTGCGCACGCGCGGCGCGCCTGGCGCACACGGCGGCGCGCGCACTTCCCAACGGTATGGGAGCGGCACAGCCGTCGCCGAGCGCATCACGACGGTGCGGGCAGTGCGTGCGCCGGGAACCGTCTCACCGAGCCACAATGGCCTCTCCGCAAGGTCGCCGTCAAGCTCGCCGGGCAGCACCGCACGCCCGTCGACCTTCGCGGCGGCCACATCGAGGCTCGTGCCCTGCCCCGAGATGCAGAAGGTCTTCACCTGGCAGTTGTCGCACACCATATGGAAGGTCGTGTTGTGCGGGCCCGAGACACTCGGTGCAAAAATCACCTCGAGCTCGAGCACCTCGCTCGGTTCGAGCGCGAACGCGCGCGGTGAGATCGTGAAGAGGCCACCCTCGAGAACGAGATCGGGGGAATCGTCTGCCATTGCAAGCGGCGCTCCAGGCAGCGGTTGGCCATCGCCGTCGAGCGCGCCCTGCCTGGATCGCGCCCACTCCTCCGCGCTGAACAACCTGAAGGAGCCCGCTCCACCGACGTTGCGGCACTCGATCACCTTGCGCTTGGTGAGGCCCTCAAGGCAGTTGGAGCACTGAATCGCCTGCGGCACGGTAAGCTTGGGCGGCGCGCGGTGCCCGCGCAGCTCCACGCTGAACGTTCCCTCCTCGGTGGCAACAGTGAGTGCGTCCTGGTAGTCAGCCAGACTGTCAGGGAAGAAGCGCACCACTATTCGCACGCCCATGCCCGGTGCAAGAAGACCGGAGCCCGCGGGGAAGCTCTGCTCTGAGATGGAGAAGAACTCTGAGGTGGGCGGCAGCACCTTGATGCGACGCGAGAAGCGCGACCTGTTGCGCACGTGAACCGTCATCTCGTACACCACACCTGCCTCGTAGTCCGTGAACTCGACAGTCTCGGGTTGCACCACGAATGGGTTGGCCTCGTGCGCCATGAGTTCGCCCGACGCGCCCGCATCGCCACCGCCGCCCACGCTCACGCCCGCGCCTGAGCGCAGCGTCGCCGATGCCAGATCGCTGACGGACGCGGAGGACGCGTTCTGTCCGACCGTGTGGCGCGGGGTGCGCAGGAAATTGAGCTTGGCGGCCATATTTTTCAGCAACTTGCGCTCGATGTCCATCTGTGCGGCGGGCATCTTGGGTTTGGCCTTGGGTGGTGTCGGCGCGCGCATCGAGGAGGCGTGTTCGCCCGCAAAGGCTGATCCGAGCGTGTCGGTTCCGAGGCCACCCAAATCCGCGGCCCCGCCACCCCCGCCCCCTACTGTGCTCGTAGTGTGCATCGCCAGGTCCTCCGCCTCGCGCTCTGCGCGCGCGGTCGCCGTGCGCGCGAACACATGCGGGAAGGTTCGTTGCTGGATAGTGGTGCGCATGCGCTGATTGACGGTCGGCTGGAGATACGCCGCGGCGCGCCCCATGAATTCGAGGGTGGCGGGCGGCTGCTGCACTTCCCACACGCCGCGCTCGTGCACGTCCAATAGGCCGAGCACAGATATGAGCCCGTTCGACTCGAGCTCGGCCGGATCCTGGCGAAGCTGCGTGCGCATGCGCGGCAGGCCTGTCTCGCGATGGCCGGCCGTGTAGAGGTCGTCGGCCTCAGCCAGGGCACGGCGCTCCTCCGCTCGCGCGGCCGCAGCTGCGCGCAGTAACTCCGCCTCGAGGGCATCGCACGCTGTGAGCGTCGCGTCGCACGCGCGGTCGATCTCGGCGATGCGCTGCTCGTACTCGTCGTCTTTGCGCAGCTCCTCGGCCGATCCGCGGGCGGCAGCGTCAGCTCCGCCCTCAGGAGCGGCGTCAGCCCCCTCAGCAGGCTCTGCGCCGACCGCGGGGGGTTCCTCATCGCCCCCGTCACCGCCGTCGGCCGAACCTTCATTCGCGTTGTCAGGATCGGCGCCCGCCTGAGCGTGGGCGCCTGTGTCGGTGCCCCCGCCGTCGGCGCCTCCGTCGGCGCCTCCGTCGGCGCCACCGTCGGTGCCGTCCGCGGGATCATCCGCGTAGAGCGACGCAAACTCCTCTTCCAGCAGTGTGCCAATGTATCCGACGCCGGGCACGAGCGGCCCAGGCATGGTCACCTCCTCGTCGCCCCTGACTTCGCCCTTTGCCGCCGCCGCGCCGTCTGCGCCGGTCGCGCCGTCCTCGTGCTGGGCCTCGGCCTCGGCCTGGGCCGCGTCCGTGTCGGCGGCCATGCCGCGCCCCATGCCCTTGCTTGTCCGCGCGCCCACCCGCGAGCGCGGCCAGCGCCACGCCCGGGCTTGCGTTCGGACGGCGGGTTCAAGGGGCCGGGAGGGGGCGAAGAGGAGGTGCGGGGGCGCGCCGCCCGCCCCCCGCCGCGCGCACACTGGTGCTCCGCGCCCGCGCTCGGTCCTTCGCCTTCACTGCGCTGCGCGGCCGGCGCGCTCGCGCGCCGCGCCACCAAAAAAAAAAAAAAAAAAAAAAGGGTTCCATATGCGCGCGAACGGTCCCGTCGCGCGCGCGGCCGCGCGGCGCGCTTGCGCGCGCGAACGCACGCCATCGCAGCTCGGCGCGCCCCTTTTGGATTCCAAACGGATTCCGCTGGATTCCATCTAACGTCCCAACGCGAACGCGCGCGCGCGGCGCGCCCGATGCGGCGCTGGGCTCGGAGCAACGAACGAATGGACCCTGAAAATGAACGTACCCCAAATGTGTTGTACGCGCGCACGGGGCCGTACCCGCAACCGGCGCGGAGGGTGCGTTCGGGGGTTTGGGGAGGCGAGGAGATATTTGGGCGCTGCCGCCGGCCGCTTGCCAGCCGCTGCCACAGCGCGGCCCGTGCGCGTGCGCGCCCGACGCCAGGGCTCCCCTCTTCCCCTCCCGTGCGGGTGACACGCTACCTCCGCGCGCGCCAGGCGCGTGCGAGCAGCTCCCCTCCGGTCGCGCCGCCTCGGCTCGAGCGCGGCGGGCGGCGGAGCGAGTGCCGTTCCTGCGCCTCCCACAGATGCGTCTGGACGTGGTGGGGGTGGCCGGCGGCTCGAGACCGAGGCCTCGGTCGCGGTGCGGCGGGGAGCGCCGGAGGGCGGAGGGGGCGGGCGGGGCGGCGTGAGGGTGGCCAGGGGAGATAGGGGGAAGGGAGATCTCGACGACGCGCCTCAAGGCCGGTCTGCTCAGGGATGAGCGCAACCGCAGCGGCGCCGCGCGCGGCGCGGAGCGGAGCGGCGGTGCGCCGCAGCGGGTGGCGCCGCAGCGTTCGTGGCGGACTTCGCGGCGGACTGCGTGGCGGCGCGCGCGGCCTGTGCGCCCCTGTGCGCGCGGCGCCCATCGAAGGCGAGAGCGAGACAGAAAAAGATGACACCGACGGGGCTGAAGCCGAGCCCGTGGTCGCAATGGACGCAACTGACCCGACAGTCCGCGCCGCATGGGACTCGGTTCGCAAGCAGCTCATCTCGGTCGGACGCGCTGGCGTGCGCCAGTCGCACGCCAATTCGCTCGCCGAGGCGCTGCGCGCACACTCGCTCGTCAAGGTCAAGCTCGCAAGCGACGCCATGGACGCGGGTCGCGCGGCCGCCGAACTGACGGCGCTCGTGAAGCGGGCAGGTGGCAGCAGCGCGTACGTCGGCGCCAAGGGCCAGATGCTCATGTTCGCGCGCGACGAGGGCGCCGTCGCGGCGGCCGCGGCTGGCGCTGCGAGCGGCGGCTGCGGCAGCAGCAGCGCGCGCGCGCCGGGCGCGCGGCTGCGAAAGAGCGCGCCAAAGCTCTTCATGGGAGGGGTGCCTCACGATATGACGGCCGAGGACGTCGAGGCGCTGGTGAGGCCGCACGCTGGCGGGCCTGCCGCCCCGCTGCGCATCGAGCTGCCGGTGGCGCGCGACGGCAGCGGCAACAAGGGCCACGCGCTGCTCACCGTCGGGAGCGCCGAGGCGGCGGCGGCAGTCACGGCGGCTCTCAACGGCAAGGCGGTCGGGCAGGAGCGCACGCTCTCGGTGCGCCCGGACGGCGCGAAGCACAAGAGGCGATGACCCCGCCGCCGGTCCCGGTCCCGAGGCGCGCGCCCGCCGTCCCGGCGCTGCGCGCTCAGCTGGCTCGCCCGCCCATTTTATTAGTAAACCCTACACTTCGAAAGCCCCTAAACCCCTCATCATCCCGGACCCTGCGCCGTCGTCGATTTCGAGCAAGTTTTTCCTTTGTTGCCGCATCGGAGGCAACACTCGCGGCGATTGTTGCCTCAGAGTCAGTCCGGGGCGACAACGCTCCCGGCGGCGGATGGTCGAACGGACATCGGCGCCAGCCGGCCGGGCCGCGCGAGGTTTCTTTACCTATGATGAGACCCGCAGCTCGGCACACACAGGATCATCCCGAATCAATCATAAATCCCCACAGGCCGAAAGTGATGGGAAAGTGATGGGGCGCGCGCGCCCCGAGCGCGGCGCTAAGGGGCACGAGAGCGCCCGCGATGCGCGCATGCGAACTCGAACTCGCACCCGCATGCGAACTCGCGCGAGGGCGCTCTCTTTTTCTCTTTGTTTCGCTTGCCTTTCTTTGGGGGCGAGCGCGGTGCGGTGCGGTGCGGTGCGGTGCGGTGCGGTGCGGCCGCGGCGCGCGCGCGCGTGGCGATACCTCGCCTCTGACGAATCCGGCTTCACCACTGGTGCCGAATTCCGCATCGACGGCGGCAGCTCGATCTGATGAACCCGATCAGCCTCGCCTCGGGCGTCGTCCCCGAATTCGGACCTGTCGAGACGATCCTCGCGGCGCGCACCGGCGGGCGGCTGACGCTCGCCGAGGCGAGCGGGGCCATGGGCGACCTCGGCACGTTCATCCCGCTGACGCTGGCGCTGGCGACCAACCGCGGCCTCGACCTGGGCACCACGCTCGTCGGGACGGGCATCTACCACGTGCTCACCGCCTTCGCCTTCAAGATACCCATGCCCGTGCAGCCAATGAAGTCCATAGCTGCCATCGGTGAGGAGCGCGCGCGCGCGCGCAAGAGAGAGAGAGAGAGAGAGAGAGAGAGCGATGCAAGGGGGGGGGGGGGGGGGGGGGGGGCCGTTCTCGCCCTGCGCGCGCGCGCGCGCGCGGCACGCGTCGGGCCCCGTGCCGCAGGGCCGTGCGAGGCGCACGAGGCTGACCCTCTTCCGCGCGTGCGCGCGCAGCTATCGCCGAGGGCGTCTCCCTGGATGAGGCGCTTGCGGCGGGCATCCTCACGGGCGCCATTGTGTTCGCGCTGGGCGTGAGCGGCCTCATTGGCGTCATCGCACGCCACACGCCGCGCACGATCGTGCGCGGCATGCAGCTCGGCCTGGGCGTCTCGCTCGCGCGGCGCGGGCTCAACTCTAGCTTGTACGACGAGAGCGGCGACTGGAAGCCGTGGGTGGACGCCGATGGGCTGCTCGTCGGCGCGTTGGCGGTAGTCTTCGCCGTCGCGGCAGTCTTCCCGGGAGCTGCGAGGGCGACTGCAGCCACTGATGCCCCGCGACGCTAACGCCCTTGGTCGCGACGCCCGCTCTTGAGCTCGGGTGGCCCGCTTTCAGGCCAGCACCCCCGTCTGCGGCAGGCGAGCACGCGGGGCGACCCGACGCCGCGGCCCGCGCCGCCACCCGCATCCGGCGCGCGCACGAGCAGTGGCGCGACGGTCCCGGCCGCACTGGTGCTCGCGGTCGTGGGCGTGATCATCGCGCTTGCGAACGGCGGGACGGAGGTCACAGACGCGCTGCAGCTCGGGCCCAGCGAGCCAGCGATGCATGTTCCCAATCGCTCGGATTGGTGGCGCGGCTTCGTCCTGGCGGCGGTGCCGCAGCTGCCGCTGACGATCCTCAACTCAGTCGTGAGCGTCTGCGAGCTCAGCGAGTCGCTGTACGGGGCGAGCGGACGCGCCGCACCGCCGCGAGAGGTCGCCACGTCGGTCGGCGCTATGAACCTGGTGGGCTGCTGGTTTGGCGTCATGCCGTGCTGCCACGGCGCCGGCGGCCTTGCGGGCCAGCACCGCTTCGGAGCCCGCTCGGGCATGGCCATACTCTTTTTGGGTGGAATGAAGATCTTGCTCGGACTGCTGTTCGGCTCGAGCCTCGGGCCACTGCTTGGTGCCTTCCCCAGCACCGTGCTTGGCGTACTGCTGCTCGTCGCAGGTGTCGAGCTCGCGTCCACCTGCCACAAGGAGACCACGCAGCGCGGCGCCTTCGTCATGTTGGTCACTGCTACAGTGACGCTCACCTGGAAAACCGCGGCGGGGTGCGGTGCAGGCATCGCGTGTGAGCTGGTGCTGTGGGCGCGCGATAGTATATCGCGGTGGCGAAGCGCGCGGCGTGACCGCGCTGCTCCTGTGTTGACCAAGGCCGACGATGAGTCCGTTGTCCGCCCTGGCGTCGACATTGAGGTGGGACCTAAGCACGAGTTGATGCCGCTGTCGCGGAGCTAGCTACAGTATCTAGCTAGAGAGAGAGATGTTTGCTGTAGCTACGTAGCAATGTAGGACGAGGTGGTTGAATAATAAGATGGAGCGCGCGTGTTCGAAGGACATGACCCGACGATCAAAGTCAGGGGCTATGCGTCGAGGGTCTCACGGGCGCGCCCTGGGCAGGTTGGCTGGGCGTGACAGATCGTGGACGGACGTCAAACACTTTCGTGTCGTCTACATGCAGCTATGAAATTGGCCCTCCAAGGAAGGTTGTGGATGTGCAGGGCGAAGCTATTTCCTGAGCGCCGCCATGTTGGCTTGCCTATGGCGCGGCGGATTGGGCACCAGCCTCTGCCCGCTGCTGCTGCCGCGGCTGAGCGCTGACAGGCGGACCGCGGCGGCGCTTGAAGTGGTCGTCGCGCGCACGCGCGGGAAGCTCGAGAAGTCAGCGTGCGCCGCCGGCGCTCGCCGCGAGTCGGCCAAGCGCCCCCCAGCGGAACGAAGGCCGCCCGTGCCCACGCCCGCTCCCGAGCCATACGTGGTGCTCATCGGACGCGCGGCGCCTTCAGGCGCCGCCCACGCTCCGTTTGTGCCATCGCGGCTGCCCCCTAGGGCGTAGCTCACACGCTCCCAAGGCTTGCGCGCCAGGCGAACGTCGCAAGCGACCATCATTTCCTCGGGGTCAATGCGGCGCCGACCCGACTTGGGGCTCAGACCCGCGCGATACTCCTCCCCAGTGACGACGTTGTAGCCGTTGTACTCCGTGTTGATCTCCTTGAGCCTCTGGCGGCGAGCGTCCTCGCAGCGATTCCCGCGTTCACGGCGACTTTCAAGGTGGGCCAGCTGTTCGTCGTCCCACAGCGTCATCGAGCTCAGCGGGCGGCGACTCTTCCAGCCGCTGCGGAACCGGTTACGCTCGTCGAGAGACGCCACGTGCGTAGGGCACATCCGACGCAGAAGATGTGCGGGCACGGGCGAATCCTCCCCACCACTGCCAGCACCGCTTGCCTGAGCCGTGTCGCCGCGCGGGCCACCCTTCAGGTAGTCCCATTCGCTGTACTCCGTGCCTGTCGTGGGATCGATGCGCTTGCGCGACTGCAAGAATTTGGCCTCGCCGTCGTCGCAGTGCAGCTCGGCCACCGCGCGCTGCGTGGGTCGCGCACCGAGCTGGACCTGCCGACGGAGCGCTGGGTGGCTGACGGTGCGACGCCTGTGGGCACGAATCGCCAAGTTGCCGTGTGAGAACACGTGGCTGACATTCTGCTGCCCCTTGTACCCCTTGGCGACCTCGTTGTTCGCCCTGACGGCCGCGTGCATGGCCTTGAGATCAACGCTCCGGTGGTTCGGCTTGGCAGTGGCAGCACCCGTGCCCGGTCCCGCACTGGGCGCCTTGGTGGGCCACCATGCGCCAGCGTGCGTGGGCTCAGGCTCGCGCACGCCACAGCGCGTCTTCGGAATGCCATTGCCGCCGAGGACGAGGTCCATCTGCGTCGATGCAGTGTCGCGATCGGCGTACTTCATGCTGTAAGTACTGGCAAAGGCCTCGCGTTGGCTCAGGGCTTCTGAGACAACCATGCCAGAGGTAAGGGCGGAGGCCGTGTCTCGGCCAGCGTGCTCGTCTCCATACGCCGCAAAGTCCTCGGGCCGAGCTGCCTCTTTCGACGCCCTCATGCCAGGGCCGATTCCTGACGCCGTGTCGCGGCCAGCGTGCTCCTCTCCGTAAGTCCCTGCAAAGTCCTCCCGCCGCGATGCCGCCGCCGTGGGCATGGCCGTCGACGTCAGCCCTGACGCGACGTCCTTGCCCACATGCTCGTCCCCGTATGCCGCAGCGAAGTCCTCCCGCCGCGATGCCGCCGCCGTGGGCATGGCCGTCGACGTCAGCCCTGACGCGACGTCCTTGCCCACATGCTCGTCCCCGTATGCCGCAGCGAAGTCCTCCCGTCGCGATGCCGCCGCCGTGGGCCTCGCCGTCGACGTCAGCCCCGACGCGACGTCCTTGCCCACATGCTCGTGGGGCATACGGCGTCGCTTCAGGAGGGCAGCGCTACGGCGGCGGCACCCGGAGCGTGTCGACGTCAGCCCTGACGCGACGTCCTTGCCCGCATGTGCAAACCCGTACGTTCCTGCGAAGTCCTCCCGTCGCGATGCCGCCGCTGTGGGCATGGCCGTCGACGTCATTCCTGTCGCTGTGTCGGGACCCGCGTGCGCTCTCCGGGCGGCGGCCACCGGTGCGGGCGCAGATGCACTCTCTGCAAAGCTCACGCGAGGCCGCGCCGCGGCGGGCGCAGGCGGCAGCGCCGGCGCTGCGACATCGGCGGACATGCCTTGGCTGCTCCTGGCTTTGCACCCTGCGAGTCCGTTTGCGCGCGCGCGCCTCCTGCACGCGCGCAACGCCCCTACGTCCGGCGCGTGGTGTGCCACTTGTGCCCCCCCCTCCGCCCCCTCGGAGCGCGCGCACGCGAGACAGTGTTGGCTCCGGTCCTCGCACACGCGTGCGCGTGCACTCAGTGTTACCCAGCCGAAACCAGTAGTGCCGAGGCCAGTGGTTGGGTTCTCCGTCACGAAATGCGTTCGGATCTGAGATCGCTTGCCCCCTCCTCGGGCCGGCGCGCGATGGGGGTCTGAGGCCGCGCGCGCCGAAAGCGGCACGGCCCGCGCGGACCCATGCGTTCTGATGGCGGGAAGTTCCCTGCGCGCGAGCACGCGGGTGCGCATCCGCCTGCGTTTCGACCAATGCTGCAAACAGGTCCTTTCGACCCTCCGCAGCGCGACGGTGGCAATCGGGGTGATAGTATTTAGTCTACAGGCATGCGATGTGCATACGTGCATGTGCGCTCATGCCCCGCCGCGCGCGCTCGAGCAGCAACGCGGCACACGCGCGCACAGGGGACTACGCGCGCGTGCATTCAATGCGCCATAGCCTTCACTGGGCCGTCCACGGTGTCGATCATCTGCTGCAGCCCGGTGGCGTCCCCCGCTACCACGTCGGCGATGAGCCCCTGAATTTTCGTGTTCAATTGTCCATTTCGCTCCTGCTCGAGGCGCAGCGCTTCCATGAGCGACTGCATGCGCGTGATGGACTCCCGCAGGGCGCCCATCACCTTCGCGCGCATGAATGCATGTCGAGAGTACGCGCAGGTGCGGGCACGAGTCGAATCGGGGCGTCAGTGAATGAGTGCAGGGCGCGAAAGAGTGCCCATGCGGCCGGCTTCAGCATCCGCGGCGCCCGCGAGCATGCGCCTCACCTCGTCGTGCACCTCCTGCTGCACACCTTGGACCACTGTCGGCGCCGCGCCGCGCGCCGCGGCCGCCTCAAGTACGCTCACACTCTCCGTGAGGCTCTCGATGCGCTCGCGCATCAGCGCCTTTGCTGCCTCCTGAGCCGCGCGTTCGCGAGCGGACTCGGCTGCGGCAGACCGCACACACGCCAGGTCCCCCTCGAGGTCAGCCACGCGTCGAAGAAGGTCGCCCTCCTTGGCGGCGCCCTCACGCACGGCCGCTGTGAGGCGGTCCACCTCAAGCGCGCTCGCGTCACGTGCCGCTTGTGCTGCATTGGTCTCCTCCTTAGCCGTGCGTAGCTCTGACCCGAGCGCGGCGGAGCGCGCGACTGCCTCCGCGGTGGCTGCTTCAGCAGCGCGGAGCTTGGACTGGGCAAACGCAGGGCGCACGGCGCGTTAGAACGTGGAAAGACCAAATGGGACGACGCATGCATACACGTGCATCCGCGCAAACACGCCAGCACGCACGGGCAGTGTCACGCACACACACAGTGACTGACAACACATGACGCACCACGAACGAGCCCTGCTCCTTTGTCAGCGCCTCGGACGCCGCCGTCAGCGCGGCCTCCGATGCCGACAGTGCGGTGGCAACCCGAACGCGCTCCGCTTCGATCCCTGCCGCGCGCTCGCGTTCGGCTGCGAGCTCATTCCTGGCTCCATCCGCCGCAGCCTCCGCAGCCACTGCCGCAGCGCGAAGCTCAGCCACCGCACTTTCCGCCTCCGCCTCCGCAGCACGCGCGCGCGCATGCGCTCCCTCGCACGATGCGCGCATCGTCTGGGCCTCACTTTCCAAAGCAGAGATTGCCGCGCGTGCACTGGGGAGGTCGCTCACGTCGTCCCACTGACGGTCCGCAACGGTGGCCATCCCCGGGGCAGCCTCGAGCGCATTCGCCTCGGTCGCCTCGGCCCCTCCCTCGTCAGTCTCAGCGACGTTCACCTCGCCTTTGTCGACTGCAAGCAGGGAAGGAGTTCCGGCAGTAGCTGCCTCAGCATCGGCGATGGCGCTCTCGGCCTTGGCGATCACCGCTTCTGCTTGAGCGGTGGCGCTCCCGCCCGCCTCGGCGTCCCCGTCTAGCGCAACGCCGACCTCAGAGGCACCCACCACGTCATTATCAAGCGATTCAGCTCCGGCGGCATCCACTTGCTGCGCATCGGTTTCTGGGTCGTCTACCTCGATGGAGGCGTCGTCGATATCACTGCTTCCAACATCGGACGCATCGTCTTCAGGTGCTTGCTGCGCATGTGGCGCCTCACGTACGGCGGAGCGCGCCGCCACCATCTCGATCTCTGCCTGCACAGCCCGCCCGGAACGCGGTGCCGAGGCGGGGGCCGCGCTGGTCGGCTCCTTCTTTGGCGCAACTGTTGGCTCTGGTGACACCGGGAGCTTGGCAAGCGTGTTGCCGCTCAAGGCGCGCGGTATCGCCTCGCTATCACGCTCCCAGGGCTTGCCAGGCGGGTCGAGCGCTTTCCAAGAGCACTCATACACCACCTCAATGCTAAGCGTGCTGCGCAGGGACTGCGCGGGAGCATTGCGAGCGTTCGGCGCGACAAGTATTAGGATCGCATGGAAGATAAATGGGCGCGGGCATACACGCTGGTGCGCGCACGCACACAAACGACCCCAGCCCGACCCAGTCCGCGCGCGCCCCCCCCCCCCCGCACCTCGTCGCACTTGTCCACGTCCTTGCCTGCGACCGCAAACATGCCGCGCACCTCCGCACCCTCCTCAACTTTGCGAGCGACATCGGCGTCAGCTGACTTTCGCGCGGCCTCCAGCGAGTAGAGCGCCTCGTAGCCTGTCTGCAGCCACGTGTAGCCCACCATCGCTTTCTTGTCCGCGCGTGGCCCGCGAAAGACCTGCACGCGCACGTCGCCTTCAACAAACGTCGACGCACGGAACGTGAATACGTGACGGCTTTCTTCGAAGGAGTGCTCGATGCTTGCGTCGCCAGACGCCGCCACGAGCTCCATCGCCGTGCTACCTGTCCGTCGTTGCATTACGCGCACGGACGGACTGAGCGACGCCGGACCTTCGACCACCACAGCGCGCGCGAGCAGCACGGCACGAGGTGGGGGTGTTAGCGGCACCGCCAGTGCCATGCGCGCGTAGTACGACACGTAACGCCGCTGCGAAGGGATGGTGACGCCCTTGCCGTCGCTCGTGCGCTTCTCTGCATAAAATGCCATGGCCTCCTCGGCCGACCCGAAGGCGCCGCTGTGCACCAGGTAGGCGCACACGATGGTGCCGGTTCTCCCCTTCCCTGCCTTGCAGTGCACCGCGCACACGTTTTGCTCGTCGGCAGCGATGTGTGTCGCCATGTGCTCGCAACAATCGCGCATGAGGGCGAGACTCGGCGTGTTGTGGTCATCGAATGGAAAGCGGTGCACACTGCAACTAGGTGCCAGCAGCGAGGCCTCATAGGAGCGCTCGGAGCAAAGGTTGTACACGGCCACGGGCTGCTGTGTGAACACAAACCCCAGAGTGAGAGCGCGCGATAGTGCGCGTATGTGAGCGCGCGCTTGCATGTCATCGGGGGCGCGACCGAGGCCAGCGCACATCGCCCATCCGCTGTGCGCTTGTGCGCAGTCGCAAGCGCATGTGCACGCGTGCGCGGACTCCCACTCACCGTCCCGTCACCAGCAGAGTTGTCACCATGGCGCGCCTCCATGAAGCGCCGCACGGAGCGCGCGGGATTGCGGTAGAGCGCCTGTGCGCCAGAGCGCAAGGGCGCGCGCGTGCCATCGCGCGGCAGTGTCGTGCAGACAGAGGAGGTTGGTGGACAGCGTGTGGGCGCGTGCGTGAGAGCGGGATGATTGTTGTATGCTCCACTTGTCAGCGTGCGTCGCGCCGGCGCACGCGTGAGCGGTGGCGCCTGCGGGCGCGCCAGCGCACCTCTTTGCCGCTCGAAGGGTATGCCATCGCGATGAGTCGCGGCGTGATGTACGACAGGTCGAGGTCAAACGTGCCGTCGTCGTAGCGCAGCTTGTTCTTGGACACCTGCACGCGCATGATCGCGCACGGCGTGCACATGGTTGCGAGCTCTCCCTACAGAGAGAATAAGGGGGCCGCACGCGCTCACGTCGCCGCACACAGGCTCGAGATTCGACGAGGAAAGGAGGCGGGGGGCACCCGCCCGCGCCGCGGGGTGTGGGTCAGCCCGCGCCCCGGTGCAGGCCGATCGCCGCCGCTTTCGAATTGAAAATCGCACGAACACAACAAACGGAGCTTGCCACAAACAAAAAAAGAAAAACAGGATGAGCGTGGGCATGGCATGCTGTGCCGACGCCGGGGATCTCCTGTACGACTGTGGGATTTGATGCCGTTAATGTGATCTAGTCCTAGTGGTGGTTTTCTACAACGCTTTCCGCTTCTTGAAGCCATCAGCGTCGAAGCCCTCCGACTTGAGAGGCTCAGAGAGGCCATTCTCGTCCAGCGCCGCGTTGGCAATGACGTTGTACGTATCGGACTTCTTGGGCTCGTCGGCATCGTCGCCATCACCGCTGTCGCCGTCGTCACCACCAGCGCCTGCTGCGACTGAACCCTCGATGCCCTTCAACGCTGTATCACCCAGCACCCCCGCCTCGCGCATGGAGGCAAAAAACATTGAGGTGACTTCGTCCTGTGTGATAGTACTCTTCTTGGAGGCCACTTGGATGAGCGCCTTCAGTAGGAAGCCATAGCGCATGTCGACGTGCACTTCGATCTTGGGCGGCTCACCCTTCCACTGTTTGGTGTCTGTCTCCGACCACGAGAACTTCTTGATGAGCGAACGCGCGTCGCTCTCAGTGTCCTCCACATCCGGCTTTCGATTCTGCAGGTAGCGGACCATGGCCTCGAGGTTGACCCTCTGGTTGATGCGGTAGCGGATGGAGAGCACGCCGCCGGCCTCATCGCCAATCTTTCGCATGAGACGCATGAGGTACGTTCCTAGTGCCGCCCAGAAGGCCATGTTGATGAGGAAGATGGCAAAGGGTGTGTTGTAGACGGGTTCAAACCAGTCGTTGGCCCAGCCAAGGTCTGGGCCGATCGACAGATAGAGCGTGTGGGAGCGATCGATAATATCGAAGGCGAGCGAGCCGGCGAGCACGACTTGCATGATCTCGAGCGAGGCGCTTGCGCGCTCGTTCGCTCGGAACAGATCCTCAAGGTTCTTGGTGTTCGTGCGCACCGACTCTGCCACGCGGTATTCGCTGGCCTCCGACACGACGTCCGCCTGGTTGCGCAGCGCGCTCACCTCACCCTCTGCGCCGTCCACGTTCTTGCGCATGTCCACCACGCGCCGAACCAGCCTGTGGAGCGACGCCTCAATATTGAGGATTTCAAACAAGCGTCGACCGCTCGTCGTCGTTGGCGCCGACGGCACCTCAAAATTCGCCATCGACTCGTGCAGATAGCTCTGGATTTCCCCAAGCAGGATGACGTCACTTGAGGCGTCCGCCAGCAGCTCGCGGATCATTCTCATCGAGTTGGGATTCGTCTCGTGGTGGTCGATCAGCCGTCGGATTTCCTTGAGTACATCCGCCAGGATGAATGTGCGTTGGAAGAGCGAGCGCATAAACATGTTGCGAGTCATAAGCGACAGGTAGCTCGCCACGAGCGGTTCGTGCTCACGCACGCCCGGCCCGCCGAGCAGGATGCCGTTGCGCCCGATGATGAGCACCTGCTCGTCCGAGATGTCGTGCGAGGCCCACGTGTCCCCGAGGACCTGCCGCAGCTCATTCTCATTCGCCTCCCTGTCCAGATACATCTCGGCTTTGAGCTGCTCCTCCACGCCCTCTTTGCAAATCTTCTCGGCGAAGAGCACGTTGAACTTGTCGCGACTAGCGGCGTCGTTGAGGTAGGTGAGGTCGAGCATCGCGCGCTGATGCGGCGAGAGAAGATTGTCGACCACAGCCGACGAGTCACTGTGCACGTCCACCAGTAGACGGCTCATGTTGTCGAGCGACAGGCCGTCCTTCACGGCGTGCATGATGGCGTTGCATTCCATGCCGTACATGATGAAACCGTCGGCGTTGCAGTTGATCCCGAAGTTCTCCACCTGCACAATGCCGTCCTCCTCGGGGAAGTGGATTTCGGCCTCGTAGTTGACGTAACCGGTGTCGTCGAAGTCGAGGATGTCCACGCTTGTCAGGCCCTCGTTTGAGCCCACAAACTCGGAGCTGTCCGGGTCAGGATCGACAACGTTGGTGAAGAATCCGCCCTGCACGCGCTCGGAGCTGCCAAGCTTCTCATTGAGCGCGACGATCTGGTTGGTGCCCATTGGCACCCACTCGCCAATCATGAGCACGCACTCGTTGAGCGTCAAGTTCTCGTCGAGCTCGTCCTTGATGTTGGATTGTGCGTCCTTGAGCATGTAGCAGCGGTCGCTGTTGTCGGTAGTCTCGCGCCCCCCCTCGCGGCTGGACTCGGGGATGTAAGGCGAGGTCACGTACGACACGCTCTCGATTTCAGTAATGGACGACTCTCTTCGTAGCCTAAGCCGTCGTACAGCATAAACTTCAGTTCTTCGGTATTCCAGCGTACGCGCAGCAGGCCTTTGGCCTCGCCCTTGGCAGACAGCAGCTCGTCCACCGCGTCCTTGTCTTCCTTGGTAAGGCGCTCGCGGAGCACCTTTTTGCCGACATGCGTGGTGCGCAAGGCCGTGGTTGACTGGTACTTCTTTGATGAGAGCTTGAGCGAGTACAGGCAGCCTGCCTCGCGCAGATCGTCGATGTCGTCGCGCCCCTCTTGCGATATGTTCATGTACACACGCTTGCCGCCGACCACGTCCGGCGCCGGCGCGTAGTCATAGCCGAAGACACCTTCCACGATGCCCTCGTATATCATGACCATGAGCGGCACCTTTCGCACCCACGTGTCGTCTAGGCGGCTTTCGAACATGTCCTCGGTAAGCGTAGGCGGCTGGCCAGCCTTGGCATTCGCGCTGTCGCCTTCAGGCCCCTCGCGGATACTCTGCGAGGAGATCGTCGACTCGTTGGCCAATTTCTTCTTCTTCTTTGCCGTGTGGAGCTTCGAGAACTGGTCGATCAGGTACAGCAGCCTCAGGTGGTCCTCCGTAAGTTCGTCGATCTCGTCCTTGTCGTCGGTCGACAGCGCTGTGCTGCGCTTGCTCGATAGCCGTTCGAGCGCATGCATCTTCATCTTGCGCGCGATGGAGCGCTCCATCTCGGTCATGCCCTCCAGGTCCAGATTCAGGCGATTGAGACGCTTCTGCACAGACGCGAGTGCCACGGTTATAGCGAACATCTGTCCAGCGTCCTTGATGCCCCCATCGGTGCCCTTCGAGAGCGCCTTCATCAGTATGTTCTTGCGGACACTTTGGCGAATCTTGTCCCAGCGCATCTGGCTCAGGGTCGGAGACCCGCTCCCCGCGCTTTTGACTGAGCCTGGCGCGCTCATCCTTGAATCCGCGCTGGGACGGAGCCCGCTCGCCTGGTCAAAAGCGGCTGGTGTTTGGCCAGGCCTGTCCGACCGCGCGCTACCCGGCATACTCCCCGGGAGGTCCGCTTCTGCCTGCTCTGCAGCTGGCTGGCCCCCAACACCGATGGGCGGCCCCGCTGCGCCACCACCTCCACTGCCGCCGCTCCCGACAAGAGGTGCGAGTCGCTGAGGTGCTGCAGTGAACGGCTTGAGCGCGGGCAGCGAGGATTGCGGGAGGCCCGACCCTCGTCCAGCCTGCCTGCCCCCATCGGTGCCCCCACCAACCCTCGCCTGTTCCGTGGGCGCGTCGGCGCTGTACTTGCGCGCGCTGCGGGGCGTCGTGCGCCCATCGCCCGGGTGCCGCGGCGAGTCCGCCCCACGCGGCGTGCGTCCGCCGATTCTGGAGCGCGAAGCGACCATGTCGAGCGGTAGCGGAGGCAGACCGCGGCCACTGGCGCCAGCACGGCGCGCATCGGCGCGCCGCGCACGGCGATCCGCCACCCGCGACGCATACGGCGGCGGCGGGCCCGACTGTTCCTCCTCCACACGGCCACCTAAGAGATCAAAAGGCGCGGTCGGGTCCCTGGGGAGCGTGGACAGCGAAGGACGGCAGGGCGGGACGTTGCGCAGCGCGCGGGCGCCGTCACGCGACGAAAGGAGAGAGTGTCAGCGCACCAGCCGCAGCGCCAGCGCCGGCCAGGCCTGTAGCACTTGACCCGAGCGACGCGCCGTGGGTAGCATGGTTCGCCGCACCGCGCACACAGCCAGGCAGCCGCGCGAGCGGGCCGAAGCATGCACGCGCGCTCGCGTCCTCGCCTCGGCGAGTGCGCGCTAGCGCACCGCAGCAGGGCGCTGGGCGCGAGCGCCTCAGGGAGCCGCGCCCTCGCCCACGGGCGGGCGCCCTCGCGCGGAGACGTACATGCCACCAACCGTCGCGCCCCGAAGCGTCCGTGGGCCCAGGTGTCCGCCGCCGGCCCCTTTGCCTCGGCGCCCGATGCCGTCGCGTCCCGAGACTCGCGCGGCCGCCGCGCCCTCTTCCCCCCTCCTTCCCGGCCTCCCGGAGGCCCTGCCGGCTCGGCCGGCCCTGTCTCGCGCTCTCGTGCGCTGCTGTGGCACCCCGCCTCGCCGCGCGAGCCCGGTCGCCCTTTCTTCCGCCGCGTCCGCCGCGCGCGCACGCCAGGCCCCGAGCGCGGGCGGGACGCGCGCGCTCTGGCCGCGAGCGCAGCGCGCACGGCAGACAGCGAGGCGTGGGCGCAGCGGCGGGGTGGGGTGGGGGGGAAGCGGGCTCCGGGCTGCTGGGCGAGCCCCTTTGCTTTGCACATTGATCTCCGCGGAGCAAAGCGCGTCGCGTTTGGTCGCGTTTGCGTTGGTTGGGGGACTCGAGCGAAATATGATTCCGTGCAATTGCCAATTGGCGCCGCGCAACCTGCCGCTGCGGCGCTCTCGCCGCCCGCGCACCCCAAAGGGGGGGGGGGGAGGAGGGGGGAGGGGGGGGGGCGATCGCGGGGGAGGCCTCTCTGCGGAGGCCTCGGATGGGAAGGGAGGGGGGCAGGCCAACAGGCAAACCCCCTCAGGGGCGTGCTGAGGTGGGGCGCGCAGCCCGCGCGCGCCTGGACGCCCGCGTCCCCCTTCCCTTGGCCGCGCGCCCGCCGCCCCCCCCCGGCGGCGCGGCGCGCGCCGGCGAAAGCGCCCTTCCGCACAACGAAACCGCTCCTTTGCCCTTTTTTTTCACGTCCGCCGGGTCCCCTCCGGAAGAGACAGAGAGACACGCCGCCGCCGCCGCGGCGGGGGTGCGCTCGCCGGCTGTGCCGCGTCCCCCGAAACGCATGCGAAATCGCCATCAAAATCTTTAGTCGCCCGTGGTTTAATCATATATNTGCGCGCAGCATCAGCGACACGGCATGCGCGCGCGCGCGCGCTCGCGCAGCGGCAGCGAAACGGCATGCGCGGCGCGGGGCACGCGCTCTGCTGCGCAATCGCCTGCGCCGCCGTCATATGGGGTTCGGGCATCCTCGGCATCCACGGCGCCTGCTGCATTGGATCGAGTGGCTCCCAGGCGCCGCCGTGGAGGCGCGCGCGCGCGGCGGCCGCCAATTGCAGATTTGTTGTCCCTTCAGATGACGGTAAGAGACGGTTAAGCGTGATCGGTGACGTCCCTCCTGCGTGCAGTGGAGTGGATGGATGGGGTTTACCGGGCAATGCGCCGCGCCGCCGGGGCGCGCGCCGTGTGGGCGGCAAGGCAAGCGCGCGCGATGTGCGCGGCGTGAGGGACGCCTACGCCACACCTCCACACGCGCCCACCACCACCCTCTCACAGCACGATGGGACCCGTGGTGCCGAACCCCCCCTTCGATTCGACGCTGCGCGACGAGGACCTGGAGGCGGTGCGGAGCAGCGCGGACGCGGACGGGCGCCTGAGCGGCGCGGCCGTGGAGGCGCTCGCGGACTTCCAGACGACGTGCCGCAACCTGGGGTGCGACGCGCTGGATGAGGCCAAGTTCTGCGAGCTGCTTGATGGCATCGGGTACTCCGTGGGCGCCGGCACTGGGGAGGTGGCGGACGCCAAGACGCTCTTCGCGGACATGATCGCCATGGTGAGCGCCGTGGCGGGCAGGAAGGTCGAGGTGCTGGACGTGGAGGCCATGAAGTCGCTGTACGCCTCCACTCCGTACTGCGGGGTGGACGAGGGCGCCAACACCGGCTCCGCGCTGATCGCGTACGTGCAGGAGCTGTTCGAGGAGTTTGACAAGGACGGCAGCGGCGGCATCGACTCCACTGAGTGCCGCCAGCTCATCGAGTCCATGCTCGGCGAGGACGACGCGAAGGAGCTGCTCGGCGGCGCCTTCGACATCGACGCCTTCGTCGCCTCGATGGATCAGGACGGCGACGGCAACATCAGCCGGGAGGAGCTCTGCGCCGGCCTGCTCAAAATCAAGCAGGAGCGGTACGTCGCGCCGCTGCCGCGCGACTTCAACGTGGCCCTCATGGACCCAGCCATCGCGCTCGCGGACCGATTCTGCGCCGTGCTCGGCGAGTGGGTGAACGACCACGAGGCGATGCGCCACCACTTCCTGTCCAACCTGCAGACGGGCGGCTACGGCTCCAACGCCAAGCGGCTCATCGTGCAGTTCCTCACGGCATACCACCGCTTCAGCACCAACTTCCGCGGCTACGTCGACGCGGTGCGCGCGCTAGTGCCAGAGGCCGAGGCGGTGCTGATGGAGAACCATGACGAGGAGTGCGGCCGGTACGACAGCGCCATGCTCGCCGAGCTGCGCAGCGCGGGCATCGATCCGGCGAGTGTAGACGGTGTGCCGCATGACGAGCTCTTTAAGCGCACGATCGACGCCATCGGCGCCAAGTTCGGCGGCATCACGTGCGACGACGCGGCGCTGGCCGCGGAGGCCATCGCGCCGCTCATCGAGGCGTTCGAGACGCACGTGGTGAACAAGAGCACGGCGAGCGCGGCGAGCGCCGTCGGCGCGCTGCTGTTCGGCTCCGAGAACGTCGTGCCCAGGATGTACAAGACGTTCTACGACATCATCCAGGGCGAGGACGCGGAGGGGGCGCTGACGAAGGACGACCTCGCCTTCTTCACGCTGCACATGGACATGGACCAGGACCACGCGGCGAAGCTGCTGGGCGTGGCGGAGACGCTGGGCCAGCGGCGCAGCGGGCGCGAGGAGATGATGCGCGCGGCGCAGGACGTGATGGAGGCACGCATCAAGGTGTACGAGAACGTGATCCGCCTCGCGCTGCATGTGGAGGGCGACGACAAGGCGGGCATGGGCGCTGACAAGCTGTACGACGCGCAGAGCGGCAACTGGAAGCGCACCAAGCCGACGTGCCTCAGCGACTTCACTGGGCGCCCGGTCGTGTTCGAGACGTGCAAGCCCTTCGTGCAGGGCGCCAACGTGCTGGACCTAGGGTGCGGCGAGGGGTACGTCGCGCGCAAGCTGATGGAGATGGGCGCCGAGTCCGTGGTCGGCGTCGACGTCAGCGAGAGCATGGTGGCGTCGGCGGAGGCGAACAAGGTGAGCAGCAAGGAGAGCTACGTGCAGGGCAACTGCGCCACCGTCCGCAGGACGCTGATCGAGTCGCCGTCAGCCATGGGGGTGATGCCGGGGGCGGACCTGGAGACGGGCCCCTTTGGCCTGGCCGTCGGCTGCTTCGTGTTCAACTACGTCTCGATCAGCGAGATGCGCAGCACCATGGAGGACGTCTTTCGCCTGCTCAAGCCCGGCGGCACCTTCGTGTTCAGCGTGCCGCACCCGTTCATGCTCCTGCAGAACAGCGGCGACGACCAGACGTTCGGGTTCCGCACCAACGGCGAGGACGTCACCGGCTCATACTTTTCCCTGCGGGATCGCGCCTTCGGCGGCACCATCAAGACGACGGCCGGGACGGGGCTGAACGTGAAGATGAACTTCAAGACGCTGGATGACTACACGCGGATGCTCACCGACCTGGGCTTCACCATCTCCGGCATGCAGGAGGCGCGCGTGCTGCCTGAGCACATGCGTGAGAACAAGGCGTTCTTCGACAGCGTGAAGGACGTGCCGCTGCACCTGGTGTTCAGCGCGACCAAGCCCGTGGAAAGCAGCACCATGGGTAGCAGCAACGTGCTGGACCTCCTGCCGAAGAAGATCCTGTGGAACAAGATTGCGACCAACAACCCGGTCCAGTCGTTCGTCATGCCCTTCCCGTCGGACGCGCGGGAGGAGCTCACCGCGGTGTGCCTGCGGTGCTACGACCAGGGCATCGGCGCGGACGACTTCGAGATGAACGTGCACGCGCGGGTGAGCGAGATGCAGGCTGTTGCGGAGCACGCCGCGCTGGTCCGCTCGCGCCTGCTCAACGACGTGGGCGCCATCCTCGTCCGCGGGCTCGACATGGAGCGGTTCGGCGGCCTGGCGAACCTCGAGAAGATGACACACTGTTCCAAACTGGCGTACTACATTTATTCGAGCTTCATGGGACAGGTGGACGCGGGGGCGCGCGGGCGCCTCTTCGACGTGAAGAGCGCCAACCTGGACGTCAAGGCGGACAACGTGCTCTTCAGCGTGTCCGACACGGAGGCGGGGTGGCACACGGATGGCGCCTCGAAGGACCGCGTGTACGACGTGGTGAGCCTGCTTTCCATCGTCAAGGCGAGCTCGGGCGGCGAGTTCCGCATCGCCAACGGCGCGAACGCGCTGGAGGAGCTCAAGCTCCGCCTGCCCAAGTTCATGATGTACGAGCTGCTCCGCCCCATCCCGCGCGACGTGCTGGAGAACGGCAGCGGGAAGGGCGCCGCGGGCATCGCGATGAAGCTGTCGCGCAGCGAGCACCTGCTGGCGAAGCGCATCAAGTACAACTCGTACCCCATCTTCGTCGACAGGGGGGAGCGGATGCGCTTCCGCTACATGCGCTTCTGGATCGAGACTGCGCACCGCAAGGTGAACTGGCCCATCTCGCCGCTGCTCAAGGTGGGCATGGACCTGCTGGATGAGGAGCTCGACAACTCGTGCTGCTTCAACGAGAGCATGGAGCCGGGCGACATGATTTACGACAACAACATGATCGTGGCGCATGCGCGCAACGCCTTCAAGGTGGCCGACGGCCAAGCCCCGCGCCACAAGGTGCGCGCCTGGCTCCAGATCCAGAAGGCCGAGCTCCTGGCCAACGGCTTCAAGTGAGCATGTCAGGCAGAGTCCACGCTTCACGGCGAGCGCACGCATTAGTCAGGGGCATCCGGCGCCTCCCCAACTCCGTTTTAATCCAACCAACCCCAAGCACTACTGCACGTGTGCGACGCGTCCCGAGCGCGTTCCCATCCGATTCGCGGTGACGACGAGGGCGGGCGCGCGCGCGGCTCCGCGGGGCGTGCGCGCCGCTGGATCCACGCCCGGCCTCCATCGGTCGAGGGCGAGCGCGCAGACGATGAAACTCCGACGAAAAAAAAGTTACGGCGCGCCGCGCGCTCGTCGCGCGCCTGGGGGCGCGCTACTTGAGCACGACGCCGCTGGTGATCTTCCAGGCCTGGGCGTCCGCAAACCATTCCATCACGTAGCGCGCCTTGTAGGTCGCCTTGTAGCTGTCGGTCAGATCGGGCTTCCCGCCGTCGAAGAGCGCCGCGCTCTCCTCGAGCGTGCAGTCGACGGTGGCGACCGCGCCGTTGTTGCGCATCGACACCTTGTCCACCTGGACGTTTATCAGCTCGTAGTTCCAGTGCCAGCCGCTCTCCAGCGATTCCTCCGCCCGCTCGCGCCATTGCTGCAGCATCTCTCCAGCCAGGATCTGCGGCAGGCCGCTGAGGTCGTGTTGCCCCCCGAGAGCCATGGCCTTCACGCTCTGCCACCGGCGCAGGAGGCGAGCCGCGAGGGGGCCGTCCATGCGCTGCAGCGGCTTTGCGCCGGGCTCCTCAGCAGGCTTGGCCTTGGCGCTGCCCGCGCTCGCGCTGCTCCCGGCTACCGCCTTGCTGCCACTCGACGCGAGGGGTTTCACCGCATCCTTCGCGGCGCTGGCTGCGTTGCCCGCCGCGCTGGCCGCGTTGCTCGCCGCGCTGGCCAGTCCATTGATCGGAGCGAGCGCGAGCGCGCCCACAGTCTGCGCTGCGACGGCAGGGTCGCGCAGGGGCGTGCGCGGCACCACGACGACACCGGCGCACACGAGAGCCCCGACCGCGACGAGCGTCAGCGGGTTCGCCTTTACCGCCTTCCTCGCCTTCCTCTGCTCGCGAATCCGTGCGCGGATGGCGTCAACTGATTCCAGGTCGTCAAACTGTCCGCCTTCGGCACGGTCCTCCTGCTCGGCGATGTCCCACTGCGTCGCAGCCTCGGCGCTCTCACTGACGGCGGGCACGGGCATCGAAGCCACCTCACCGGCCGCGACCTTGCGGGTCGCCTCCATGCGCTCCTCGTAGACCGGAAACTTGGCCTTGCGAGCAGCCTCCTGGCGCGCGACGTACCCCGGCACCTTGCCCTTGTTGGCAGCGCGCGCGGCCTTGCCAGCCACCGAATCTGTGGCGGCGCCAGACTTGTCAGAAGGCGGGCTCGGCGGGAGCACAGGCGGCGGGCTCGGCGGCGGGCCCGAGGGCGGGCGCGGAAGAGGAGGCACGAGCGGCGGGGGCACAGGCAGGGCAGGAGGCTGCGCCTCATCGCCCATCCGCGGGCCAGCAGCAGCCGACAGCTCCGACGACGCGACCGTCTGCTCGTCGACTTTGGCGGGCTGCTGCTGGCCTGTAACGGGCTGCGCCTGGCGCTCTGACGTACCCTCAGAGTCAGCCGACGCTATCGGCAGTGCTTGCCGGATGGGACCCTTGCGCTCGCGCGCAGCGTCCGCGGTGGCCCGCGCGGCCGTTGCCGGCGTCGGCGCTGGCTTGCCCTTGAAAGAATCCTTCACCCGTGCCAGCCCCTGCCTGACCGCGTACCACGACCTCTGTGAGAGGCGGCCAAGCGACTTCTTCGCCGCGCCCACCGGCCCCAACTCGAGTCGCTCGAGGTCCCGCCGCACGCCCTCGTCGTCGAAGTAGTCGTTGAGCAGGCCGCGCTCACCGGCAGTGTCCCTGAAACGCGCGAACACGGCCTCCGTCAGCCAGCGCTCCGCGAGGCGGCACAGGCCGAGCAGGAACTCGTCATCGTCCTCGGAGTGGCTCATGACAAACTGTGCCGCTGGGCTGCGCCGGATTGGTGCTCCATCGGGGGCGACGTCCAGCTGCAGGAAGTTGCGCGCTTTCGCGGGCTCGCCCAGCAGGAGGGTGCACATGGCGCGCTCGAGCGTGACGTCGCCAGGCACCTGCGTTCCCTTCGATCCCGCGGGCGCCCTCGCGGCCGACGCCGGCGTCGCCTGGTTGGCCTGTCGCGCTTGCTCCGCCTGTATTTCGGCGAGCAGCCTGTCGGCTTCAAGGACGAGCCTCGGCTCGCGAGATCTGAATCCGCAGGCAACGTTGGCCAGAGCGGCGGTGTACAGCTCCTCCAGAGTCAGGGCTGGGCTCGGAGGCGTAGCGGCGAAGATGTCGACGAGCTCACGGGTGGTCATGTGGGCATACGCGGCCGCCTTGAAGCGCCACAGGTCGGGCGGGCCCGCGCTGGTACCAGTCTTCGCGGCGCCCGCCGCCGCAGCTGCGGTGATCGCTCCCTCGCGCGACCACAGCAGGTCGCGCAAGCCCTTCAGCCCCCGATCGCGGTTGTGCCGGTTGTCCTCGCCGATGGGCAGCGCCAGCAGCTCGATCACGTTGCGCGGCTTCATCTCCGCCAGGGTCGTGTCGATGGCGTCGAGGAGGCGTGGGGCGAGCGAGGTGCCGCCGTGCTCCCGCAGCAGGTGCGCGGCGTGCTCCAGCTGCTCGCACCCGCCGACGACGTCGGGCGGGCGCGCACCCATGGCGACGCGGCCGAGGTCGCATCGCGCCAGCGCCATGCACACGGCCACGTCGGAGGCGATGGCTCGGCCGGCGCGTCCGCGCATCGCCTCCTCGCCAACCTGGAGCACCACCTCCTCTTCTCCGGCCTCCTGGAGCAGACTGAGCACGCCTGGCACCAAGCGCAGCGGCACCTCCTGCACCAGCCCGTCGGCGTCGGCTCCCTCCTTGAGGCCGCGCGCGTAGATGTCGCGGGTGCTCCCGTTGCCGAGGATGCCCGCTACGACGCGCAGCACCTCGAGCCGCGCGTCGAGCGCGTTGGCGCTCAGCCCCTCGGCGGGCGCCGCCGCCAGGCGCTCCTCGTAGCACCTGGCCACCGATGCGCTGCTCATCGCCGTGCGCAGGCCGAGCACGGCGAAGAAGTTCATCGGCACGCTCACGCAGCGCTCCTCGGGCCCGGCGGCGAAGGCCGCGCCCGATGCGGCCGCGATCGCGGTCGCCACCGCCGCGGCCATCGCCTCGCCCTGCGGGTCGTCGCTGGCGGCCTCGCCCCCGACGGCCGAGG
>RQSC01000032.1:50613-82279 GCA_013416795.1 Prasinococcaceae sp. CCMP 1430
GGCCGGCGCGCGCGCCGCGCCGGCGGCGGCCGGCGGCGCATTCGCGCGGTACTGCGCCGAGCATGGCAAGGCGTACGGCGACCCCGCCGAGTACGAGCTGCGTCGAAGCCTCTTCGAGCGCCGAGCGGCTGCGGTGGTCGCGCACAACGCCGCGCGTGCCGCGTCGCACACGCTCAGCGTGAATCACCTCTCGGACTGGACCGAGGACGAGCTCAGGGGTCTCACTTCTGGCTACAAGCGGGACGACTTTGAGGCGCTCCCGACCCAGGTGCCCTTCGACGAGGCCGAGTTCGAAGGCGATGACTTCGAGCTGCCCGAGGAGTTCGACTGGCGCGACGCACAGCCCTCCGTCGTGACGGTGTGTGGCGCCCCCTCGCGACGCGCGAGCGCCCGTCCGCCCCCGCTCGTGTGCTGACCCCCACCCGCGCCGCGTCGCAGGCTGTTAAGAATCAAGGGCACTGCGGGTCCTGCTGGGCCTTCTCGGCGACGGAGACGCTCGAATCGGCCGTGGCGCTCTCAGGAGGGGGAGAGCTGTTCAATGCGTCCACGCAGGAGTTCGTCAGCTGCGTGCGAAACAAGCTCGAGTGCGGTGGCACCGGCGGCTGCGGCGGAGCGACGGCCCGCCTCGCTTTTGACTGGGCTGTGTCGAACGGGATCACGCCCGAGGGCTTGTATCCGTACACGCAGACGACCGGCACGTGCGAGACCGCGAAGCTCGAGCCCAAGGCGGGGATCACGGGTTTCGTCGCGCTGCCGCGCAACAAACCCAACCATCTCGCCAGGGCTCTCGTAAAGCACGGCCCGATCAGCGTCACAGTTGCCGCAGCGCGCTGGGCGCCCTACGGAGGCGGCGTCTACAACGACACAGACGAGTGCGGGTTCGACCTAGACCACTTGGTCCAGCTCGTGGGGTACGGCACCGACGCGGCCACAGGCCAGCGGTACTGGACGATAAGGAACTCATGGGGTCCGACGTGGGGGGAGGGTGGCTACATACGTCTCGCGCGCGAGGCTGAGGGCGACGAGCCCGCGGAGGGCGTCGATACCTCACCGCAGGAAGGCTACACCTGCAAGGGTGGACCCGCGAACATAACCGTCAAAGGCGTGTGCGGCCTTTATTCCGACAGCGCGTATCCGACCGGCGCGTACATGAAGACCAAGGCCCAAGCGTGAGCTGAGATAAGTGCGAGTCCTTATACTTTGCTGGCGACGTGCTTCGTCTCGAGCGGTGCGCCCCACGAGCTCAGCGGCGGCGCCGCGACTGTGTTGTTGTTCATGGTGAAGTCGAACTTGGCGGCGGCAAGCTGTGCCGCAGCCTCAGCCTCACGGCACGCTGCCGCCTCGTTGGCAGCGCTGGCGATGGTCGTCTCCATGGCTTGGCCAACTTCGAGCAAACTACCGGGTCGCGCCTGCACACGGTGGCGTTCCCGCTGCCCGTGCTTGATCCTCGTCGCCCGGTTGTCGTCGCTCACTCGCCCGACGCCGCCGCTCTCCGCGTCGTCGCGTGCATGCTGCGCGGCACTCGTAATGCCTCGAGGGCTCGCCGCGCCGGCCACACCGTTGATTCGCTCGGCATGCGCGTCCGCGTCCTGCGCCTTGCGTGCGTCGAGGCGCGAAGCTGCCGACGCAGCGCTGCGATCAAGTCGCGTCTTGTCGCCGTCCTCGCCGCCGCATGTGTCCTCTTGCTCCGTGGTGGCGATCTCGTAGGGGACGAATTGACGCGATGGCACCGCCAGCCCAGGCACGTCGGTACAGCCCACCCTCGGCATGGGCTCACACCGCATGTTGAGGTCGACGTCATCGACGTCCGAGTCGTCGTCGCTTTCGAAGGCAATCCCGATCGAGGGTCCCAGTGGCGTCTCTGGGCGTGCCTCGCGTTCCGCGGGCATCTTCGCGGCGAGGAGCTCCTCTTGCCGTGCGTCAGCACCGTCGCGCGGGTCGGCCTCGACATCGGAGGGCTCTCCTGCAGAGTCGCTGACGGCGGCCCCACCCGCGTCGTGCTCTTCCCCGGAGCGACGCTGCGTCAAGACAATCTTCAGGAGCTCGTCAGCAGGCGGTGCCATCGATCTTGCGACCGCCTCCCTTGCTGCCACGCTCATTGTAAGTGTCGGCGGTAGCGCCCCGGCCGCATGAAGCAGCGGAGAAAGGAGGTCAGTGCCGCTACCTGCGCCACCGCGCCAGTCGCGCTGGGGCTGCGGGAAGCGCCCGCCGGTCACCTGCGCCTCGTGTGTTTCCTCGCGAGTTGTCGCTGCAATGGCGGAATGGAAGGAGGCACCAAAGCCCATATCGAGCGGCGTGGGCTCCTCTGAGAGGCGCTCATTAGAAGCGACTGGTGCCCTGGGCACGTCCACTTTTCCCGCCGATGCAGTCTTGTTCCCATCCGCTGGAAGCATCGCCTCTGTCTCCACCTCATCCCACAAGTGCTCGCGCTCGGCCTCGACCTCGCGTCTTGCGGCGAGCAGCGCTGCCAGGCCGTCCGAAGCGCGCGAGACAGCCCGCCGTGCAGACGCAGGTGTCTTCGGCCTAGCACGGCCGCCATCTGCCTCGCCCTGAGAGTCCGCCCTGGACGGGTGCGAGCCAATGCCTCCAGATTCCGCGTCTGCTCGATCCTGCACCGCCTGCGACCTCGGAGTGGCCGTGTCGATTGCTGGTGTGGTGTCCGCTGCATCACCGAGTGCGCGCGCGACACCACAACCGCCACCGTCATCTGCCGTGCGCGCGAGGAAGGCCTCGATTCTTGCCGCTGCCGTAGAGAGTGGCGCGGACATGTCCTGCCTACGATGTGCACGCGCCCGCTCGATCGCAGGGTCCGGCGACCGGTGATCCGCGTCGCCATCACTGGCAACCCCTTCAATAGTTGCCGTTCCCATCTCGACCTGCGCTTCAACGCGCGCATTCTTTGACTTTGAAAGAGCTCGCTCGTCTGCGCTCTGACGGACTGCTTCGGCTGGGGAATGCTCCATGAAGGCACCAGCGCTCAGCAGTGGTGCGCCCTCCGGCGGCACCCCACCCACTGGGCGGCACATGGGGCTCCCCGGGCTCTGTGGGCTCCGTACCGACGCGCTGAGCGACGCTGCGGCTCGTGCACCATCGTGCGGAAGTCGCCCCTGGCGCGCGTGCAGGCCAGCCCTCCCCAAGCGGCGCGGTTCGCCACGCGCGTCGATGCTCGCAGCGCGCTGGTCGTCGCCAGGCCCACCTTCCAGCTCGGGGAAACTCGCGCCTGCTGTGTCACGCTGTTGGCTCTGGTGGACGGGCGCAGGAGGATGGCGTCTGCCTACTCGGTGGTGGGCGAGTGACTGCATGCGCCGCCGCGGCTCCGCATACTCCTCCTGCTCGGCCAAACCGACTGAATCGTCGTCAGAGGCCTCGTCGGCCTGGATGCAGGGGTTCGGTGCAGAGCTGGCGGACCGCTCTTGTTGCACAGTGCTCGGTGAGCCCGGCCGCTCGCCCGTGCCTGTACTCATCGAACTCTCCATTGCGCTCAGAGTGCGTGCCGAAGTGCCAGCAGCGGCCAACGATGGGCGTCGACGGCGGGAGGTCCGGCGGACGGCGCTCCCGTCCCCACGGTGGACACGTGCCTTGACGGCATCGAAGCCCATGTCACCTGGGCGGTACGTACCGTACGTCTCCTGAGCGGAGCGACCCACTCGCGCGGGGGCGCGGTGCCTTGGGGCCGGTGGAGCACCCCATGCGCGGCCGGCAGCGCGGCCAGCGCGTTTCTCGCCCCTCGTCCGAACCTCTCGCTGTCGCTGAAGGGCCGCGTGCGTCAGACCACGCGGACCTGCGCGCTCGCGGGAACGTGGTCGATCAGATCCGTCCGATCTCGCATCATCGCGCCCATGCACACTGCGCGGGCCCCCATAGCTTGCAAAGCGGTCGCCGCTGCCGTGGCCAGAGCGCGGTTGCGCACCCTGCGACCGTTTCGTTCTGCTCGCTGGCGCAGTGAACATGGCTTGGTAGGCACACAGCTTGGCCTCTTTCAGGCGGTCCTCCTCTGCGGCGACCTCGCGCGCGAAGACGTCCCTCTCAACGGCCTGCCGCTGAAAGAGTTCCTCGAGCACCTGAACGTTCCGGCGCTTCTGCTCCTCCCGCTGACGCGACGCCTCCTCTTGTTCGAGAGCGTCCGCCGCCTTCGTCATGTCGAGCGCTTCGGCGAAGCGCTTGTTGCGCACGAGGATCTTCTGCATGCGCCGCATGCCCCGCAGCTCAGCGCTCTTGCGATAGCCGCCACTGCGCTCGCCGCGCCCGCCCGCTGCGGTGCCCGTACGCGCATCGGCAACCTTCGCCGCTAGCCTGCTCTGGAGCGTCTCGAGCTCTTCCTCGTGGCGCACTCGCAGGTCGTCCTCCACCTGGCGGCATTTCTCACGAAAGGTCACAAACTGCGAGCGTCCGCGATGATGAGCGTACAGTGCCGCAGGCCCGGCGGCGTCGGCGACATCAGCGAGCGGCACGAGCGGGCGCTGAGAGCCGGGGGGGTGCGGCTGATATCATCGCGTGCGAGCGAGCGCGCACGCCATCCGCAATCGCGCTCGTACCTTTTCCTCCCAGTCCTGCTCAAACACCTGCCGCCGCGCTCGTTCATCAACAGTTTGCTGTTGGAAGCTGTCCACCAGGCTCTCCACGTGCTGCATCTGCGCAACCACGAGCTCGTCCGCCTCGTTCTCGTCGAAGCGCATGCGTGCCCGGCCCATACCGGCCTGGGCGTCGCCCATCGCTACCGACCGCACCGCCCGGCGCGCCACGACGCGCGCGCTCAGGGGAGCCTCCCTCTGTCGGAGAGCAGCCTCGAGCTCCTGGGCACGCTCGCGCTCCTGCAGGCTGCGGCGTTGCTCCTCCAGGCGGGCTCGCTCCTCCTCCAGCATGGACGCCAGCGCGGCCTGGTGACGTTCGCCGGGGCTTTGCGTGTGGTCGAAGGTGTGTGACGGCCTCTGAGAGCCCTCCGCGCCACCTACTGCGTTCTGCGCAGTAGCCCATCCAGGCTCGCCGACTGCTGCATATGACCGTGGGGGGTACGCGCGCACCTGCGGATGCGAGTAGGTGCCCGCGTGCACGCCGGCGTGGCCATGCTGGCCGGCACGCGCGGCGAGCTCCGCCGAGAGCGTCTGCACGGCGGCGTGCGCACCTCCGTGCTGAAAGTATCGCGTTTGCTCGACGAGACAGCTGTCGTGCTGCGCCCTCGTTTGTATCTCGCTGCCCGCGCGCGTGGCAAGGCCAGTCGCTTCGAGCGTCGTCCCCAGCGCTCCCGCTGCGGCGTCGGCGCTGCGCCGCGTCGCCTCCGGGCGCTGGGCGCCGGCCGACGCTGCGGCCTCGATTGCGCCCAGCCGCGCCGCCAGGTACTCCTGCACGCTGCGCGGCTGCTGTGCGTACTGTCCGCCCGACGCCATCAGCCCACGCACAGGGGTAGCGACGGGGCGCGGGCCGAAGGGGAAGGGGGGGGGGGGCGCCCCCCTCCCACGCACCCTTTGTGGCGAGTGACGCGCAGGCTCGCGCGCTGCTCGCGCTCGCCGCGCGCTCGCATCCGATCCGCGTGCGGCAGGGCGGCGCTGCTCCCTGCGCTCGCGGGACAACTTTACCCACGGGCGAGCTCATTCCAGGGACGCGCATCACATTTGGATTCGGGCTGCGAGCGTTCCGCGCGCTCGTCGACACGTTGATGGTACGCGGGACGTTCGCACCAAAAAGCCCTCCCTTCTCAACGGTTGAAATGTTCGAGTGCTCCCGGTGAAGATCAAAGGGAAGGGGGCGGGGGCGGAGGACACCTGGCGCACGCGCGGTGCGTGCGCGCACGCGCGTGCTGGAGAGCTGAAGGGGACGAGGGCACTCTGCGCGCTCGAGGCGGCGTGCGCAGAGGGAGGGCGTGCAAGGGCAGAAGCATGGGCACGTGGCCACCGCGCGGCGCGGCGCGCCGGCAACCAGCCGCGGCGGCGGCGCTGGCGCTGGGCGCGCTGGTGCTGTTCGCGATGCCGCTAGTCGCGCTGCTGCCTCAGCCGGTGCTGGCGGCGGTGGTGATCGCGGCGCTGACCCATTCGCTCGATCCGCGACCGATCCTGCGGCTCTGGGGGCTCAACCGCGACCAGTATATCGCGCTCGCCGCCGCGCTGGGCGTGCTGGTGCTCGGCGTGCTCGACGGCATGCTCTGCGCGATCCTGCTCTCGCTGGGTGTGGTCAAGGCCTATGACATCGTCGTCGCCATGACCAATGGCGGGCCGGGCCAGGCGACAACGGCGGCGCCCGTGCGAAGCCAGAGCGGGGGGGAGCTGCCGCGGCACGCGCGCCAGCAGTCGGGGCGCGCGCGGCTGGCCGCGCCAGTCTTCGCGGAGACATTCAGGGCAACGGCGGTGAGCATTGACGCGCGCACCCACGACGTGTACGACATCACCATCTGGCATGACCGCAAGCGAAACGCGGAGCGCCTGGACGACCACACGACGAACACCAGCTACCTCTTCAGCTACGCCAAGGGGATGCTGTACACCACGCGGAGAAACAGGTGCACGGCGACGAGAGTCTCGCCCACGATGGCTGCGCCGCGCATGCCGCGCGAGTCGCCGCTGCTCGCTTCGGACCTCGAGGATGTCAACGGCATGGACGGCGTGGAGCACTGGAGCAACCCGGGCGGGCGCTCACCAGACTGGGAGGAGGTGTGGGTGATGAGGAAGGGGCGCACGTGCGAGCCTGTGCGCGAGCGCTACCGGCGCCATGCCTCCGCCGCGGCGCAGCAGACGGCGCCCCTCAGAGCCGCCGCCGACGAGAGCAAAGGCGACGGCGGCGACGCGGAGTGGGTGGAGGTGCAGGTCGACTACACGTCCTTTGAGGCTGGCCGTCTAGATCCGGCAATTTTCAAGGTGCCCGCGGAGAGCGGCTGCGCAGCGAGCCGCGGCAAGGCCGACATCGCGCGCGTCGAGGCCATCGCCGCGCAGCGCTCGCTGCTGCATGCGAGCCCCATGCATGTCGTGGCGCCGCGGGGCGGGTGGGGTGAAGAGGGCGACGGCAGGCGGCGTGGTGCAGCGGACGAGCTGAACCCCTTTGAGGCGCGCACGGAGCTCTAGCGAGAGTCGCTCGCACAAGCGCGGCGGGAATCCACCCTGTCCGTCTAACTGATGCGATTTGTTAATGATGTTGATACAGTGGTCCCGCGCGCCTCGCGTGGCGCGCGCGGGCTCAGGGTACCTAGTTCCCCAGCCTGGCCACTGTCTCAGGTCCCCGCGAGCCGGTCTTCTTCGAGAGCGACACGGTCTCGCGCTTGAGCACGTGCAGGAGCGTCTGTGAACTCTCAAGGATCTTCATGTACGCCGCCTCGGTCTCCTGCACCGTGCGGTCGTACTCAAGGAGGTGGGCCCTCTTCTTGTCTGACTCGGCCTGCAGCTGCGACAGGCGCTTCGTGAGCACCTGCAGGTCGTTTTGGATCTTGCTCTTCTCCTCCTCGTCCTTGACAATCTGGCGATTGACCTCCTCGCGCTTCTCCTTGAGGTCCTCGATGCACTTGACCAGCTCGTTGTTGTTGTTCTGCAGGCCCGCGCCCTGCTCCGAAGCGCACAGCGCGCAGTTGGCGACGGGATGGGCCGCCATGCAGCGCGGCGCTCACGGGCGTCAGCTCAGGCGCCAGCGCTCGGCGCTCAGGGCAGCGGCGACGCGCGCGAGGCCGAGGGCGCGCATTCGCATGTGCACGCGCCGCGAGCGAGCAGGCGTGCGTCCTAAGACGTTTGTGGTTGCCGTGCGTGCTCGCAGAGCAGTGCCTGGGAGGCTGCACTCTCAACGTTGCGTCCACGCGCGCGGACCGCGCGCGCGCAGAGGGGTGAGAGCGAAGCGACGCGCTCGCGTTCTACGATCATCTCCGCGGCATGTGCCTCGACCGTCCCCAGCATCTAGCTCGTGAACGCCGCACTTTTTCCCCCCATGCGGCGCGAGCGCTTGCAGCAGTGCCTTCCCACCGGGGACGCTTCCCGCTTCTCGCGCGCCCGCCCGCTCATTCCTCCCCGGCACCACCTTCGTCCCCGAAGCGACCTCGCAGCGCGCGCGCGCCGACTCACCGACATGGCCGCGGCCCTGCTGTCGCTGCGCGTGCGCGCTGTGGCGCGCCACCGCTGCCCGCGGGCGCTGCACCCGCACCCTCTCGGCGGCGCGCCGCGCCGCCCCCGTCCCGCGTTCGCTGTGCATTTTTTGGTTTGACTTTTTCCGCCGTCGCGCGCCTGCATTTTCATGGCGCCGGAGCAGCACGGCACCGCGCGCGCCGCCCCCCGCGCCAGAAAAAAAAAAAAAAGCAAGAGCTCTTCCTTCCTCAAATGAAAGAATGCGTTTCCGTTTTGATTTTTCAAACGGTTCGGGCCGATTTGAACTGCCACTTTGGATTGTACGTACAGTACCATCTGCCCCATCATGATGGTACACGTACCATCTCATCTGATGGTACAGCACCATCAGATGGTGTGGGTGGGTGGGTGGGAAATGCACCATCCCTCCCTCCCCCCCACCCCCGGCACCGCGATCCCCACGCCGCTCCTGGTGAAATCGCGTGCGGCGGTGTGAAGGGCGAGCTGGGAGCGCTGGCGGTACGCCCCTTCCATCTCCATCGCTCTCCCTCTCCGCCTCTCGCATCCGCTCGCACGATGGCGCGTCTTGCGGCCGCCGCGGCCGTGCTGCTGTGCGCGCTCATGCAGCACGCGAGCGCCGCCGGTAGCGGCGACGGCGGTGGCGGGCGAGCGCTCGCTGCGCGTGGTGGCGCTTTTGATGGCAGCGAGATCGACGCCGCGCGAGCCGCGAGCTCGGCTGGCCATGCGCTGGAAGACAGCGGCGAAGCCAACGGCGGAGATGAGCGCGCGGCGCTCGTGTTGGGCCCGGTCCTGCGCAAGGCGGTTGGCAGAGCTGCGCGCGGCGGCGCTGCAGGCTTGCTCGCAGGTGCGCTCCAAGTGCTCGCCTTCATGTGGCTACGCACGGCCATGAACGTGCAGTACGCGCGCGGAGGGGACCTGCGCACCGCGCTGCGCGCACTGTGGCGAGAGGGCGTGGCAGGGCAGCACGGCATGCATGCGGCCATCGCAGGCGTGGCGCGGCTCTACCGCGGTATAGGCTGGGCGATCGTGCAGGCGCCACTCTCGCGCTTCGGGGACACCGCCGCCAACGAGCTCGCGCTCTCGCTCGCAGCGGGTGAGATGCGCGCCGGTACTCCCTGCGAAGCCCCCCCGACTTCCCCCCCCCCCCCCCGCGGGCCAGCTGCGCTGCGCTCGACGAGCGTGCGCTGACAGGCGATGATTCGCACGTGCGCGAATCGCGCCCACTCCATGTCTCTCACGCACCCGTCCACCCATGGACTTGCACTCATTTGTGCTCACGTGCATGCATCTGCGCGTCCATAAGCCCCGGGCTCGGCGGGCGGCCTGCAGCTCCCCCTGGCGTTCGCCACCGCACTGGGCAGCATCTGTGGCGCCGCGTGGCGCGTGGCGCTCATGCCGGTGGACGCCGCAAAGACGCTCTCACAGGTCCACGGCAGCGGAGCAGCAGCAGTGCTGCGCGCTCGTGTTACTGTCGAGGGTATACGCACGCTGTGGGCGGGTGCGCTGGCGACACTCGGCGCGAGTGCCGCGGGCCACTACCCGTGGTTCGTCACCTTCAACGTCATGCACCAAGCGTTGCCCGAGGTCCATGCTGATGCGCGCCTGCTCAAGTTGGTGCGCGACGCCGCTTGTGGCGTCGCTGCTGCGTGTGCCTCGGACTGTGTGTCCAACTCGCTGCGGGTGCTCAAAACGATACGACAGACTACAGCGCCAGGTACGGTATCGTGGAGATATCCTTGCGAGCGTGCGTGTTCGCATGCCACCGCGAACAATCGAACAGATGCGCCCCTCGAGCTCTCTCTCTTTTCACTCTGACGCGTGCGCCCGCGCCCGCTGCGCAACCCTCAGGTCGCGGACTGGCGCGAGCACCGACTTACTTTGCGACGGTCTCCGCGCTGCTCTCTCATCAGGGCGGTTGGTCGGAGCTCCTCGGTCGCGGGCTGCGCACGCGCCTGCTCTGCAACTGCGCCCAGAGCCTGCTCTTCGCAGTCATCTGGCGGTGGGCGCGCGACGCACATCCCGCGTGAGAGCGACCGCGCACCGCGCCTCGCCGCAAGGAACGCGCGCACAACTCCTAGCTAGCTACTAGACTACCTAGGTGTAGTACTAGGGAGCGACGGTGGTGTAGTGCCAGGCATGTAGAAGAGATGCGTGGATGTGTACACGCCTCGCTCGCTCGGCATGCGACCGTGCGCGTGTCTGCGTATGTGTAGACCAGCGACGCCAGGCGCTTCGCACCAGCAGTCAAGTCTGTCGACCGTTGGTGGCCGTCGCCTGGCGGCGTGTGTATTTACTTGTACAAATGCTCCCAGCGCCGACGCGCTGGAAGCGCCCACGCGCTGAAAATGCATGCAACGCGGATGCTGCGCGCTCATGCCGTGTCTTCGGCAGCGACTTCGACAGCCGCGCTCGCTGTGCTGGGGCCGAACGCCTCAGCCATTGCCCCGGCAAGTGCGGTGTCGTACACAGCGTCGACTGTGGCTGTCAGCGCGGCGTCGTACGCCACAGCCTCCTCGGCCTCACGAATGATCGCAGCAGCCTCGGCGGCAACTTCGTCAGCAGGCGCCTCGGGCACGGGCGCGATAGGTGTGCGCGCTCTCCCAAGGTACGCCACGTGCTCGGGACAGAGAGTCTCCTTTGCGCGGTGAAGCGCAAATTCGTCCCATGCGCCACTTGCGCCACCGGCAGCCCGGGCAATCCCCACGCGTCTGTCAAGCTCACCAGCGAGGCTGCCCACAAGCTCGTCAAACAGCGACTCAAACGCGGTTGCTCCCGCGCCGACGGCCTCGCGCGCGCGCTCTGACAGAAGCGCATCGTAGCGCTCGGCGTCGATGGCAGCAGCGCGTTCACTGTCACTCTCGGCACCCTCCGCGCCCTCGTCGCCCTCCGCAGCCTCAACGCCTTCCGCACCCTCCGCACCAGGCTCGGGGCCTTCACCCTTGTTCTCCATGACCTCAGCTTCTGCCCTGGCGCCCTCTCCCGCAGCCGCAATGGCCTCCGCCACGCCGCACTGCGCCTCGTAAATGGCCACCAGCCGCACCGCGCGGCGGTGCGGCGGCACCACTGCGCGCGATCGCAGTGCGCCGAGCCTCGCCTGGAGCTTTCCCAGCGCATCTGCAGCCACGCCGCAGCTCTCCGCTTCTGTAATGGCGCCCTCGAGCGACGCCATCGAGCTATTCCATGCGCCACCAGTACTCACACCTACCTCGTCGTCCTCCGATGGCTCGCCCTCGGCGGCAATAGCGCCTTCTGTGCCCTCAGCGCCGTCCAAAGCGGCGGCGCTGGCGGCGCGCGCGGCCGCAGCGCAGTCCTCCACCAGCGCAGCGCAGTCGGCATGCAGAGAGGGCGTATAGTAAAACTGAGGACGCACACCGGCATTGGAGGCAAGGAAAGCGCGCTCGTCGGCGTTCTCCCCGTCGTTCCTTTCAACCTCCTGCTGCACGGAAGATGATGCGCGCACCCCCACGGCGCTGATGATTGCATCGAGAGCCTCGCCAACAGCCGCCTTGCGCTCGGCTGCATCGAGGTGCGCGCACACTTCCGCGCGCTCGAGCACCGACGTGTCGCGCGCTCGCGATATGCCACGCGCGTGCACTGTCATCGCCGCGCCCCCTTTCGCGACCGTCGGCAGCGGCGGATGCGTGCGCAGCGCCCAGCGCCTCGAAAAGCAGCCCGCGTGACCATCAGGCCGGAAAGCCACTGTGAATGTGCGGCGCTCGCCCGGCAGCAGAGAGCCCTCGTCGGCGTTCAGCGTGAGGGCGCTTCCGGCTCCTCCTTGCCCGCTGGCAAAGGCGAGAGAGCTGACGGCACGTGAGCGCGTGACGCCGGGGACGGCGACAGGCTCGAGCTCATCCCACGCAAAGTACAGCACAGTTGTGCCAGCATTGGCGAGCTCAAAAGTCGCGCGTGAGGACTCATGCGCTCCGCAGGCGACGCACACGCGTGGCGTGTCCAGCTCGGCGGCGGGGCCCTCGACCAGGCCGCGAAGGCGCAGCGCGGTCGCCTCCGCTTGGGCGGCAATCGCCGCGGCCGCCGCGCGCGCCTCGGCCTGTTCGGCGAGCGCGGCGCGTGCTTTGCACACCGCCTCCCAGCCACTCGGGTGGTACTGCTCGAGCTCCGCCTCGCATTCGGCCAACGTGACTACCGACTCGCCCATGGCGGACAACGCCGCCTCTACACTCACGCCGGTGACCTGCAGGCCACGCGCGTCGTCGTGGTCGGGCAGGTGGCCGACGAGCTCGGAGATCTGGCGCGCGTACTGCTTCTTCTTGGCCTTGAATGTAGCGTCGTTAGACCAGTGCGTCTTCACCTCCGAGCGCGGCACTTTGGGCTTGGCGGCAAGCGGCCTGCGCACGAGCTCAACCTCTTCGGCTTGCGGCCTTTCCGGCACAGGGCAGAAAAGCCCCGAGAAGATGTTGCCCACGGGTACGAAGCGCGTCCAGTTATCACGCAGGCTCATGGTCCACTGGTCGGAGCCGCGGCGCCTTTCGGCAGGCACGGCCAGGTGCAGCATGTCGTTCTCCTCGCGGCGCTCGCGAAAGTCCTGGTGGCGCTCCATCACGAGCTCGCTGGGTTCCTTGTTGAATTCCTTGGCAAGTGCCTGCTGCACGGCTGACCACTCGGCTTCTTGGCGATCGAAGTGGTCCAGCGCGCGCTCCTCCGCACCCGCAATCACGCGCGCGCTGATCGTCGAGTTCAGGTCGGTCGTGCGCACACTGGCATCGGCGTCGGCCCCGAACGCCTGTGCGCGCGCCTCGCGGAGCCGGACTGCGACCTCGCCCGCCTGAAACCGCGCCTCCGAGCGGCGCGAGAACGCGTCGAGCAGCGCCTCTGCGGCAGCGGGTTCGATGTTGCCGAGAGCTTGCGCCTCAGCGGCTACTTCCGCGGTCGGGCTGAATGCGGCGCGCGAGCGCTGCTGCGTATCCCTGGTGGGCGATGGGCTCGCCACGGGCGTGCTCGTCTGCGCGGGCGCGGAGCGCCGCTCGAGCTCGGCCTGGAACGCCGCCACATCGCCGAGCACGTTCGAGGCGTTGACCTCTCCACCGACCAACACTGCGTCTGCCACCGCCACCCCGTCCACACCACCGTCTGCGCTGCCACCTTCCGGTTGCGTCACCGGCGCCTCCGCCTGCTGCGCGGGAGGTGCGGCACCGTCCGCGGCCTGCCCCTCCGGCGGGGCAACGCGCCGGCGCACCTTGAGCGTGCGCCGCCCCGGCGGTGGCCCGGGCCGCACGAGCTTGTCGACAGCCGTGGGCTCTAGGTGCACGAGCACGTCCGTCATGGCCGCCGCCGTCTCTCCCGTCTCCGCTTCCTTGGCCCCCTCCCCGTGCCCGGGCCAGCGCCGGCGCGTCCACGCGGGCCACTGGGGAACCGAAAGGGAAAAAGGGTGAGCCCAGGCACGCTCGCGCGCGCGCGCGGCCCGGACGCCCCCAACCGGCTCCCCGAGCCGCGCCGCGCCGCGCGTGTGGCGCCTGCGTGCCAAGCCCCCACCTAACCCTTTGTCTCAACCCCTCGGGACGCCCAAGCCGCGCGCGCGCGCGCGCGCATCCTTTGCCACCCCCACCACCTCACCCACCCCGGCCTTGGCGCGCGCGCGCGCCCCGACCTCCGAGCTCTGTGCCCAAACCGGGGGGGGGGGAACACCCCGTGATTCATGGTTCAGGTTAGGCTTGGATTATTTTAGGTTTTAGGGTTTCAAATATGGCGCGGGCTGCATGAGCTCGTTGGGGCTCGGTCCTAGCTAGACTCTACAAGGCTCTTCCTATTGCGTACGTGCGAGAGATGCCACGCGCTCGCTCTGCGATGGACAAGAGCTACAGCGCACCGGTGACGTCCGCGGGCGCACGTGCACTTGCGGCGATTCCCTCACGCTCGTTTGCACCTGCTGCGCCCTTGGTGCTCGTCGCCGTCGCCTCAGCCTGGCTTTCGCGTCCCGGTGCTGCCCCCTTCGAAAACACGCGCATTTCTATCAACGAATGTGTCGCCAACGTCAAGAGAATTGCACAGCCAGCACCCAGCCCAACGTCGGAGGGCCTCTCGAACCCCGCCGCCCACACAAGGAGGGGCGACACAGCAAGCTCGAAGAGCATGATGAGGCTCACCTCGGCGCCGGGTATGAGCACGGCCGCGTAGGAGAGCAAGGTGAAGCTCGCAGGGATGACGACGAGTCCCACAGCGAGCACTGCACACAGCGCACCCGCGCTGTCGGGCGCCAACGCGCCAAACGTCTCCCCCCGCTCGCCGTGCAGCGCGATGACAGCCATAAGCGCGGCCAGCAAGTTGCCCAAGATGACGACCATCACCGGCGTGTCGTCTGACTCGGAGTGCCTGTCGATGCCGCACTTATCGCTCTCGCCCGCCGTGGGCACGCCGACCACCGTCAAGGCGTGCGTGTGCGCGTGCGGCACTTCTAATGCATGCGGATGAGAGGGCTGACTTCCCAGTGCCTGCTTCTGGACCTTTGACGAGCCGTTCTTGGCAGGTTCCTTCATCGCGCAGAAGTACAACCCCATGGCGAGCGGCACCGTGAGCGCGATGAGGTCGCCCTCGAGGGCGGCAGACGTTTCGCCCTGGCGCATGTACGAGTCTGTGATGACTGCGGCGACAAAGACGACGCATATGCCACACGCGATCCAGGTGTGCCGTTGAAGCGCCATGCCCAACAGCACATGTTCCCAAACAGCGCCACAGAGCGGCATGAGAGCAACGATGATGAGAACGTTGGCAATCGACGTCAAATTGGCGGCCAGTTGGAATCCGATGCTCTGCGCGGCGTACAGAATTGAGCCGCCCAGCAGGCGGCGGCCGCGGGCTGCGCGCACGCGATGCGAGTTCATGCGCCGGAGCAGCGCCTTCGGGTCGGCCCGAGCTCGTACCACCATGAGCAGGAAAAGCACCGCGGCGCTGCACACGCCACGCCACTCAAGCTGAGCCCATCCGTTCAAATTCTAGGGGCGACCATCGTGGCAGGGGCAGTAGCGATGCCCGGACGAGAAGACAAGCCGGGGGGGGCGCCGTCGAGGCACGCGTGCGCGAGCATGGCGAGTGGGCTTAGCGTCAGTGTTTCATCGCTAGACTAAAAAAAGGCTACAGCGCGGATGGCGCGCGAAGGCACACACGCCTAGCACGCGCTGGCAGCTGTGGAAGTGCCGAGTGCGCACGCTGTTGGCGCGCCTTGATCCGCGTTGGACAAACAAGCGCGCACGCGCGCAGGTAGCGCGTGTACGCACCTGCCTAGTGCTGAGCTGCCCGTATCGGATGAGAAGGCCGTCAGGCGTGAGGACCAGGATGCCCAACGCTGCCAGGAGGCGCCCTCGCCCCTTGTCGGACTTGGCAATGTCGCTTATCATCCGCTCTCCCCACTCTCTCGCGCGCTCTCACTCTTTCTTGTGCACGCGCCCTACAACCGCACCGGCCGCGGCCGCGGCCGCACTAGTCTCGGCCGCAGCCGCGGCCGCGGCCACGGACGCGAGCGCGCGCCGTGCGCTCCCTGGCCGAGCTCTGCCGCCAGGCTTCGAGCACGAGTCTCCCCCCTTTCCCCGCCCCGGGCCGAATCACTCCTTGCACCCTTGTCCTCCCCACTGCCCTTGCCACAAACAACTTCTCCCGCTAGCTAGCTCGAGAGCGAGAGACACAGGATGCGAAGGAGGGAGGGAGGGAGGAAGGGAGGGAGGGAGACGCCGTGCCGTGCGGCGCCGCGCTCCCTCAACCGCAGTGCCGCCGCGCGCGCGCGCCGCGCGCGCAATTTCTGCCCGCATGCGTTTTGATGGCGCACCCGTTCCCCTCGCGGGCGCGCGGCCCGGCGGCTCTCGCGCTGCGAAGGTTCGGCTCGGCGCATGCCTTTTTGATGGGAAGATTGGGCATGGATGTAGGCGAGGAGCTCGGATTTGTGCTAAACGTCGCCCGACGCTGGCTTTCGAACGGGTCTTTTCATCGCATCAAACTGGCAGAGGCGTTGCGTTGCCTTCATGCCTGACGCGTCGTTAGAGGGGAAGCACGGGGTGTGCCGCACATCATGTAGTACCATCTGATGGTCGAATGAGTGCCTTTCGAGCTTGAATCATGCACCAACCAAGAGGACATGCTCCTGGTCGGGCTTCCACATGCGGACGGGCGACGGGAGGGTGTCGCCACACCGCCCTGGCTCCGAGGGCCGGGGGCGCCGCGCCGCGCCTCGAGGCGTGAGGGTCGAGGGAGAAGCAATTGCCGCGCGAGATCGACGACAACTACTGCACAGCTTCTTACAACATTCTGCCAAGCTCACATGTGTTCCTCCACGGCGAGCTCAGTGGCGGCCCAGCGCATGTAGCGCTGCGCCTGGAACGGCCTCGCCTTCTGCACGCGCTTTGCGGGCTGAAAGAACTCGTAGGCGCCCATGAACAGATGCAGGTAGGCAGCGGCCGCGGCAAAGCCAACGCCCATGAACCCGCCGACGCTGGCGTAGCACGCAAGCCGCTCGCGCAGCGAACGTCGCGGTTGTCCGAGTGCGTCCTGGTACACGACTTCTGTGCGCTTGGCCACGTCGGGCCACGAGTACATTGCGGCAACGCGCGCGTGCACTGACGCACGCGCGGTCTCGGGATGGGCGCGCTCTATGCCCTCCAACACTGCCGCAGCGAGGGCGCCTGCCTCGGGTTCTGCCAGCAGCATCAGGTCCGGCGGCAGAACCTGCGCGCGGCACGGGAACACCGACAGAAACGATGTCGCCATCCGAGTCCGCACGCGCTCGCGCTGGCGTCAGTGCAGGCATGGGATGTGCCCGCGCCCACCGAGCGGGTGGGGAGGCAGCAGACGATGCAGCAGATGGCGCTCTGTGTGTTCGTGCACGCGCGCAAATTCGCACCTCCGGCACCCCCCCGACGCGTGTGCTGACTACCATGAGCCCGGCGGCAGCCGCCTCCACTACTGCCATGCAGAAGGCTTCGGTGAGCGAACAGCTGAGAAACACGCGTCCGCGGTTGAGCACACTGCACACGTCGTCGTGGCGCACGCCCCCCAGCAGCTCAACTCGACGCTGCAGGCCATGAAGCTCTACCATCTGTTCGAGCTGCCCACGGCGTGGGCCATCGCCACCGATCACGAATCGCACGCCTGGGTGAGACGCGCACACTGCAGGCACCACCTGCACCAGCAGGTCAACGCCCTTACGGTAAGTCAGACGGTTCATCACCACCACCGTCAGGTAAGGGTCGGCGGAAGACACATCTGTACCAGTGCCTCCAGCGTCATCAATCGCGCTGGACGCGACTTCGCCACTGCTGCTGACGTCGGCTTGGCCGTCGCTCTCATGTCCGTGGCACGAATCAGGTCTCTCGCCAGAGTGCGACGCCTCGCGGGGCGCAAATTGCTCGGCATCCACGGCATTGGGAATGACGTACACCAGCTCTGGCCGCACGCCACTGCGCAGCACTGAGTTCTCCTTCGAGACGTGGGATACACACACCACCGCCTGAATTTCCGCCAGAGTCCACCTGCGGTCGGCGCGGGCCATTGGCGTGCAGGACAGGCACAGAAGCGCGCCAGCAGCAACATGCGCCGGTCAATCACACACCCTGTATCGGTCAACGATCGCCAGCGCGCGTCGTTGCACCCGCGCTGGAGTGCGCGCATGCCCACGCACCTTAGGAGTTGGTTGGTGAGTATGCTGGCGGTATCCGCGAACCCGAAGAGCGAGTGATCGGTGAAGACGCACGGGATACCCAGAGCACGAGCGGCGTGCACGGCCTCGTGGGCGAGCGCCGAGCAGTTCTGGTGCGCGTGAACGACGTCAATCGCTTCGCGCAGTGCGACGGCACGCACGAGCGCCGCGCTGCCGAAGGCAGTTGGCAGCGACGTGCCCCAAGGCATCTCGAGCCTCGGCGCGTAGTACACCTGCGCATGTAAGGGTTGCAACACATTTGCACGAGCAGGCGAGGGTGTGAGCGGTGTGCACGTTGGAGCGTTGCCATGCGCGCGCGCACGAGCGCCTGCAAGTGTGAGCCCGTGCGTGTGCGCGATTGCAAGATCCCCTCCCGCACCTTGAGCCCGTTTGTCATCCACCTCACACCCCTGCGTGCGCCGCGCGAGCGCGTGAGAACACACACGGCGTGCCCGCGTGCGATGAGCCCCTGCGCGAGCGAGTACACGTGGCACTCGACGCCACCGGCATCAGGGTAGAAGAAGTCGGTCGACATCATGATGCGCAGGGGCCGGGCCGCCATCTCGGCGTGCGCGCCGCGGGCGCTCGCGCTAGCGCCTGAGCGCGTGCACGGCGCGGCCCAGCATGCAGCGCGCGCGCGGGCGCGCAGCAGCGCCTGCCCACGCGGGCGCGCCTCTCCACACGCGTGGCGCAGGAGCGCTCCTCGGGGGCGGGCGCGCGCCGGCCGGCGCCGCGCAGGCCGGCGCTGCAACGCACCTTGCCGCGTTGCTCCGGGCTTGCCACAGTCCCCACCCCACCCCGTCGCCGGCCATCTTGGCGACCGCGATGGCATTTTCTTCCGCTGTGCGCATCGCCGACGTCAACGACTTCATCGCGCCCTCGCAGGCATGCGTCGTGGGCATCAATGGTGGTAGCAAAGACGCCAAGGCGGCGTACGCGCTCGAGACAGCAGCTGTAGTGGGCGACGCGGGCGCCGTGCAGATTCACGGCCGCGACGACGACCTGAGCATGGCGCCCACACCGTCGCCGGGCGGATTTGGGTTTGCGCAGGCGGGGGTGGATGGAGGCACGACTGCAGTCAAGGTGACGCTCAACGACTGCCTCGCGTGCAGCGGCTGCGTGACGAGCGCGGAGACGGTGCTCATGGAGGCACAGAGCGGCGAGCAGCTGCTCACGGCGCTAGACGCCGCGGCACAAGGGGCGGCGGGCGCCGCGCGGGTAGTGGTGTCGCTCGCGCCGCAGACTATCGCGAGCGTGGCAGCTGCTGCTGGCCTGAGCGTGGCCGTTACGCGGCGACGACTCTGTGCGGCGCTCAAGCGCGGCCTCGGCGCAGCGGCGGTGTACGACGTGGCGGAGGGCCGTGACCTCGCCCTGGCGGAGGCGTGCCTGGAGTTCGTCCAGCGCTACCGTGGCCGGGCAGCAGGCGCGCCGCTGCCGCTGCTCGCATCGTCATGCCCGGGCTGGGTGTGCTACGCAGAGAAAACGGCCGGTAGCTACGTGCTGCCACACATCTCGACCGTGAAGAGCCCGCAGGCAGTTGCCGGGGCGCTCATCAAACGGGCAGCTTCGGGTGCAGGCGCGAGGGTATTGCACGCCGCAGTGATGCCATGCGCCGACAAGAAGCTGGAGGCCAGCCGTGACGAACTCACACTCGGCGGTGAGCCCGAGTGCGATCTGGTGCTTACTACAATCGAGCTGCAGGACATGCTGCGCACCCGAGGCATTGATATTGCTGCTGGAGGGGGCCCAGAGGATGACGTTGATGCGCTCATCGAGCTGGTCGCTCCACGCGCCGCGGCGGACGGCGGTACGGAGACGATGGACATTGACGGTCTCGCGGGGGACGCGCAGCGGGCATCGGCACCACTCGGAGGCTCGGGCGGGTGGGTGGAAACAGTCGCGCGCTTTGCATGCACGGAACTCTTTGGCACCCCGCCACCGCCAGGGCCGCTGCCGCTCGCGCCGCTGCGCAAGCGCTCAGGGGCTGACTTCCAAGTGTGCGAGCTGCCACCTCCACCAGGGGTCGACATGCCGCCGCTTCGATTCGCCACCGTGTACGGGTTCAAGTCCATCCAAGGTCTGCTGCGCAAATTGAAGACCAAGACCTGCGACTACGATTACGTGGAAGTGATGGCCTGCCCGGGTGGCTGCCTGAATGGCGGCGGCCAGTTGCGCCCGCCCGAGGGCGTCACGGCACGAGAGAGGCTCGCCGAGGTGGACAGCGCGTACCACTCGGCAGCAGAGCAGGACCAGATGCCATGGCGCGCGCCGCTGGTGCGCGCTACCCACGGCGCGCTCGGCGGCGATGGCGGCGCGTCCACAGCCGCGAGGGAGGCGTTGCGCACCAGCTACAAGCTCCGAGAGAAGCCAGCCGCGCTGCAGGCGACCAACTGGTGACGCGGCTGCTCGCGCGCGGGGCAATGCTCCTGGTGGCCGGCGGTAATGAATTAATATGATACATACGTAGGCAGCAGACGACGCGCTGACTAGGAAACTGACAGGAGCTCCATTCGCAGCCGAAGGACATCGTTCCGAAGCTGCTCGTCGAGGAGATCCTCTCTTAGCTCGGCATCTAGCTCGGACCACTTCTTCGCGAGATAGCATAGGGCCTTGTCGCGAGCAGCGCTGAAGGCAAGCAAAGGGTACATACCTGAAGCGACACGCGCAGCCGCGGCCGCGGCCTCGGCTTTGACGTCACATTCGGAGGCGGGCCGCACGTGAGCCCCGCTACAGCCATCATCAAGGGCTTCCAACAACGCGCGCTCGATGGCGCTGGCTGCGTCATCCTCTTTGCTAGCACCTCCGTTGTTGCCAATGCCGACGAGACTGGGGCCAATCATCCACAAGTCGGCAAGTGTAGCCGCGTTGGCGAGGGCAGGCAGCGAAGTAGCCCCGCGCGGCAGCGTGCGCGTGCACATCCACATCCACAGAGCATGAGCACCCGACGTACTCACTCCCTGCTCTGCTGGCGACCGCGTCCAGCGTTCAGCAGCGAACGCATCGCGGATGCGGGGGCTGAAGAGTGGGCTGTGCGCTGCAAGGACCGCCAAGCTCATGCGCACGCACGCGCGCGTGTGAGCAGGCCCTTCCGAGTCTGCGACACTGGAGGTGCTTGAAGCATCGCCGTCGTTGCACCTTCCTTCCATCATTTCATCGCAGCACTGCACCATAAAATCACAGTAGCTGGCCCGGTCCTCCGCTGACGGCTGTGATTCAGTGCATCCTCTCTCGCGAGCAGCCCCAGCGTTCTGTGCACTCTCGTCGACGCATTCTTTGGGCGCGAGCACGACGGGCGACCAGAGTGCTTCGATCCCAACCGCGAGAGGCAGGCGTACCCTCAGCGCGCTCGCCAGCTTGTGAAGGCCCAGAGCCTTTGAGAGTGCGAGCAAGTTGGCGGCTTGTTCGGGCGCGTCGTCGAGCGTCGCCTCTCCGCAATAGATGTGCTCGAGTGCCGCATCGAGCGCCGCCGCACCCGCCGCCCTCGTGGCGTCGAGCACTTTCTCGTCTCTTCCTTCAGCAGCCGCGAGGAGTGGTGGGCACCGTGCACTCAGCACTATGCCATGTGCTCGTCGCGAGTGTGGCAGCTGGACGTCGGCGTACGCGCCCTGGAGTGGGGCGCCGCGCAACAATATGCGTAGGCGCGCTCCAAGCGCGCATGGCAGCCCCACATGTAGCCGCCCGGTGAGGCGCGCGGCAGCGGCACGCGCGGCGGAGGCCCACTTGCGCGAGTTAGGCGCACGGCGCTCTGCGCAGAGAGCACTGAGCGCAGGCTCAGCACACACCGCTAGCCACGCTAGCTCGTCGTTGGAGATGAAAGCCGCGCCAGCCTCGATGAGTACCGCCAGCAGCCGGCAGCGCGCCTCCACGGTGGCCTCGTTCAACGCGCCCCCTTCTACCGCCGACGCCGTCTCCGGCATCGCCCGCAGCAGCGCCTCTGGTACCCCACGTCCGATCATGGCCTCGCATGTGGACGGCAGGCCACACAACGCGCTCGCCAGAAGTGCCTGCTCGGCGGCCATGGTAAACCTCTTACCTGGTTCGGTCCATCCGCCGATCAGCGACAGCAACGAGTCGCTGGGCTTGCCATCCAGCACATCCACGGGCTCGCCTGCCAACGGCAAGCTCCAATCGCCGACCGCAACGACCAGCCCCGCGGCAAGCGCGCCACGCGCGAGTGCGTCGGTCGCGGCCCTAGCATGGCCAAGCGCTATCCCATCGTGTCGTTGGTGGTGGGTCATCAACGTGATGACGTCCGCAGCGCATGCCGCCGCAGCCAGTGATGGCGGTGGGCGCGCAGGCGTGCCGAGCGAGCACGTCGCCGCTGCGAGCGAGCGCACGGCCACCTCGACAACGCGGAAGAGCTCCTCGTGCAGACAACGCGTGTCCTTCGCACGCGTGTGCGCAAGGGTCGCTGCGCAGCGCCTCGCGACTCGCCACACGCGCTCGCCATCGCGCACGTTCCACAGCGAGAGATTCGGGTCCATGGCCGCCAAGGCCGCGCGCGCGCAGAAAGCCGAGCGTGCCAGCGCCTCGGCAGTCATGCGACCGGTTGTCCCGCTTCCGAAGGCGAGCGCCTCAGCTACTCGCAGTGCGCTCACTGCAGAGGACTTTGGCGCCACGCGCGCGCACGCCTCGGCGACGGCCTCCGCTGCAGAGTGCAGTGCTGTCAGCGCAGTACACGTGCGCTCGCGCCAACACTGCCTGGCGCGCAGCCTGGTAGCGAGGGTCGAGCGCGCGCACGTACCCGCCGCGTCGGCGACTTCTCGCAGGACGTCATCGCCTCCACGGGCCGCCGCGGCACTGGCCGCCTGCGCGCTCACCGCCCCGAGCGCAGCGCGCCGCACAGCCGCATGTGGGGAGCGCAGCAAGCGTGCCGTCTCGAAGAGGCTCTCCTCCTCTGCCGCCGCCGGCATCCTGGCGTGGCACGACGGCACGGCGCTGGCCAGCGCAGGCCCGCCGAGCGGCTGCGGGACGCGCGCCCGTCCTTCCTTCGCGGCCGCGGCCACGCGGCCGCGGCCGCAGCCGCGTCACCCGCGCTGTCGAATTCTTCCTCCGGGTAGGTGTCCCGCAGCCGCGTCCCACGCGGCCGCTCACCACACGGTCGCGCAGCCTTGCCGGCGCAACTTGTGGCGCTCGCGCGCGGCGCGAAACGTGTGGGCAGTGGAGGGAGCGGACCCCCGCGACGCGCCGCCACAGTCCGCGCGCGCAGACGGCGGCGCGGGCGGCGCCCGTCGGGCAGGCCGCGGTACGGGCTGGGGCGGGGCGTGCGCGGCAGTGGATGCCAGTGCTGCAGGTCCCTGTGCTAAGCGCGGAGGGGCGCATCCTGGGCCGCACCCATCCGCAGCCCATGGCGCTCTCCAGTCAGCCCCTCGTCAGCTCGCGCCGCTCGTGGCTTGGTGCGCGCGGTCGGGGCATACGCCTGCGGCCTCGCTCCCAGGGTGATAGCAGCGGTGGGGGGCGGAGCGGCGGGGGCGGTGACGACGCCGGAGGTGGTGGTAGCGGCAGGTACCGCCTTCGCGCGAGCGCGCGCCGGCGGCGCCGACGCGCACCAGGAGCGCCGCCGCAGGCTCCGCCGCCGGCGGGAGATGGCGGGGTGCAGCGTGCCGAGGAGCAGACCGCACAAGCAGTGCAGGCTCGCGAGCGCCTGCGCGCGAGCGGCTGGGCGGAGGCACCGGCGGCGGTTGGGGGCTGGGCTGACGATGCGCGCTCGCACCAGGGTGCGGGCGCCCGCATGTCGGAGGTGCAGCAGATGGGGCGTTGGGAGGATGACCAGGAGGAGGAGGCGATTCCGCCGCGGCAGCCACGCGACAGGGTGGGCGAAGGGCGAGGGCGCAGACGCGTGCTGTACGCAGACGGCGCGCTGGGCACTGCACAGCGCGCCGGCGACTGGCTCGACGCCGCCGCAGAGCGCATCGCGCTCGCAGCGGCGCCAAACGCAACACAGCGCACCGCGCGAGCCACGCGCGCTCTCGTGAAAGGCGGCCTGGTGCTTGGCGCGCTCACGCTGCTCAAGGGCGTCGCAAGTGCCGCGTATGGTGCCGTGGCGCTCGCTGTCGCGTGCGGCGTTGCCCTGAACGCATGGCTCGCCGTCAGTGCCCGCGACGGCGCCGCGCGGGCACCGCCCCCCGCTGCCGACTTGCGCGGACGCCGAACGCCACCGCCCGCGCGGGAGGCTCAGGGCTACGACTACGTTCCTCAGCCGCAACGTGCGCGATCACAGTCGCGAGCGCCGTCCGCCGCGGAGGCCTGGACGTACGCAGAGGGTCCGCGAGGCGCGCAATCGGCCGGGGCTGCGCCCGCCGCAGCCGCTGCTGGGTTGTCGTACGCCACGTGGCTGAGTGAAAGCGACGAGGGCGACGCCATCAGCGAACATGAAGGAGCCGGCGTAGGCGACGGGACAAGCTGGAGTGACGTAGGTGGCAGCGACCTCGGCACTCGTTCTCGCAGCGAGGGGGGTGGATGGACGAGCAGCGACAATGGCAACGAAGGTGGCCGAGACCTCTTCGACGGGATCGGCGATGGGGAGGGGTATGGTGACGGCGGCGATGGTAGCTCGGTGGCCGAGGAGCTGCGCTCGACCTCGGCATCCGCGGCCAATGCACTGCGTTCAGCTCTTGAGGACGGCCGTGATGCAGCTGAGACGGCGGTCTCGGCGGCCGAGTCTGCCGCAAAATCAGCGGCTGCTGCGGCCACGGCTGCCGCCGACGCGGCCCTGGACGCCGACACGGTGGTGCGAGACGCCACTAGCGCCGTGAGCGCAACCGTCGAGTTCTGGAAGGGCCGATTTGCCGAGCGCTTCGACGGACTCGGTGGCGGTGCCGACGTTAGTGGCGCGGGCGGTGACCTCGATTTTGACTACCGCGCCGATGACTGGGCGCCTGGCGAGGGCGACAAGCGCGGCGGCCAAAGCGGCGCGGAGGGCAGCAGCGGCAAAGCTGGGCGCTGAGGAGGCCATGGCCTTGAGCAAGCTCTCAGACAAAACATAATACCCAACCGTGCGGAAGGATCCCTGCGCGCGTGCGATGTCGCGGCGACTGAAGCGCGCGTGCGGAATATGATGCATGTACGAGCATTACAGCTGCTACGCGCTCGCGCGCGCGTTATCAGCGGCCGAGATGGAACTCATCCACCAGCTCCAGCCAAGTCTTGAGGATGGCCTTGCCCTCGGGAGTGATTATCGACTCTGTGTGCCGCAGCGAACATGGGGTATCAGCTTCGCGCGTCAGCGAGCTAGGAGTGAGGGTGCGGCGTGGGACACGCGCGATCGCGGCGACGCAGCCACAGCAAGGGACACGAGGGAAGGGGGGGGAGGGGGCAACGCCCGTTCTGGAGCACACTCACGGGCACTTTCCCCGCCGCGCTCGCGTGCGCTCTCACGCACCTGGGTGAAACTGCACTCCATGTATCGGTAGCGTCCTGTGGCGCAGCGCCATGACCATCCCGTCATCTGACCACGCGGTGGGCTCCAGATCCTCGGGAAAGGTCTCCTTGTCGACCACAAGGGAGTGGTAGCGCGCAGCCATGAAGGGCTGCGGCATGTCGCGCAGCACGCCGAGGCCCTCGTGGTTTACCATGCTGGTCTTCCCGTGCATCACCCCCACTGGCGCGCGCGTCACCTTGCCGCCGTACGCCTGCCCGATGCATTGGTGCCCCATGCAAATCCCCATCACCGGTGTGTGCTTGCCCACTTGCGTGCACACGCCCAGGCTGATGCCGCTGTCCTCGGGCGCGCCCGGGCCGGGCGAGATCAGCACGGCCCGGGGCTGCAGGGACGCCGCACGGTAGGAGCGCGGTGGGGCGCGTGCGGGATGTGGGGGCAGGGGGCGGGGGGCGGTTGGGGTCGAGGGAGGGGTCGGAGGCGAGACAAGGGTGTCAGAGGCAGCACGCGTGATCGAGGCGCGCCAGAACGACCGGGGGGGGGGGGGGGGGGGGGGGGGGGGGGGCGAGAGCGCAGCGCGCCCCCGCACTCGCTCGCCTCTCTCCGTTGTGTGCGCACCTTGGCGGCCTCCAGCTCCTCGAGCGTGATTTCGTCGTTTCGGACGACGTCGAAGTCGCAACCGAGGTCACCCAGGTACTGGCACACGTTGTACGTGAAGCTGTCGTAGTTGTCCACCACCACGACCACGCCTTCGCGCACCGGCGGCGCGGCCGCCGCGGCCGCCGCGCACCTCGCAGCGCGCCACAGCGCGGCGGGGGGTGGGGTGTACCGGGCTCGCGATGGACGCGGCGCAGCGGCAGGCCGCCGAGGCGGCGGCCTTCCGGTCGCTGGTGGCGCACCTGGACGCGTGCGGCGGCGCGGTGCAGAACATCGACCTCATGAACCTGGCGGGCTTCTGCCGCAACTGCCTGTCGAAGTGGTACCTCGCGGGCGCGCGCGCGGCCGGCGCGGCGGGCCTCACGTACGACGACGCGTGCGTGGCCGTCTACGGCGAGCCGTACGCCGACTGGAAGAAGAAGCACCAGAAGAAGGCCACCGCCGAGCAGCTGGAGCTCTTCGAGCGGATGAAGGCCATGCACGCCCAGCACGACCCCGCGCTCACCGCGCCCCCCCCGCCGCCCGCCGCCGCGCCTTGTGACCCCCGGGTCCTCGCGCGCCGCACGGCCAGCGCGCCGACGCGCGCGTACTCTGTGCAGGCTGTAGACCCTCCTCCCCCCCAAAAATGCACGCGTTCTCAGCCTCGCGCTTCGACGTCCAAAGTGCCGACGCGAAGCTCGCGGAGCGCTTCCGCACACGTGCACAACGAGCCTGCGTCCCTCCCTCGCAATCAAAAGCTGGCCAGAGGCTTGCGCACCGGAGTCGAATGGGACGAGAGGATGCGTTTAGCCGATCGGACCGCGGCCAAACGTACCATCCGGATGGTACAGTACAGGACCGTCCGGGATGGTATGCACAGTATGTATTGTACCATCGATGGTAGACTTCCGGAGGAGACTTCCGGAGGGTTCAGGTTCGCTGGCGTAGACCCGGTCATTCCCAACGACGGACCGGGTTCAAAGTAGGCACACCGCGCTCTCCTTACCACGCCCCCACCAAACATCAAAGCCTCCTTCCTTGGCTGGGGTGTGCGCGAGCGGTGTTGTGATGGCCCGGCTGCGTGTCGTCCGGCTGGGCTCCCTTTCCGTTCAGCCCACGCGCGGATCCGGATCTCCAGCGGCGCGGCCCTGGCTGGCGGCGCGCGCCCCGCCCCGGGAGAGAGTGGTCAGACCGGGGTGATCCGATCGGATCGAACCGGGTGTTCGCGCGAAGACCGGGTGTAAACGGTGAACTTTCTGTAGTCCCATGAGCGCGCGGCGCGCGGTGTCAGGCGGCCGGCCGGGGCCACAGCGCAATCTTATCCGCTGTCGGTCCGGCGGACGGCCGTGGCGCGCGCAGCAGCCGCCGCGCCCGGGGCAGCGCACCTCAGTCTGCTGGGAGTGGCGGGGGCGGGCGAGCGCCTTCCTCGCGAGAGAGATGGGCAAGTTCAACGGGGGTCCCCAACCCCAAGTGTCCCTTGAGCCTAGCGAGGGAAGGGCAAAGGGGAAGGCCCAGCGGGGCCCGGTGCGCATGTGTGAACGGTAGCGCGCGCGCGCGCGCACGCGTGGCGCGGCGCACGGGCGACGGCGCGACGACGTGCAGCGCCGTGCCGGCGCCGCGCCGCGCCGCGCGGGCGCGCGCTGCATGGCTGGCAAGAAGGAGAAGCAGAGCTTCATGGACTGTGCGTTGGCGCGCCGCTGCGGCTGACTGGCGCGTGGTACTCCGCAGAGCGCGCGTGCGGCGGAGTGTGCGGCGCTGTGGGCGTGCGAGCGGGAGGGCAGCGCGCACAAATGCGGCGCCCACCGCCCGGCACCTGGCCCGTTGTGGGCACCTGGCCCGGCCCAGGAGGGCCCGGCCCAGGCGCCGGTGGAAACGCGGCCTCGGGCTTGCGCGCTCGTTTTTGTCGCGCTTGCGCGCGACGCGTAGCCATAGCTGACCTGTACATGCGCCCGCTGGCTCACTCGCTCCGCAGGGTTCATGGAGGCTGCCGTGAAGGACTCGAGCGCGTACGCCGGCTACGAGAGCGAGCTCAAGAGCAAGGAGTCTATCGCGCAGTTTGGCAAGTTCAAGGCTGACGCCGCTAAGGCCAAGGCCGCGCAGAAGGGCAAGTCCCCCTCTATCCTGAGCGGACTGTTCTCCTCGGGTGGCGTTGTATTCAAGAAGTGAGCGGCGCGCACGGCGGCAGCGGATGCGCGACCGGCGCAGCACTGTCTGAGTTGAGCCCATGCATTGCGTGGCGCGGGCGCTCCCGACGGCACACTGAGACTACGTGTACACGATACGAGTATTTCAGAAATAAATCGTTGCGGCCGACCGTCTGCGCCCGGCGCTGCGAGCGTCCACGTCCGTGGCGCGGCCGCGCTGCGAGCGCGCGCCGCGACTTTCCCTCGCCTCGACCGAGCCTCGCTGGATCACTTCGTCCGCGGCTGGCGACCCTCGATAGCCAGCAGCTTGTCAATGGCGCCGTCTTTGTTGTACTCAGCGACCACGCGCTTGGCGGTCTCGGGTATGTGTGCCTCGGCGTGCTTCGGGGAGAAGTGCCTCTTGACGTAGAGATAGTTGCGGATGGTGTGGTAGTCGAGCGAGTACCTGCCGAACTCAAGACCCTTCGGACCGATCTTCTCGAGCGCCCATGCAAGTACGCGTCCGGCGACGATGGGCATGGGCTTCTCCGGGCCCATTCCGAAAGCCGCGTCGTCGTCCGCCTCCACTGTCTGCATCACGAACGCACGGCGATCGCCGCTGCTCACCGTCGGCAAACTTCGCGCGCGCACGTGTCAGGGGCGACGGTGGCGGGGGGGCGCGTGCGCACGACAGGCGGCATCGCACACCGGCAAGCTGGCGCACGCTCACATGTACATGTCCTTGGCCACCATGTCGAACATTTCACGTCCGCGCCTGTTGCGAATTGTCACGTACTGCGGATGCTCGGTCATATCCACGCCGTACCATGGGACGCCCACTGCGGGCGCGGGCGCCAGCGAGCGAGCGGGCGCGCCAGGCGTGTGCGGGTTGTGCGGCAGGGAGAGACGTCGAGAGTGGCGCACGCCGTCAGCGTATGAGCGGCGGGCGGTCTGCCGCGGGGCACTTGTCTAGTGCGCAGGCAGCGCATGCAACGCACTGTATCCGACCACCATGTCAGCCAGGTTGTTGGGATAGTCAAAGCACGAGTAGCACGAGGGCGCGATGACATCCCTCAGATCGTTCGCTGGGAGGCTGAAGTACGGGACCTTCTCCGTGCGGCCGTCCTCGTGCTTGAGGTGCACGTTGTAATCCTGCATGAACTCGTAGTGCTTGACTGTCGCCGGATCGTCCGAGGCCGCGTTAAGGAACGTGTCCAGCGCTCCGGGCGGGCCGTTGTCTGTGCAGTTGGTGCCCAGCACGTAGAGCTCGTCGAGCTGCAGGTACTTCTCGACCGACCGAAGCGCCTGCACGGCGCAGCCCACGCCTATGAAGAGCAGCTTCTTTATGCCTCGGGCCTCTACCTCTGCCAGTACGCTCAAGTTCGGGGAAATCGAGGGCTTGACGCCCCTCGAAGCCATGATGTCCTCCTCTGTGAGCGCCAGCACGGGCTTGGGCGCGCGCGGGTCGTCGTCCTGCCCCTGGACGCACACGACGCCCTCGACCTTCCCGCTGCGGAGCATCTCCAGCGCGACGCTGGTCACGATGCCCGTCCATTGCGCCCCCTCCACCGCGCGCCGCCGCCGCGCGTAGAGCAGCTCCTCGTGAACCCCAAAGTGCTTCGTGTCCTCGCACGCCACGTCGCGTGCCTTGCCGTGCACGCGCTCCTCCATGGCCTCGATTCGGCTCATGCCGTCGCCAATGAAAGGGCACGACTCCTTGACGTGTGCGATGTAGTACGTGTCGCACACGCCACAGCGCGAGCAGTGCTCCCGGGCGGGGTAGACACCGCCCGGCTTGATCGGCCTTGCTCGCGACCGCCAGTCCCTTTCTCCCGCGCCCTTGCTGCTCCCACCGACCGCCTCCCCGCCAGTCGTCACCGCCGCTGCGCGCCGCCGCGCCGTCCCCCAACCCCAAGTCTGCCGCCCCAAGCAATGACCGCCACGCTGCGGCGCCGCGCGCACCGCCGTGCACGCCGCCGCAGCCGGGAGGGACGCCACGCTCGTAGCCATCCTCGCCCTGCCTTGAGCCCTCCCGCTGCCCCCCTGGCGAGGCCCGCCCCGCTGGCGCCGCGCTGCGCGCCTGGAGTGACCGCGCGCCCGCCGGTGCATTTGGGTTGGCACGTCCCTTTTTTTTCCCTCGTCAGGCACAGGGCACAGCCCGCGTCCCGCGACGTACGCTGTGGCGGACGCTGATGACTGATGATCAAATGAGGTTGACGTGTCTCAACGTGACGAAATCCGTTAAAACTGTGCGCGCTGTGCGCGTTTCGTGGCGGCGCGCAGGGCGAGCGGCACTCTCCTAACTAATATGGTGCTGCTCTCGCCTGGGCTCACAGCGTCTTGGGCAGCACGCTGCCACTGGCGCCACCGTTGCCACCCCAGCAGCTGGATGGCGCCAGCAGCGTCACGGCTAGCAGGGCCACGCCTGCGATGACGAGGCCGCCGCCGAGCCAGCGCTGCCAGCCTGAGGTGGCTCCCCTCCCGAGCACCCCCACCGCCGAGGTGGAGGTCTCGCGCACGTTGCGGCGGCTAATGAGCTCATGGGCGACGTCTGTGGCCTGAGCGCTTTCCTCGGCTGCCGCATGGGCCTGCCTGAGGCGCTGGGCGCCCTCGCGGAGCCGCGCGGCGGCCTCGTCAGACTCTCGGGTGGGGTCGAGCAGCGGGTCGTGCGGCCAGCCTCGGCGGTCGCGCTGGCGACGCATTGTGTCAGCGATCATCTGCTCGCGCTCCGGCGTTCCGATCTTCGTCCCGTTGAGCAGCGACAAGTCCACAGTCGACTCGTCCTCAAAGCCGGGAAGGCCGAGTTTATAATACGGCGGAACTGCCGCGATCGCCGCATCGAGCGTGATGTTCCACGGGACCGGGGAGAAGTGCAGAAAGGCGTTGGCGTACCAAGCACCCCTGAGCACGGTGGGGCGGGCGTGCACGAGCTTGCCGCCCTCGTAGTGGAGCATCTCGCCTGCGTCCAAATTCACGGCGTGGTACCGGCCAAAGTGATCCCTGAGCACGAGCGGCCATGGTTCGAGGATGTCGTGGGCGATGTGCAAGACAGAGCTGATGATGTGCGTCTCCTTTTTGTCGAGGTGCTGGGCTAGCACGGTCTGGTCGAAGTAGACCCTCACGCCGTACAGCGCGTTGAACTGGAGCTTGCACTTGCACCAGCGCTCGTGGATGGGCTGCAGCGTCTCGATGATCTCCTTCTGCAGCTCCTTTGGCAGCCAGATCATGGCAGGGAGGGCTGCGCGCGAGGTGATTGCCGAGGACGGATCCGTCACTCCCTCCTCAATCTTCATCTTGTCCACGTTGTCGTGCACAAACTTGTAGAGCTTGTTGTAGAGAGGCCTCGGCATCTCTTCCACCTGCAAGCCTTTGGCCGTCATATTTGGTATGAAGAGCTCCTGTCCGAACACGCGCCAGTTATCGAAGCGCTTGTTGGGATCCATCTCCTTCATGAGCTCGGCCTCGCGCTGGGCGAGTTCGCGCGGGTCGCGGAAGTTGTACGGCGAGTCCAGTGGCCACTCGTGCCCCCAGTTCCGGTAGTACTTCGCATCTCGCTCCGTGCTGTCCCAGCCCGCCGAGTGCGCCTTGGGTGCGCTCGTGACGAGCAGGAGGAAGGCGAAGAGCAGCGCCCCGGTCGCGGCAGCCGCCCGTTGACAAGCACCGCCTCGTCGCGCTCGACGCGCTGGCAGCGCGGCCATCGCGGACTCTGCCGGCACGCCCCCGCGACAGCTGGAGTCGAGTCCCGATGCGCACTCAACACCCCTCTCGCAGCGATCGGGCGGGGGCGCCGCCACTCGCGCTGGGCCGCCGCGCCGCTCCTCGCCCGCCCGCGCGCCCGCCC
>RQSC01000032.1:82803-153436 GCA_013416795.1 Prasinococcaceae sp. CCMP 1430
GCGGCCGCCAAGGCGGTGGCGGTGGGGGGTGGCGATGCAGCGGGCGACGGCGGCGCGGAGAGCGCGGACGCGATGGGCGGCGCGGAGGAGGCGACGCCCTCGCCTGCTCCAGGCTCTGGCGAACGCGAGGGCGGCGGCGCTCAAAGCGCGCCCGCCGACGCGTCCGGTGGCGGCGAGTCGCCCGACGCCACAGGGAAGCGCAAACGCGTCGTCAAGGCCAAGACCCAGGAGCAGAGCGACAAGCTCAACGCTCTCTGGGAGCTCACCGAGGATCCCACACAAGAGGAGAGGGAAGCGCTCGCGAAGGAGCTCGGCTTGGAGCGCAAGGTCGTCACCAAGTGGTTCAACTCGAAGCGCCTCCGGAAGAAGCGTAAGGGCGCGGGGGGCGATTGGGGCGCCACGCCCGCACCGCGCGCCGCCTCGGGCGCCTCGGGCGAAGAGGGCACGCCGACTGGCCAGGGATTCGCGACTCCGGGCGCGGCCGGCTCCAGCCCGATGGGCGCGCTCGATACCAGGGAGCAGCGCGCGGCGGGCGCCGAGGCATGCGCGGCCGAAATTCTCGAGTTGGACGCAATGCTCGATTGCTCTGCCGATGCGGCCAAGGAGGCCGCCCAGGAAGCCGCAGCGGCAGCCGCCGCCATCGAGGGAGCGACCCTGCAATCGATTGCGGCGGGGGCCGCCGAGGGCTCGCCGCTGCCGCTCATGGGCCTCGCCACCATCGTGCTCAACGCGGCCAAGGCGTCTGGCCTCGAGGGCGTAGGGCCCATGCAGGTGATGCCCGCGATCGTCGGCGTGGCGGACCGGACTGCCGTGGGTGCTCAGCCAGCTGTCGGCACGGACGCGATGGCAGACACGTCGTCATCGTGCGTGTGGCGCTGGCACTGCAAGGACCTCAGCCAGCTGTGCGACGCCAGCCGGAAAGCCCAGGCCGCGGGCGCCCGCATCGTGTGCGCGCAGGCGGCCGCGCGGCGCGCGGCGCTCGCCGAGATGGCGGAGGCGCTCGCGCTGGTCATGCAGGCCCAGGCGGAGAGCCAGGAGAGCCAGAGCCTGGAGGCCGCGGCTGCTGTGTACTCCGCGGAGGCGCGCCTGGCCAAGGCGCAGAACATGCTCAAGGGCACGAAGACCGCCGCGAGCATCGCCGCGAAGACCGAGCAGGTCATGCAGTCCGCGGCACAGAAGCAGGCGAGGCTAGAGGAGCTCGAGGCTGAGAAGGCCCGCAAGGCCGCGGAACGCGCCGCCAAGAAGGCCGAGCTCGACGCAGAGAGGGCAGCCAAAAAGGCCGCGCTGGATGCGGAGCGGGAGGCCAAGCGGGCCAAGGAGGAAGCGGAGAAGGCCAAGCGCGAAGAGGAGCGGCTTCGCAAGCTGAAGGAGCGCGAGGAGAAAGAGGCCGAGAGGCGCGCGCTCCGCGAGGCCAAGGAAGCGGAAAAGGCTGCCGCCGACCAGGCCAAGCGCGCGGAGGAGGATAGACTGGCCAAGGCCAAGGCCAAGCAGCGCAACCTGATGTCGAGCTTCTTCAAGAAGCCCGCCGCAGCCGCTGTGGGCAAGGATTCTACCCCTGAGGGGCGCGGGCCTGCCGGCCCGGCCGGGGTGGCGAGCCCAAGCCCCAAAGGCGAGCGGCCGCTCTTCGTGAAGCCAAACGAGTACATGTACACGACCTTCAGGCCGCCACCGCTCGCGTCTGAGGCAGACGCCTCGACCCCCGTGGTGCTGCCAATCCGAAACGGCAGGCGCACGCCTGCCACCCAGTGGTACAAGCGCCGCGCCGCGCCTGGGTGGCAGAAGATCGTGGCACCCGCGCGCGAGCTGCTGCTGTACAGCGCCACAGGCTCGGGTCTGGAGGAGACGCGCCAGGAGCGTCGCCGCCTGGATTCTGCGCTTCCCAAGGACGCAAGTGCGCCGGCGCCGCACGCCGACGGCAACGAGGACGATGACTGCATGATGATGGATGCTGCCCAGCCCGCCGGTGCCGGCATGGAGTCGCACAGGCAAGCCGAGGGCCCGCGCGCTCCCGGCGTGTTCAAATACCTAAACTTTCATATGGTGCTTGACGAGGATGGCGAGTGGGTCAACACCAATCGGCCGGCCTACCACGGAAACAGGGTGCAGTGGGAGACACATGGCGCCAGACTGAGCTCGACCGCTGGCGGCGGGCCGAGCGCCCGCAACCCTTTCAGAAAGCACGATGAGGTTGACTACGAGGACTACTCGGACTTCGAATGGGAGGACGAGGGGGAGGGTGAAGAGATCGGGAGCGATAATGAGATGGATGCGGACCCGGCCGACAACTCCCCAGCTGGCAGCGAGGTTGACTCTTTCATCGTCGGAGACGACTGCCTGTCTGAAGGCGCTGTTGATGACGATGAAGACATGCACGACTGCGCCGAGTCACAGGAAACCGTCGCGGGGCCAGGCGACGTACCAGCGGACGCGCTGCGGCTGCTGCAGCGCTACAACAGCGCGCTTGCGCGTGCAAAGGCAAACGGCCGTGCGGTGGTGGTGCAGTCTGGCACCGAAAATGCTCACTTCCTGTCGGCGTTCGCGCCGCGCATGATGAGCCCGGACGTGTCAATCGCCACTGGGGTGGACCAGGAGCGGGAGGTCGAGGAGGCCGAGGCCGTTGCTGAGGCTGCAAAGGCGGCCGCGAAGGCCGCTGAGGCAGCGGTGAAGGCTGCGGCCGCGCCGCCCAAAGCTCCCAAGGAGGCTGCCAAGTTCAGCGCGGAACAGCTTGCCATGCTCAAGGCATTCGTCCAGGAGCAGCGCGACGCCGGCAATGTGACCATGACCAAGAAGAAGTACGAGCAGGAATTCGCCGCGATGAGTGGCCTGCCCAAGGTGACCGTGCAGAGGAAGCTCATGGAGGTATTGGAAAATCGCCCCGGCGAGAAAGGCTTCTTCTTCAAGGAGTCGATCGTCATCGGCGACGAGGGCCTCGCCCCTGCCGCGGGCAGCGAAGATGGTTCGGCCGCTGCCGCAGCGACGCCGGACGCCACGCCGGACGCCACGCCGAAGGCCACGCCGAGTCCCGCTGCGAAGCTCGCCGCGAAGGGGACGCCAGGGCAGGGGGCGACGCCTGAGCGGACCCCGCCATCTGGCCACCGGTCCATCGCCGCCATGTTCGCTCAGGCCGCGAGTCCCAAGCCCAGCCCCAAGACTCCAGCCTCTGCCGTAGCCCCGGTACGATTCGACCTCCTGCAGACCAGCGCCCCGGAGGACGCCAACGGCAGCTCTGTTGTGGACTTCGACGAGGTCATCTCACGGGCCGATGAGGCAGCAAGGACGAGCGACGAACCGCACGTTGATGAGCACTTTGGGGTCTTCGCCGCGGAAACGCTCGGCGGCGAGGCCGGCGCGATCAAGGCCCTGCGCGCGCGCACCGTGCGCAGCATGGTAGGGCGCATGGGTGATCCGGAGTGCCCCACCAACCTACGCGCGTCGCTCTGCCAGGCCCTCTACTGCGTCACTGTGTGCCTCGGGGACGTCTCATCCAAGACACACGGGACGGCCGACGATGTGAAGGGCCAGGCGCAGGACGCGGATGCCGCCATCACCGCCTCGGATCTCGTCGACACTCCCGGGCTCTTTGATGCCATGCGCACCTGCGCCGAGGCGAACGACGTGCTATCCGCACGCAGGTGCCTGATGCTGATCGGTGCTCTCGCGCGCAGGAGCCCAGGGAAGGCTGCCACCCGGGTGCTGATGGCTCTGGCGGAGCCCCACTGGCTTCGTGCCTTGACCGCCGCTGCCGAAAAGCACAACGACGGTGACTTTCCAACCGCGAACAAGGGCGCCTACGTAGCTAGCGCGCTGCTCACCGACGAGGATGCTGCTGGCGCAGCCGTCACGTCGGGTGGCAGCCGCTGCCTACTTGATGCGCTCATTGCCGCGCTCTGCAGCGTCGGCACCGCCGCTGCTGCCAAGGCTGAATCGGCGGCCGCTCGAAAGAAGAATGTGCCCAAGAGCACGCGCACCGTGGCGAAGCTCGCGATGAATGCGCTCTGTGGCGCGATGGTGCACGTGGGAATCCCGGACGTCAGGCCCGCAGTGGAGTGCGCTCGAAGGCTCCTTTCCGCACATGGCCTGCTTGGGGCCCCGGCGGCCGAGCAGGCCCTCACATTCGCCAACGAGCTCGCCGCTGCAGACGCGGAGGCGCGATTGGCTGCTGACACAGATGGGTTGCTGGCCGCGCTGCGCGCTCTCGAGGCAGATGAGGCACTTGGCGCGCGCGCGACGCACGCGGCGCGCGCGCTTGAGAAGGCCGCGGTGCCTGCAGCGGCGTGCACGTGAGGCCGACAGCGACTGCAAGCGATAAAGATATTCATCGGCGCGTGGATAATTGTCAAATTGGGATCAGTCGCACCCACCAGATCGTGCGTTCAGCGCGCCTCGACCTGCCGCAGCGAACTCGCGCCAGTGCCAGAGCGTCCGTACGTGGCATGCAAGTGTTACAAGATAGCAGAGTGGCATGGCGCCCGTAGGGCACGGCCAATACGATGTACATCTCTGTGTGCGAGCGGCACGCCTCACTTAGACGCCCTCCTGTCCGAACTCGGCGGTGAACCTGTCATGGACCTCTAGGTCGTCCTTGGACACTGTCGGGCGCGCGCGCTCGAGCACCGTTTCGAAGTCCGCACGGCTGATGAGTGGGACCTGGACGCGATCAGCAAACCCCTTGGCGGCCAAGTCCATCAGAGTGGCCGAAAAGGCACCCTTGGCCCGCGGCGCGCAAGGGGCGTAGTACACACCCGGCCCAGCTGGACCGTCGGCCTGCACCTGCCTAAAGTGCGTGGCCTCTTGCGTCTTGCGGACAGGCTGCATGAGCACGTCCTTCACCGCCACGGACACGTCGCTGCCGGAGAAGCCTTCAGTCATGTCTCCAAGGTCACGGAAGTCGTCTTCCGTGAGCGAGCTCGGAGTGTCGCCGAGGTGCACCTTGAACATGTGCGCGCGCGCGTGCGGGTCCGGCAGCGGGATGTAGATGCGCTTGTCGAAGCGCCTGCGCAGCGCCTGGTCGAGGTTGTATGGCAGGTTGGTCGCCGCTAGCACCAACACATTGTCCGTGCCCCCTCCTACGCCCTGCATCTGCACCATGAACTCAGTTTTGATTCGCCGCGCCGCCTCAGACTCCCCCTCTCCACGCGCGGAGCACAGTGAGTCGATCTCGTCGATGAAGATAATCGAGGGCGCCTTCTCACGCGCCATCTCAAAGAGCTGCGCCACGAGCTTTTCACTCTCACCCATCCACTTCGACACCAGGTCCGATGAGCTGACGCTGAAGAAGGTCGAGTCGGCCTCGGTGGCCACGGCTTTGGCCAAGTAGGACTTGCCCGTGCCCGGTGGGCCGTAGAGGAGGAAGCCCTTCCACGGCTTGCGCTTGCCCGTGAAGAACTGCGGGAATTTCACGGGCAGGATGACCGCCTCCTTGAGCGCGTCCTTTGCCGCGTCCAGGCCGGCCACGTCATCCCACTTGATGTTGGGCTTCTCGCTCACGATGGCACCAGACATGGCCTCGCGGAGCTTTTCCGTCTCCTTGTCAGCGCCCTTCGCGTTGCCCCCACCTCCTCCAGCCCCCCCATTTGCGCCGGCGCCGCGCGACAGCTGCGCGTTCGCTCCGCCACCAGCGCTGTCGCCCCCGGCCGCCGCTGGTTGTCTGCCGTCGAGCACCCCCTTGAGAGCTTCGGCCCTGTCAAGGTACTCCTTGAACTTCTCGGTGAGCGTCTTCTTGATGGCGGGATTCTTCTCGTACTTGAGCGCGGTCTTGAAGTACTCGAGTGCGGTCACGTACAGCTGCGCGGGAGCGGCGGGGGGCGCGGCACGCGCGGGGCAAAAGCGCGCGTGAAACGCGCGCGTCAGCACGGAGGCGCGCATGTCGCAAGGAGTCCGCACGATGGTGACTCGACGATCGCGCGTCACGCCGCATCTGGAGGCCCCGCGCGACAGCACACCTTGTACGCCGACTCGTAGTAGCCCGCGGTGTCCTCAGCGACGGCCTTCTTCACATACTCGATGGCCGTCTCCTTGAAGTTGCTGAAGGACATGGCGACAGATCCCGCCCTCACCCACCGCTGCCTTCAACCCCTGCCCCACCGAGAGGCCGCTGCTCGTACGCGTCGGCGCCCGCCTTGGCGCCTGCGTCCGCCCGCCCGCCCGCGCGTGTGGCGCCCGCAGCCCAACGCCACGACGGTGCCGAAGCACAGATTGTAGTGCACGGTGAAGCGCACCCAGAAGACGCCCGCAGCCCAACGCCCGGCGCCCAGCGCTGCGCCGCGCCCGCGCGAGGGCGCCACGCGCACGTGGACAGAGAGGTGCCCGTGCCACCCCTCCGTCGCCGCGAGGGTCTTCACAATCCGCCGCTCCGCCCCCTCCCCTTCGCGCCCCCCCACACCCACCCGCGCGCAACCAGTGGCGCGCGGCGTGGGGGCGATGGGGGGGCTGCTCGCGCTCGCGCCTCGTGTCGCGAGCGCGCACGCGGTGCTGCTGCGCGCGCGCCCACGTCAAAAACGAATCCCACCCCCAACTCCTTCTCGCCACCCAGACCCGAAGTCAAAATACATGAAGATCTCGAACCACAGACCCTCATTTGATGTCGATACCCAATTGGCGCGCGCGGCCGCGCCCGCGCGCCAGGTGGAAAAAACGGAAACAGGAGGGCGCCGGAGGCGCGCTCGCTCGACTTCCCCACGGGAGAGTTCGATCCCATCGCAGCTGCAGACCCACGGACGGTCCCATGCACTGCGCGTCTGATGGCAAATGAGCATCCTGCGGGCGCCCATGCTCCGTCCCGGTGCGCTTTTGGTACGCTGTACCATCAGGATGGTACGTGTGCATGCCACCCCCAACCCCCCATCGCCCACCCACGTCGAAGTCAGAGCAAAATGCGCCAGGTTCCCTCGACACAGACCCTCATTTGACATCCAGTCTCACAAGATACTGTGTCCCATGATGGTACTGTACCTCAAAGGCGCGCCGGCCGGACGGCCCAGACGATGGGATCGCGCCACGCGGCCGCACCCACCGCCGCGGGCTGTGCAATCGGCTGGACGGCGGGAGCGGGATCCGCCCCTGCTGCGGCGGGGCGGCGGGCGCGCGCGCCATAGCACCGAGGAGGCAGCGGTTGGCTGTGGCGCCCGCGGCGCCGTCGGTGCGGCGTGGCGACCGTCCGCGTTCGCCGGCGCACCGGGCGGCGCGCCGACGCGCGGCATCTTTCGTGGCGCTGTGCTGAGCGGGGTGGGGTCAAAACAGGAGAAGGAGGCCGCGGACGCGTGGTACGCGTCGCGCTTCCTGACGCCTACTGCGCCGCCAACGCTCGCGTGGCCACCGGGGCTCGCCGCGCCGCCCGAAGAGTGGAACAAGCCCGGGCCGACGCAGGAGCTCAGCCGCGAGATGCTGCCCGACTGGAAGTACTGGATCCTGTACTGGGGCGGGTACTACAGTTACACCACGAGCTGCGCTCGCTCGGCGCGACGGCTGCACGAGCTCGCCGTCGCCCCCGCCGCGCGGCAATGCGTGGCCGAGGGCAACCCGTTTGGCCTGCGCGAGTCTTTCGCGCACGAGTACACCATGCTCGCGCTGCATGCGTGGGTGCTGCACAAGCGGCTGCGCAGGGTGTTCGGCCGGCCCGGGCAGGACCTCTCGCAGGAGCTGCACGGCTTCATGAACGAGGACGTCGAGATGCGCGTGTACAAAATGGGCGTGCGCCTGCGCGCCTCGCACTGGAACAAGCAGATGGAGAATCAGTTCTACCTCTTGTGCACAGAGCTCGACCTCGCGGCGGGGGACAAGGGCGCGGTTGTGGACGTGCTCCGGAATCGCGTGTACCTTTTCGATGTTGAAATGGACGACGACGACATTGGCGAGGCCGGCGTGGAGCGACTCGCGGACTATCTCGAAGAGACGCACGCTGCGCTAGCAAACACAGAGGAGGAGGCGCTGCTGTCTGGCGAGATCCGATTCCGCGTGCCCGCGAACGGCTCAGGCACATGAACGCGTCGCGCACGCGCGGCCACTCGCTGCGACGCGCTCTGCGCGATGGTCGGTGCACGCCATCGATAGCGCGCGTGGAGCGCCGCGCTCGACGCTAGTTCACATCCGCGAAATCAGGCATTCATTCGAAGCTGCGTCTCCTGCAGTCGGTCGCGCGTTCGTGCGCGCGTGGTGTGCACCGCCGGGGCGCCCGTGCTTGCTAGCCCGCACATCACCCAGTGCGAGGGCGCGCGTGAGAGCACGTCCTGCCGTAGAGCTTGAAACCGCCGCCTCGGGTCCGATGGCCTTCTGCGTGCGCACGCCTGCGCAGGACGGCGTCCAGGGACGATGCCCGTCCTTGAGCTCGCTCCACTGCTTGATGCGTCTCCGCGCTCTTTCCCACCTACAAACCCTCAAATTAACCCTTACTGGTCGATCAGTGCATGCTGGCACCGTGGGGAATGTTTGCGGTTGGTACAGTAGGTGGGTCGTGAGGTAACCCTAACCTCAGGCGCTCAATGCGCGAAAGGTGCTTGGGACAGCCTGGCATGAAGGGGTACATGTACGGCGCTGGGGGGGAGGGGGGGGGGGGAGTGTGTACGGGGGAGGGCGTCGGCGGTGGCCACAGCGCCCGCGGTGGCGAGTGTGTGACGGCAGCGATAGCGTGCAGGGACCTTGGAGCTGCAAGTGGATGGCGGATGGGGCGCGGACTGTGGGCGGCGATCGCGCGAGCGGCAGCGGAGCCGATGTGGCCGCGTGGCTGCGGACGGCGACGCGGGCCGTGCCCCGCGCTCTACGCGGCGCGCCCACGGCGACTCTGCGCCGCGCCATGCGGCCGGCAAGGCGGCTCGTGGCGAGCAGGAGCGAAGGCGCCGCATCGCCGATGCCCCGGGTGAGGCTTTTCGACGAGGCGAGAGCAGCTGCGGCTGAGCGCCTGCCAGACAAGTCCGACACTACCGTCACCGCGCCCTCCGCTCGCGACAAAGAGGCACTCGAGAGGGCGGGCGCCACCTCCGCGCTCGCAGGCACACAGCGCGCAGCGGTGCGCCGGCGCGCGCCTCGCCAGAGGCAGCGCAAGAGAACCAGGACGAGCTACACCGGTGCGACGGTCGAGCGTGCACGGAAGGTATCGCGACGCGCTGCCTCGAGCGAGGCTGCGCCTGCACGCGACTCTAGAGTTCCAGCTGGTGCGTATGAGGTCGGACGCAAAGGCGTGCTTCCTCCCGCGGCAGGCAAAGAATTTGCGGGGAGGAGCTATGAGGTTGCCGAATTCAGCACTCGTGGCCCGCACGCAGGCAAGCACCGCGTCGTGATTGAGCACGGGAAGGCGCTCTGGCTGCGCCTGCGGACGACACACTCGAGAGCGTCCGGTGTAGCGAGCCCCAAGGACAACGACAGACATATCCTCAGCGTCGCCTCTGCCGACAGCACGCTGCAGAGTGAACGCTCGCGCTTATGAATCGACAAGTCGCCTTCGCGCACAAATGGGCTCCTTCGCCACGCAGGATGCGGCCGCGGGTGCGCGCGCGCACAGATTGCGCACTGAACGCGCGCGGAAGTGACGCGAGATGTGGATACTCACTCTGTAACGTTGAGGGTGCAGAAGGCCACGACGGAAGTCCGCCCGCCCGCGTCCTTGCTCGTTGCCACCCTGTGCGGCGCCGCCCGAAAGCCCACCTTTTCCTCGCCCTGCACGCCAGCAAGCACAGCCACGGCATCCTCTGCAGCGTCCATTCTGACCCATCCATCGCACTCGTCGAGCACCTCGAGCCCAGGCGAGCCGCCCTGCCATACGAGCGTGATGCACGATAGGTCTCGATGCGCACCGTACAGCAGCCGCACGGCCTCTCCACCGCTTCGGCCATCACTCTTTGAGAGCGAGCGAGAAATGCTCTCCTCTGTGCCCTCCTGCGCCTCGATCGCCTCAGCACCGGGCCTGTAGCTCGTGACGCGCAGGGTGACCTGCAGCGCTTCGCTCTCTCGGCCGGCGTCGACGCCGAGTGCACCGGCAGCGAGAGCAGCCGCAGCCGCGTGGGCGTCGCGTAGTGACGGCTCTAGCGAAGCCGGCTCCCCCGGAACCGCATCGGAGCCATCCATGCGCACCTGAGCGAAGCGTCCAGGCGCGTTCGGCGAAGCGGGAGCCGCGCAACGCGTGCGTCAGCAAATGCAAACTGCAACGTACTACCCACGGGATGGGCGGAAGCGTGCACGAGCGTACCTGGAGCGACTCTACGCCACGCCCGCGCTTTGTCCAACACCATCGCTTCGATTCGCTGCCGGTCGCACTCGAGGACGCCAGCGCTGCGTGCGCAAGCGCGACCATGGCGCCTCGCTGGCGCGCTTCCTCGCCGCCGCAGAAGAGCTCGTCAGCCGCCACGCGCACCTCCGCGGCCGCAGCGACGAAGGCGCCGACAAGGTCGTCGTCAGCGTTCCGTCTGCTCGACCGCAGCGTGGCCGCGCCGAGGCGCCGCATGCGCATTAGCGGCAAGGCCACCTCGCTCGCTCTCCTCCCACCGTCACCGTGTGCTGCACCTCCCACGCATCCCGCGAGACCGCACCGGCACAGCGCGCGTGTGAGCTCGCCCACATCCGCGCCACCAGGCGCCCCCTCGGCGGCAGGCGCCGTGCCCCACTCCCCCTCTGCGTAAAATCCGACCGGTGCCTCCTGGCGAAGCCGCCTGCGCCGCGGCGCGCGGCGCGACGACGCCGGCCCACCCATGCTCGGGGGCGCGGCGGCGCGCGCCGGTGCAGCCTGAGCTCTGACACCGTGCTTGGCCGCGCCGCGCGGGCCGCGCCGCGCGGAGCGCCCATGCCCTGGCGCATGCTGCGCCCCCCCCCCCCAGTTGGCATGCGCCAGCTTTGGCGGTGGCCCGCAGCCGTCGTCTGTCAACCGATTGACGCATGCGAACCGGTCGCAGTCGTCCTCGGAAGGCGCTGCGACCCCTCGAAGAATCCATCTCCGCGCAGGCAAGCAGTCGCGCGCCAGCAGCGCCGTGCGCGCGAACCCACGATCCGATCTGCGCATCTTCAGTCAGTGCGTGGGGCGACCGTCGCGTGGGGCGACCGTCGCGTGGGGCGGCCGTCGCGTGGGGCGACCGGTGCGCCGCGAAACCTGATCGAATCCTGGCCTCGGTCGGTTCGCGCCAGCGACGCGGCGGCGGGCTGCGCGTCGCGCAGAACGAGCGAGAGAGGGAGCGAACAGGGCACACCTTGATCAAAACGCAGGCGTTGGGCGCCGTTCGAGAACGGCGCGGCGAGGCGAGGAAGCGAGGCCTGCGCGCTTTGCGCACGCGCTGCGGTTGAAGGGGGGTGAGGGGGCGGGGGGGGCGGGCCACTGCGCGGGCGCTCTGCGGAGGTGGCGGACGGAGGCTCACAGAGGTGAGGGTTTCTTGTGGAGGGCGTGGCCCGTCCGGCGCGCGGCGAGTGTGTTCGCGCGAGGGGTGGGCGCAGGGTGCACCGCCGCCCTCCCCCCTCACGTCGCCGTTTCTTTTCTCGTTTTCGAGGCACACACGTCCCCCCGGCGGGAGGGGGGGGGTCGAGGGAGCGAAAGAAGGAGTGGCGCGGCTCTCGGCGACGGCCGCAGGGGCCTCAGGGGTGACGGGCGCGCACACGCCGGCGCCATGACTTCGGGGGCGTCGGATGGCGTGGGCACGCCGGGCACACCGCTCGTCTCAGGCCCGCGCCTGCTGTCCGCTTCGTTCAACCAGAACTTCGAGTGCGTCGCGTGCGGCGCCCAGAAGGGCTTCCGCGTGTACAACGTCACGCCGTTCGGCAAGACGCTGCAGCGCGACTTCGGCGGTGGCATCGCACGCGTCGAGATGCTCTTCCGCTCGAACATCCTGGCGCTGGTGGGCGGCGGGCGCTCTGCGGCGTACCCTCCGAACAAGGTCATGATATGGGACGACCACCAGAGCCGCTGCATTGGCGAGCTCTCCTTCAGGAAGGAGGTGCGCGCGGTGCGGCTGCGCAGGGACAGGGTGGTCGTCGCGCTCGAGCACAAGGTGTACGTGTACAACTTCAGCGACCTCAAGCTGCTACATCAGATTGAGACGGCCTCCAACACCATCGGGCTGGTCGCCCTCTCGCCTGGCAGCGCATCCACCGTGCTCGCGTGCCCCGGTATTCACTCGGGCCAAGTCCGCGTCGAGCTGTACGACTTGCGCCGCACCAAGTTCATCAACGCCCACGATGGAGCGCTCGCGTGCCTCTCCCTGTCCCTGGACGGTAGCACGCTTGCCACCGCCAGCGAGCGCGGCACGCTCGTGCGCGTGTGGAACGCTGCGGAGGGCACGATGCTGCACGAGCTGCGCCGCGGCGCGGACAGGGCGCACATATACTCCATCGCGTTCGCTCCCGAGGCGCCCCTGCTAGCGGTGAGCTCCGAGAGGGGAACGGTGCACCTTTTCTCGCTGGCAGATAAAGGCGGTGGCTCCGACGGAAGCGCGCACAACTTACCGGGCGCAGGCGGTGGCGCCCAGGTGCAGCAGGTTGGTGGCAGCGGAGGCGGCGATGAGGCGTCCACGGCGAGGGCGAACAAAAAGAGCACCTTTGGCTGGCTGGGCGGAGTGCTTCCAAAGTATTTTAAGGTGCGACCGCGTGCGGTGCGACCGCGCCACCAGTGCGGCCTCGCCGCGTGGGCGCGCGCTGAGACTCCGGGTGTGTCCCAGGCTAGGAGTGCGCGTCGCCCGACAAGCAGCCACGCGCGTCGTGTCCCTGAAGCTGACCGCCCGAACTCTCCCTGCACTCTGCGTGTGCCCGCGCACCCTGCGCTGCGCCAACAGTCGGAGTGGTCCTTCATGCAATTCAAGCTCACAGAGGGCGTACCCTCGTCTGTGGCGTTTGCCGGGCCCAACGAGCTTGTCGCTGCGCTGGTGGATGGCACTTTCTATCGCTTCGAATTCAACGCTGCCAGCGGCGAGGGGAAGCAGGTCGCGGTCGAGAGGCTCATCACCGACGAGGAATCAGAGGCAGCGGGTGAAACCGTAGGGGGGAGCGTTTAAACACAGAGGGCGACGCAGGAGCATTGAGTAAGTATGCACTTGCCGGCGCGGCGCGAGAGCAGCTCCAAGGGGTGCCTGTAGGCCCACTCGGGCTGTTTTGAAATTCGCATTGTTGTCTGCCTCGCGGTGCGTGTCCGTGGTTGCACTCGCGCGTGCGAGAGCTCTGCGCACTAGCTAGCTTGAGTCACCACCAAAGCCAAATGGCAATCCGAACCCGCCGCCGTCCGGCTTCTTGCCCTTGCCCTCCTGCTCTTTCCACGTTTGAAGCAGCTCCTGTGCGTGCGTGCGCGCGCGCGCGTACATGTGCGCGTGTCAGCGTGCATTTGTGCATGTGTGCGTGCGTGCGGGCGGGCGGGCGGGCGTGCAGGCGTGCGTGCCTCGATCATCTCGTCCTGTTCATCGAAGCCGAAATCATCGCGCACGCCGCGCTTTCGCAGCGCGAAGTAGTCCTCGTAGTTGCGCCTGTAGTAGCTGTCGAGCCTCTCCTTATCGTACTTCTCCTTGTTGGCCTTGGAGCGCTCGAGGAGCTCGGCGATGAGCGGCGACGTCTCGGCTGTCGCCTCATACGCTGGAGGCGGCGCCTGCGGTGGCATTCGAGGCGAGCGCGCGCTCCCCGCGTCAGCGCGCCGCACATGCATGCGCGAGCTCCGTCACTCGCCGACATCTTGCTTGCAGCGCCCATCCCTCGCGCCGCACCTTGGCCTGAGCGCTCCCCTGTGCCAGCGCGGCCGCCCCGAGCGCCACACCGGCGAGTGCGCCACGGCGCCCCGTGCCGCGCGCCGCCGCCGCCGCTGGCCAGTCCCGCTGCAGCGACGCGCCGCCGGTCGCCGCTGCCGCGCGCGCCCAGCCGCCGCCGCGGCCGTTTGCGCCGATGACGACGCTCCCACCGCTGCTCCCATCGCCTCCCTCTCCGACCCCCACTCGCGCGCCCTACGCCCCCTCTGTGCCACACTGTCGGCCGCGGCCAGCCCTCGCGCGCGCCCCTGCTGCGCATGCCACGAGCGCGCCAGCGCCAGCCCCAGCCCGGGACCACCAATTCCGCCTCCCAGCGAGGTCTCATCACACGCGTGGGAACCGGTCCCGGATGGGCGATGGTCTTTCAGCGCCCGCCGGCGTCGTTTTTTCAAACGGTGGCCGGGTGCGGGTGTTGTGGCCACAGTGACGCACGCGAGCGCCCTGGGGCGGCGGCGAGGGCGAGGGGTCGCCGCCTCGCTCGCGCGCGGGCGCTCGCTCCCAGCGGCGCTTGGCCTGGCGCTGGCCGCGGTGGGGGCATCGCCCGCGCCTGCGCACGGCCGTGCGGCCAACGCGGCCATCCCGGAGGTCGCGCGCCGCTGCAAGGGCAACTCGTTCGTGAAGAGCTCGTCGGAGCGCGTCGGTCCTTCCGTCGTCCGGCTCGACACGGAGCGCGGTGGGCACCTGCGCGGAGGGGTGGGCGACCTCGACACGGGCGGCGCGGACGATCCGCTGCGTGCCGAGAAGGAGGCGCGCAACCAGCTGCGCAACTTCTTCGCGCCGGACGAGGCGCTCGTGCTCGGCATGCCTGCTGCGCGACCGCGCTACCATCAAGGGCAGGGTTCGGGGCTGGTGCTCAGCAAGGAGGGCCTAATCCTCACCAACGCGCACGTCGTCCAGGGTGCCGACACGGTGCGCGTCACATTCACTGACGGCCGCACCCTCGAAGGCGTCGTGGCGGGCGCCGACGAGCTGACGGACCTGGCCGTTGTGCGCATCACCGAGCCCCTGCATGGCACGGAGCTCAAAGTCGCCGCACTTGGCGACAGCAGCGACCTGGACATCGGCGACTGGGTGATAGCGGTGGGCAATCCGTTCGGCCTCGACAATACCGTCACGCTTGGCATTATCTCCAACCTGCACCGCACAAGCGCTGAGGTTGGTATCCCCGACAAGCGACTCGACTTCATACAGACTGACTGCAGCATCAATCCGGGAAACAGCGGCGGTCCGCTCGTGAATGAGTTCGGCGAGTGAGTAGCTGCGTGCCTGCATGCCTGCCTGGGTTCCCCACCCACCCTCCCACCCATCCACCCGCGTGCGCCAGCACACGCACCGTCGTGCTGACTTCGCGCGCTCGCAGGGTCGTCGGTATCAACACGGCCATCCATGCGGACGGGGAGGGCATTGGCTTTGCCATACCTATAAACACGGCCAAGCGAGTGGCTGCAGCGCTCGGAGAAGGCAAGCGCGCGCGCCACTCGTACATCGGCATACAGATGGCTAACACTGCGAGCGAGGCGGCGCGTCGTTTCGTCGTCGAGAGTGGCAGCGGCAGCAGGGCTGATCTACCGTCGGGGGTGCTCGTGCTGGGCGTTGGGGCGGGTAGCCCCGCGGAACAGGGTGGCCTTCGTGCCGGCGACGTGGTCACGCGCGTGGGTCGCAGGCCTGTGACGACCACATCCGACCTGCAGGCACAGGTTGAAGCAGCGGACGTGGGGCAAGATATCAAACTGCGCGTCCTCCGCGGCGGCAAGGCCACCACCGTGCTGGTGAAGGTTGGCGACTTCAGGCGCTAACAGTTCGAGCGGGCTTGCGCGAGCGTGCGGCCTCCTGCCGAGCTACATATGTGGCTCGGGAGTGTACTAAATGTATGTACGATTCATTCGCTCCCACGTTCCGCTCCGGTCAAGCTCGGCGCGGGTCGCCGCGGGGCCAGTCCTGTCACAGACCTGGAAGGTCGGGCATCTCCAGCATGTCAGACTCGGCCTCGAACTCATCCGAGTCGTCTGTCTCGGCGTCTACGCTTTCGATGAAGTCGGCGTCGTCGATCTCCCCCGAGCGGTCGCTGGCGCTCATGTGCGAGCCCACCATGTCCATCGATAGCGCGCCCATGCCGCCGGACATGCCCTCTGAGTCCCCGCTGTACGACTCCTGAGAGAAGTCTTCTTCGATGATTGACTCGCTTTGCACTTCGTCAGCGGCCGCTGCACTGTCGAACCCAATGGCGACCTCATCGCTGCCCTCGCCTTCCTCTGCGTCGCCACTCCCGTCGCCCACTCCCCCGCCGCTCGGGAGCGCGGCCTGCGCGTCGACATCAGCTGCCTCGCCGGTGGGCCCCTCTGCGGGACTTTGGGGCCCACCTGCAGGCGCTGAGCTGCCGAGGGAGGGTGCGTCAAGCGGTTTGCCGCCGAGCGGCGTCACCCCGAGCGGCGCCAGTGGTGCGGGCTTGCCACCCAGGGGCGCGAGTGACGTGAGCGGCGCAAGGCCTCCCTTTGACGCACGCCCCTTGACATCAGGAAGCGCGCCAAGCAAGTCCGCACTGGTTTTCGGTGCTCGCCCGTCGCTTGCGTCCTGCGCCGGCCCTCTAGCAGCCTCTTGCTGCAGCGCCTGCTCCTGTTCCTGCTGCTGGTCGTCGTCTGCCGAATCGCTGAATGGCTCCTCGACTGTGTCCTCAAACTCGTCTTCGATGGAATCGTCGGTCGCGTCGTCTGCGCTGACAGCGGGGCCAGCAGTCCGCCTGGGGACGTCTGCGTCGAGCAGAGCGCCGAGCACCGTCACGAGTATCGGCTGGGCCTCATCGCTGCCGTCGATGCCGCATTCTGAGGCGATGCCTGCGCGCGTGAGTTGCGCCTCGCCCTCGGGCAGCTGCGCCTCGGCCGCGAGCACTTCCGCCGTGTGGCCGAGCCCCCCCCACGTGAGAAACTCGCGCACGATTGCCGCCGCGAGCGCCCCCCGCGGCGTCTCCACCGCCGCGGCCAGCCTGCGCGCCGCGGGCGACTTGCGTGTCGCGCCTTTGAAACCGGCCTTAGCGCGCTCCTCGACGGCGAGGAAGACGTTGGCGCGCACCGACGCTCGCAGCTCGGCGAGCACGCCGCGCCTCTCGAGCGCGGCCGCCACGAGCTCCTTCAACTCGCCGGTCTCCATGCCCGCCGTCTCCCTCCGGCCACCCCGCACCCGCCACCCCGCACCCAACGCCCTCGCCTCTCCCTCCAGCGCTCTCTGCCCCTCGCCCCCACCACAGGTCACCCCATCCCACCCCCAGCGGCGCGCGCGCGCACGCTCTGCGCTGTGCCGCGGCGGCCGCTGCCGCGCGCCCCCCGCCCGGCCGCGCGCGCGCTCGGGGAACCAACCGGCGCCGATTTGAAATTTGGCACAACCGCAACCGCAACCAACCGCCCTTGCCCGCCGCCACCAAAGTTCACCAAAACGAAGCCAGCGCTCAAAACATTCGAAGTCACATCAATTTAACCGACGGGATAGCCATCTCACCCTGACCCCGCCGCCTCGGATGGGCCCCACCACGTCGCACGAGCGGCACGTTTGAAATGGGGTTCGAAACGTTGCGGCGATGCGCGTGCGCCTCTGCGCCGTGTGTGGGCCAGTGCGCGCGCGGTGGGCGGGCAGTGGCTGGGCGGGCGGGCGAACGGGCTCGTTCGCGGTCGGGAGGGCCCGCACATTGTAAGGCGGGGTTGGCTCCTGTGCGTTCGACGCGCTGGCTTGGCGGCCACGGGCAGGTCGCGGCGACGGCCGCGCGAGATGGCGCCGCCGCGCTTCACTGCGCTCTACGAGCTGCTCGGCGTGCCGCCCGACGCGTCGGCGAGCGCGATCAAGAAGGCGTACCACAAGCTGGCGGTCGCAACGCACCCGGACAGATGCGCGGACGCGGACGCGACGGAACGCTTCCAGAAACTGCAGGCCGTCTACGAGGTACTACGCGACGCGGAGCGCCGTGCGCTCTACGACGAGACGGGCGCGACTGGCGAGGACGACGCGGGCATCCCGGGCGCAAACTGTGCGGACTTCGACGAGCTCAAGGCCTTCTGGAAGAGCATGCACGAGGAGGTGACGGAGGAGAAGATCGCCGAGTTCGCCGCGAGCTATCGCGGCAGCGAGGAGGAGGAGGCTGACTTGCTCGCCAACTACGAACGCTTCGGTGGCGACATGCGGCGAGTGTACGAGGTGTCGATGTGCTCGGAGGAGGGCGAGGACGACGGGCGCCTCAAGGATTTCTTCGACGCCAAGATCGGGGCGGGGGACATTGAGGCGACGGCGGCGTACAAGAAATGGGCGAAGAAGGTCGCCAGCGCAAAGCCCAGGAGGCGGAAGGGCGCCAAGGCCAAGCAGCAGGAGCAGGCGAGCATGAGCGCGCTCATCGCGCAGATATCTGGCCGCAGCGCGGCGCGAGCAGCCGGCGGCTCGTGGGCGGACCGCTTCGGCGTCAACATGGACGACGACCCGCTGGCCTCGGACGACGCCTTCCTTGCGGCGCAGGCCAGGCTAGGCGTGAGCAGGGGAGGCGTCGAGAAACCCAGGAAGGGCAAGGGCAGGGCGAAGGCGCGGTGAGCGCCAGCGCGCTCCGCACCTCTCGCGCTCGCCGCTGGCGGTCATGTATCCCCTCGCTAGCTGGCACGCCCCGGCCCGCGGCACATGTACTCTACACCGTCTCTCGCACGCGACGCCAGCCTCCGCGCCGCCGCTCTGCGCCGCGCTACCCACGACGCCGACCTGAGCTGAAGGTGGTGTTGTCGTCGAGTTTGCTTTCGATTTGCCCTGATTTTTTAGCGAGCGAGTGCGCGAACGCGACCGCCGCCGCACACTGCGCGCCCATCGCGGGGCGCGCAGGCATGGCGGCCATGGCGGAGACGCAGGCGCCGGCTCCGGCGCGCTGGCGCACGGCCGAGTTCGGGGCGTACTACGTGGTCGTCGCAAGCGCGCTCGCGTGGATGGTCGTGATGGGTGCGCGCGTGTCGGATTCGCTCGCAGCGCGGACGGGGCCTGAGGCGCTGCGCGGCGTGATGCTGCACGGCGCGTGGATCCCGGGGCGGCGTGTCGACGCGTCTGACGGGCAGTGGCGCGACATGCGCGCGGGCCTGCCGGCGCTCGTGACGCTGCTTGGCGCGCACGCGGCGATCTCGCGCGCCGCGCACGCGGCGGGCGGGCCGCGCGTGCAATTTGCTGTCCGCTCGGCGTTGAGCGCGGCGTTCGTGTTCCACCTACACGGCGCGCTCGCGCTGGCGCCTGTTGCGCTCGCGGTTGGCAACTACGCGCTCGCGAAGGGGCTGCACGCTCTCCACGCTCCGAGGGCCATCGCGATTAGCGCGCTTTGGGGCGTCAATGTGGCGATGATGTTGCACGTGTATGTGCACAGGGGGTACGGCGTGCAGGTCGCGGGAGTGCTCGCGTCGCTGTGGGGCGGCACACAAGCTGGGGCCGGAGCACAGGCCGGCCACCTGCGCGCGTGGCAAGCGCGCATCACCGGCGTGCGCGACTGGCACGGGACGTGCTTCAATTTTCAGGTGCTGCGTATGGTGAGCTTCGCCCTCGACTACTGGGATGCGCGCCGTGGCGTGCGCGCTCGCGCCTGCCTCGAGGCGGGCTCTTACGCTGCCGCCGTCGAGGAGAGCCTCCCGGTGGAGGCGTATGGCCTCTCGACGTACCTGCTGTATATCTTCTACACGCCGCTGTACCTCGCTGGTCCGATTGCTACATTCAACGCGTGGGCCGCGCAGGCGTGGCCTGGTAGCGCGGGCACTCAGCCTAGCACCGTTGGCAGGAGCGGCGCTAGTGGCAGCACGGATGGCGGGGGGGGCGATGGCGGGGGCCGTGCTCTGGCGGATGGCCAGGACGCTTCCAGCCCGCGCGTGCGGTCCGCATGCTCCGCGCGGGCTGTTCTCACCTACGGCGCGCGCTGGGGCATGCTGCTGCTCCTGTTGGAGACAATGACCCACTACCTGTATTTTAATGCGATCGCTACCAGCCCGAGCGCGTGGGACAGGGCGCGCAATCTGGTTGGCGCGGCCCCCGCGAGTGTGTTGTGCGCCTACTGGGTGCTCAACTTCATGTGGCTCAAGTTCGCAACTATCTGGCGGCTTTTCCGTCTGGGCGCGCTCGCCGATGGCGTGGAGTGCCCTGAGAACATGACGAGGAATGTGAACGAATCGCTCGACATTCAGGGCTTCTGGAAGGGGTGGCATGCCAGCTACAACAAATGGCTGGTTCGGTACATGTACCTGCCACTGGGTGGCAGCAGGTGGAAGTTGCTCAATATGTGGCCCATCTTCACGTTTGTGGCGCTGTGGCACGATCTCGAGATGAAACTGTTTGCGTGGGCTTGGGCAATGGCACTCTTTGGCGCGCCAGAGGTCATTGCAAAGACCCTCAGCGCGAGGCTACTGAGCGAGCAGGCTCGGGCATCCGACAGCTTCCGCTGGCTCACGGCCTTTGGCGCCTCGTGGTACATCGTGTTCTTGATGGCCGCCAACCTGGCGGGCTTCGTCGCAGGCCCGGAAGGCGCCGTTCGAGCGCTCAGGGATGTTTTTGTCGACGGCGGTCTGCAAGCCAAGCGCGTCGCTGTGGGTGCGATGCTCTTCTTGTTCAGCCTCGCGCATCTCAACCTCGAGAAGCGCGCAGGGGAGGACAGGCGCAAAAAGTCCAAGTCGACGTAATATTAGTGGTAGTGGTAGTGGTAGTGGCACTAGACCAAATCCTTTCTCCCTCCAGTAGCAATGCTTCTCCGCGTCGGAGCGCAGTAGAGCCGCAATCGCCTCGTCGAGCGTCGCCGGGCTAGGGGGGAGCGTCGCGGAGCTACTCCAGCGCGCTCGCATGACGGGCGACCATGCTGGCGCGCCCTTCCCCGCCACGGGCCGCGGGCTCTGCCCGGGCGGCACCATCCGCGCCGCTCGCGCGCACAACACGCGCCTGCCGCATGTGCGGATTCTGGCGCGCATCCGTTCACGAATCGGAGGAATGACTGGGGGTCTGCCCCGCTCGCCACAGCGGCAGCTCGCCACGCGGGTGTGCCCGGGGAGGGGGGGGGGGGAGGGGAGGTGCCCGCCCCGCCCCGCAGCGATGGGCGATGCAGGGGCGGGGCGCGCGACGCGCGCGGCGCAGCGCGCGCTCCTCGAAGGGGGCTTCTGCAGCGACGTGGTGCTCCGCGTGGCCCGTGGCGGTTGGAGCGCGCCCGCTGGGGCTGCGAGGGCGAGCAGGTGGCCGCCCCCCACCAGCGAGGAGCCCACGGACGGCGGCGAGGGCGGCGCGCTCGACGCGGATGCGCGCGCAGCGCTGGATGAGCTCTTTGCTCGCGACGCGTGGCCGCTGCACAAGCTCCAGCTCGCGCTCAACGGCGACAGCGAGTACTTCCGCACCGCCTTCCAGGGCGAGCGCTGGAGCGAGAGCAGTGGTGAGGTGGCGCTTCCCGCAGACGTTCCGGGCGGGCGCGAGGGCGTCTGGCTGTGCATCATGCACTGCTATCAATACGACGCCGTCGCGGAGGCGCGCTCGAAGGGTCTCCTCTTGCATCTGCTCGCGGCAGCGGAATACCTCCAGTTTGCCAATGGCGAGCATACACTCGTACGCTGCGCGCAGGCAGCCGTGCGGGAGGAGCTCGGGGCGCACGGCGCTGAAGGCGCGGCTGCGGCCCTGCTGGCGAGCATGCAGCCGGAAGCATTCGGGGCGAAGGTCGACGGCGACGTCGATGCTGTCGAGGCCTGTTGTGTCAACCTCGCCGAATCGCTGGTAGAGCTCGGTGGGACGGACAAGGAAATCGCGGTGCGCGGGGTGGTCGAGATCATCAAGGACCTGCCTACGGATCTTTGGCGCGAAGTGTTGGACGCAGACGCGATGGCCGTTGCGACGCCAGAGGCGGTGGGGACCCGCGCAAACCTTGCGTGCTCTCTGCTGGCGGCTCGAGTCGACCTGGTGCGCGATGCGAACGCAGCTGATCTGCAATACTTCGTCGAGGTCATACGGGCGGTGGAAGACTCGGACGACTTGTGCTGGGATGTGGAGGACGCCAAATACATCGCGGCAATCGGCGTCGCGATGGCGCGTCGCGGGAGTACTGCGGATGCCAAGCTCGTTGAGGTTCACCTCAGGGTGGGAGATGATGTCCGCGTGTCCGTCAGGACCGCTGATGCAGAACACAACGTCGAGATGGCCTGCTCGATGCTGTCGGCCAACCTCGAGCTGCTGGTCGAAGACTGCGAGGCCTTCCACTTGCTTACGGCGCTGCCAGTCGCTCTGCTCGCCCGGCTCGCCCCTAAGGTTGCAGACCTGGATCTAGCGGCAAGCGCCGCATCGTTTGCCGTTGACCAGCTGCTGTACCGCGCACAGGAAGAAGACACTTCGGCTCATCCAACCGCACTGGACATCCTGGCCACGTGCCAGGCGTACGACCTTGGTGCCCTGACTCCGCAAGGCCACGAGTCTCTCTTCGACCTCGTTGACGTGGCGGCTCGAAAGCTGAGCGCCGCGGGGCGGCCGGGTCCTGCCGCGGCAGAGCTGGGCGCGAAGCTTGGCGCGTTGGTGCAGTTTGAGCTCTTGTCCGACGACGCTATCGAGCGCGCGTTGCAAACGCCGCTACTTCCTGCGGCGAACATCGTGAGGTCGCTACTGCGTGGCAGACGGCAAAGCAATTTTGAGGGGGAGAGCAAGATAGCGAAAGAGCGGACCAATCTTCTGAGGGAAAACAAGATGCTAATCGAGAGGATTGGCAAGCTCGAGCGGGAGAACACAGCGCTGAGGGCGAAAGGGGGGCGGCGCACACCGCGCGTGCGCAGCTCGTACAACGGCGCGCGATTCTACCAGTACTGAGCGGCAGCTCGCGCCATCCTGGCGGTGCGTATCCTCGTCACAGGCGCGCGCGCCGGAAGTAGTAGACTTCGAGTTGGACCACTGGTGCATTAGAGAGGGCTTAATACTGTAGCTGTTGCGTAGCACGCGCTGGGGACCTGGCATGCCGCACTGTTGCCGCGCCGAGAGCTCGCGCCACGTCGACGCGGCGCCGAACGTTCCTCTTCTTTGCCATTTGGGTCAGACCCTGTTTCGGCGTCGCGTCGTCGAGGGCGGATGCGTTTTGATGGCGGATGCGTTTTGATGGGAATGCGCCGCGTTCTGGACGGGCGGGAGTGCACGGCGGCCGTCCCAGCCGCCGGGCAGCCGTCGGCGCACTGCCATCAAAATGAGTGCGTGCGAGCAGGCGTGGTTAGGGCGCAAGGTCGCGGCCGCCACAGGGTGGGCAGCGCGCGCCGCGGCGACGCGGCGACGCCGGCGCAGGAGGAGGAAGAGCGAGAGGGTCGCGGGTGGCGGCCTGGAGGGTGGAGAGGGAAAGCTGCACGCGCCCGACGCCGTTATTGCCGCCGATGCCGCCACCTCGGGGACGGCGCGGTCCGGGCGCGCGTCCGGCGGGTGGCGGCAGAACCCTGTGCGGGCGCTGGCCGGCTCGGCGCGGGGCGGTGTAGGCCCGCGCGCGGGTGGGTGCCTCGGACGGCGACGAGGTACGCTCGAGCGCGTACAGCCACCAGCTGACGCGAACCGCGCTCCTGGCCGTGCTGATCATAAACTCTAATCGTCCAGCTCACTACTAGAAGCGCCTCACTGCCCGGGCACAACATTTGCTTTCGTGCTCGGGCGCCGGGGAAAAGCTCAATGACGAGACTTATGCGTTCCACGTTTACACGTCCTATTCTGAACGGCCCTTTCTGTCGCCTGAGTGGCGCACGACTGCCCCCGCCGTGGTTGCGGCGCGGTGCCTGCCCTCCTCTTCCGGAGGCATGCCGCGCCGCACCGCGCGCGTGGTGCATGCGTCGCCAGCGCGACGAAAGTTTTTGGCGCGAGCGCCCCATGCCCAGCCAGCCTCAGCGAGTGCTGACCCCGGGCCGCCGTTCCCACGCGACCGCAGGCTGCTTGGCATGCAGGAAGCTAGCGCGCGCGCCGCCATGGGCCCGCCTCCCAAGCACAGCTGGAGGTACGCCGCACGAAGTGCGCCCGCAGTCGTCCGTGGCACCCTGGATGTGACGAACGTGCCAAAATATTTCTGACACCTCTTGTACGAGGCGCATGTGGGCGACCCTTGCGCTGATGAACGGAGTATGCACCCAATCCGATCCTCGCTGCGCGGAACGCGCGCCAGATGTGCAGTCAGCGGGCGAGTGGGCTGACCCCAAGGGCTGTGCGCTCTGCATCGCAGGATGTCGGCGTGGAGCGCATGCGCGACGGCCTCGACGGCCGCAGGCTTCTTGACGCATTGCGGCAGCCTCGTCTGAGGGTACGTGTTGCCACGCTGTTACGCGACACGCACTGCGCTGCCTGCCGCGATGTGCCCGGGCAATGATGAAAACCTCTTGAGGCTGTTTGTTAGAAGTGGCTTGCCACTGTGCGCATACCAATCACCAAATCGACTTCTTCTTCCACTGCCAGCCCTTGGGCGCACTTCGCGCGTACTTTGGACGAAGCGAGCACGCGCATCGTGCTGACATGCAGCTCGGCCTGTGATGCGCGTGGTTGCTCCTCTCAGGTTGGTCCCTGGCGTGCCTCCTCCGCTCTCTCGCCCTCACCAGGACCGCAATGGCACCGGGCAACGCCCTGGCAAAGGTGTGTTTCCCCTTCGCCACGGTGCTTTGCACCGCTGAGCGTGCGACACCTTGGCCTCTAGGTATCTAGTACTGTGATCCCTGATCAGATGCTTCAGAAAATTGGCCGACAGTGAAACGATGCCTTCTTGCGACGCGCGGGCGGCCACACCATGCTGCTACGTGCTACTATCCGGCGCGGACATTGCCGCACTTGCGTGCATGCTCAATGCGTGCATCCGTGCACGCCCCGCTGCCGTCGCTGACGTCGGCCTCTGCCACATTTGCCACGTACTCAGGCATAGCCAAGACCTACGTGCCGACGCGGCACGGGTGTCGCTGACAAACACCTCAATTCGAGGGGCAAGCGAGGAGAAGGACCACGCTACGAATGGTGTCTTCCTGACACCGGCACTTTGGACTGGTCCGGGCCATCACCCTTCGCACCTGCGTTCCGATGCCTGCTCGCGCTGGTGTCGCCTCGTGTGTCGCGTGCTCGCGTGGCGATTGGCATCTTGTGGTGCATGGGTGCCATGGAGTGGGGGACGCGCGACACCGCGCGCGGTGGAGCAGCACATGGAGTGTGTGGCCTATGTTTACAAGGGGACGTTGCTCGTCTCTGCGCGGTAGATCACTTGAGCAGCGCGCGGGCGAGCTGTTCGCGCGCCGAACCAAGCGCCTGTGAGAAGGACTGCTCGCCGATGGGCGTGTCCTCAGCCCCCCGCATAGCCACACGGCTCGCGACGATGCCCGGGTCGGTCTCGAGCACGTTGCCCCCGTCGACGATCTCGTCGAGCACCAGCAGCACCAGGTCGAGATTCTCCAGCAGCGTGCGACGCTCCACCCCCGAGCGAACCAAGATCCCGATGGCCTCTGTGAGCGCCGTCAGCACGATGTTAAGGACCAGCTCGTTGTCCTCAGCATCGCCAACAACGAAGAACATGAGGTCACCGATGAACTTGTACACAACAATCACGTTGTCAAACATGATGATCTCAGCTGTGCAGGAGTGCGCGAGACGGCAGGTGCATGCGTCAGCCGAGTGCGCGCGAAGGGCGTCGTGCATTGTGCGTGTGGGTGGGGGCGGGAGACGGGGTGAAAAGGGAAGGGGGGGGGGGTGAAGAGGGGGGGGCAAACGGCGTCGGCGAACCGGACAAGAGACAATACCGGGCGGGATTGGACTGCCACGGCATCAACCCTAAGAAGAGTTCGTACGCTATGAAGGCATGGCCTGGGGCGTCACGCCAGCTCGCGCCTGCCGCGCACGTGCGCGCTGACGCACCCTCCCCACGCGCATTCGTTCGGCTGGTCTTCGCATAGAGACTTTTCTCGAAGGCCAGCTGCTCGCTCAGCTCCTGTGACTCCGCGTCATAGTACTTGACCGCAACTCGCTTGCCGTCCGAGTCGAGCACAAGCATCGACTTCACAGCCGGCGTCGATGCGCGCACTGCAACGCAGGCGCGGACGTGGAGAGAACGGCGCGGAGGACGACAGGAGTAGAGGGGTCAGTTGAGGGTCGCGTTGCAGGAGGTACACGCCTGCCGCGCGCTGCGCATGCGCTGCACGCGTGCTGGCGCTCGCGCTGATCGGATGTGCGGAGCGAACGCAGAACCGCACCCTCAACGCGCGCTCTCCCCGCGGGCGCGGGAGACGCCGCGAGGCGCCGCCGCTCGGCGCGCAGCGCGCTCTGGCCGGCGCCCCCGGCGTGCGCCTTCGCGTGCGGCGCGGCCCCGCCGCCAGCTCCCAACACCCCCTCTTTCCCAACCCGTGCGCTTTGATCTGCGCCCAAATTTCATCATCGAAGTTCCTGAAAGTCGTCTCGTTTTTCATCGTTCTTTATGGACGAAAATGCGGGAAGTGTGTGAATCCGCAGCCCGGCGTCCCCGGCCGCGCCACTCTCACCCCCTCCAGCGCGCGGGCGCGAGCAGCACGCGCGCGGCTCGCGTTCCTTGATGCGGACAACTCATTATCAAGCATGCTCGGGCGCCGGGCGGCGCGCGTGGGGGGTCGCGGGCGTGTGCTTCGCGCGCTTCGCGTGGGGGATCACCGTCGCTGCGCTGCAGAGGGCGGCCGCGCGGCGGGTCGTCGCGCAGCCGCACGCGGACACGCAGGCTGTGAAGCGCATCTACGACGCGCTCGACGCACTGTCAGTGGCGGGGAGCGCACTGTCTGTCGGCGAGGCGGTCGCCGCTGCGCTTTTGACAGCGGCGGCCGCGACATGTTCGGGTGCGAGGGGGCTGTCTTGGGCGGCCGTCGCACTCGCATGGGTGGCCTTCGCAGCCTGGGCTGGCCGAGGCGCGCTCTCGTGGCGCAGGCTGCTGCGCGGCGGAGGAGAGGACGCGTGGTCGGCACACATGCACCAGAGCATTCGCGCATTTCATCGCCGCACGCTGTGGGCTGCCGCGTTGTTCGCGTGCGATGGTCCGCTCCCCGTTGACGTTGGCGCGGCGGCCTCGAAGGCCGCTGATGCGCCTGCCGCACTGCTCGTGCCGGTCCGGTCTACCGGTCTAAACGTGCGTTGGCTAGTGTGGGCGATGGCAAAGAATGAGCGCGCGGCGCGCGGGAACTGTGGCGATGAGATGTGCGGCGATCACGCTGGCAGCACGCGTGGCCAGCGACCCGGTGCCGACGAGCTGCGACGCATCGCGCGCGCCCTGCACTTCTCCGTAGCCGCGTACACGGGACCGACGCTCGACTTCGGCAGGGCCGCAGCGTGCCTGCCGCCGATCGGCCCAATGGCCCTATGGGCGTACCGACAGGGTGCGTGCACTCCATGGCGGTGGGGCCGCACGCAGGCCGTCCGTGGGGACAACATGATCGGCGGGCATGGCACTGCATGGCGCGCGTACCTGTCTCGCGGCGGAGTCGGAGGGGAGCTGCTCCACGCACGCTTGCCGCAGCGGGGGGCGCCAGCGAGCGAGCACTCGCACTTCTTTCTTCATGCCGATGACGAAAAGCGCGAGCTCGTGCTCGCTGTGCGCGGCACGAGCCGCGTGCTCGACTGCGTCATGGACGCCAGCATGCGCCCCGTCAAATGGAGCGATGGCATGTACACGCACGGATGGGCAGCCGCTCTCGCCGACGGAATCCTGAAGGAGCTACGCGGTGGGGAGATGCTCGACGTTATGCTGCGCGAGGGAGGGCGCTGCCCCGGCTACGCCCTGACCCTCACTGGTCACTCCCTCGGTGCCGCTGTTGCCACGCTCCTGACCCTCAAGCTGCGCGCGTATCTTGGCGAATCTGTTCGTGTGCTGTGCGTGGCCATCAGCCCGATGCCATGCCTGAACGCTTCGGCGGCGCGCACGGCAGGCGTGGACTGCATGGTGACATCCGTCGTCTACAACAATGAAGTGGTGCCGTACCTTAGTATGGCACACTGTGCGCGCCTAATTGCAGCAGCCTCGAGCGGCGCAGCGGAGGGGGATGGCACGCCACCGGCAGACTGCCCAGGTGTCGCGCGAGGGCAGTGCTTCAGTACCTGCGCAGGCCTCGGTCTTCAGTGCGCGTGCGGTTCATGCCGTGGCTCGGGTGCTGCATGGGCGAGGCACGACGCGTGGGCGGGCACGACTTCCGACGTCCTCGTGCAGGCGCAAAGCACCAGTGGTCAATCGCAGGCGAGCACGGCGCCGATGGGCTCTGATGAGGGCGAAGGCTTGGGTGCCGAGGACGACGCTCCGCGCGAACTCGTTGCGCCGCAGGCACCGCCCGCCCCTCGTGAGCCTGAGCTCTCTCAGATTTCGGTCGGCGCCGGTGAGGCCATCATCGCGATAGACGTGGATGTGCCCCCAGCGACACGCGCCGATCGGTGTGCCGCTGGCGCGAGCGCCGTGTGCGAGCTCGTGGAGGACCTCTATATCCCGGGGCGCGTGGTGCACGTGCGCCGCGATGGAGCGAGGTGGGGTGGCAAGCACATTGCTGAGGTGGTCGAGCTGGGCGGTTTGGACCAACGCTGGCGTGAGTTGCGGCCGCTCAGGCCTCGTGCTCTCGTGGACCACGTCCCGATGCGGCTCGAGGCCGCTTGTAGGGAACTGCTCGCCGAGCTCTGAGCTACGGAGCGCCAAGTGCGCGCGTCGCCCTTGTAATCTGAAACGAATTGTATATGTACACACGATGATACAGGTGGGTTGGATGGCGCGCAGGTGCGCCAGTGTCGAGATCCTCAGCGCGTCGCCGTGCCATGGATTCCATAGCATGCGGGCTGAGTGCATGCCTCAGCTGGTGCCAGTCACGTGCGCATGCAGCGGCGACGATGGGTCGACGAGTGCAACATTCCGGGCGACACTTGAGCTCGGCATTGCTGGCCCCGCGGCGGCCGCTGCTTGGCCCGTAGCGCTGCTGCCGCTCACGTCTTCAGCTTCCCCTTCCACAGTAAGTGCCACGGGTACAAGAGTCGCATACGCATTCGCCTGCACCGCCTGAAGGTGCGCGTTGAAGATGTCAGCGAACGCGCGCGCGTCTGCGTTGCCACCGAGAAAGCTCAATGTGAATTGGCCGGCGCCGACGAGCCCACTGCAATACTCGGTCGGCTCGACGACGCCGCTCAGTTCCCATCCGCCGAACATCTTCTTGCGGCCCTGTGTGCACGCATGTTGTGCCGTCGAGCGTGACCATCGGGTCAGCAGGCGTACGCAGGCGGAGGCGACACGGCGAGGGGTGGCAGCCCACAGCGGTGCAGGTGAGCGCGGCGCCGCGCGGCAGCAGTGCGTAGAGACGAATACCGCCATTCGCACACAGCGCGCACACACCTTGGCCCCTTGGCGCACATTCAGGTGAGGCATCTCAAACCCCACGAAGTGCATCGCCGATGGCGATGTCACGAAGACAGTACGCTGATTCGACACGAACGCTCGGCCCTGGCCGTAGTGCGAGCCGCCGAGCCCAGGGTGCCCGCCGCCAGACTCGATCGCAAAGCGCACGTTTGGGTGGAAGGCGAGCATCTGCTCGTGCTCGCGCAGCGCGGGGGCGCGCTCGCCGGACTCGAGCAGGTCTTCATCGTAGATGCACGACATCGCGGAGCCTTTGCCAGGATTGGCACCGGGCGACGACGCCACTCGTGGCGGTGCCGCCGCCGCCGCCTCTGACGCGCGAGTGTGCCGAGCTCACCGTGGCACCGCCCACCCTCGCTCCACCTGTCTCCGCCTCCCGCGGCCGCGCCCCGGCACCAGGTGACACGAGGACCTCCTTCTCCCTCCCGTCCACCGCCGCGGTCCGCCTTGCCACCACGCGGCGGGCGCCGCACGCGCATGGTGTGGCGAGTGACATCAGACACCTGGCTGTCACCTGCCGTAGAACGAGCAGTTTCGTTTTGCGTACCGCTGTCGCCCGGGGGTGCTGCCACACCGCGAGCGCAGCGCGCTGGTGGCGACGCAGGTGGGCCGGTGTGGGTATGTGTCGGGGGTGCGAATGGCCAGGCGCGTGCTAGGGCGAGTGATGCGGGCTAGGGGGCGAGCGGCGCTGGTGGCGCTCGCGACGGTGCTGGCATGCGCTGCGCCACATGCGCTGGTGGCGCGAGGCGTCCCGGCGTCAGTTACGGAGAACGCGCTGCCTGGTGCGCCGCGCACCGAGTGGGACGTGAACGCCGCGGGCGACCCGTCGCTGCAGGGCTTCGCGCGTGCGCAGTCATACGCGCAGGGTGAGGTCGCGCGCATTGCCGCACGGGCGCTCGGTGACTTCGAGTGGCGCGCCGATGTGTACCGTCTCGGGTACTACTCGGGGGAGGGCGCGCGCCACGTCCTCACGCTGCGGCCCACTGCTGCGCAGGCAGAGGCATCACGCGCGCAGCCTGAATGCGTGCTCGTGGAACCCGCCACGCTGCTCTTCGACTGTGCCAATTGGGCGACCTCGCTTGAGTTCGTCGTGCCGAACGATGCTACATCGGGTTTGTACGTTGCGCGCCTCGTGCGGACTGGCAGCGGTGACGACAACGGTGGCTGGCGGGCGGACGACGTCGGGCTCGACACATCCGCCACGCCGCAATTCGCCAAGGCGGGCGCCGCGGCAGGGACAGATCCCCGACCGGCGAACAGCACGCATTCGTACGGGGCGGCCGGCCATGGCGACCTTCGCGACAAGCTCCGCGAGCCGCGCGCATCGCACGTGTGGTTCGTGGTCAGAGCAGCGGACGCCGACCCGGATTCAGCCGGACGTGGCACGGAGCGCGCTGCTGAGCGCAAGCGCAATGGCGTGCTTGTGCAGACGGCCGATACGACCTGGCAAGCGTACAATCGCTGGGGGGGATCGGGCCTCTACGGCGGAGTCGGCGTGGGCCACGGCCCGAAGGACTACGGTGGTGGCGGCCTCGACCCTGACGCACCCGCGCGACGCTCATTCAAAGTCTCGTACAATAGGCCGCTCGTCACGCGCGACTATCGCTCCATCAATATGCCGCTCGGCGCTGAGCTGCCCGGCATCATGTGGCTCGAGAGAAATGGCTATGATGTCGAGTACGTGTCAGCCGGAGATGTCGACCGACTGGGAGCGGCTTTGCTGGGGCAGTATGCGGTCTTTCTCTCTCTGGGCCACGACGAGTACAGCACGCAGCGTCAGTTCGAGGCGCTGCAGCGAGCTCGCGCGCACAACGCCACCAGTCTCTTTTTCTGGTCCGCAAATGAGTATTTCTGGCGCGTGCGCTGGGAGGCCGACCCCGCTGGCGAGGCCAGGCGCGTCATGGTGTGCTACAAGGATACGCAGGCCGACGTCAAGCTCGACCCGCTGCCGGGCGAGTGGACGGGCACGTTCCGCGACGCACGTCCGCAGAATCCGCTGGGTAGCCAGCCCGAGAATATCTTATCGGGCACTATCTTCACGGTAAACGCATGGCGCAACGACGCGCTGGAGGTGCCCAGCGAGATGGCGGCGCTGCGCTTCTGGCGACACTCGGATATGTTTGAGAGGGCTCGCGGCAGTGGCGCTGCCTATTTACCTCGAGGCGTGCTCGGGCATGAATGGGACGAGGACGTGTGCAACGGCGCTCGTCCCGCGTGTATCGCTCACCTCAGTCGCACCCAAGTGGACGGCGTCATGTACGTCCAGGACCATGGTTCTGTGTATGACACCGGCAGTGCAACCCACCGAATGGTGGCGTTCAGGCATCCGACGTCGGGCGCTCTGACATGGGGCACTGGTACCGTGCAGTGGAGCTGGGGGCTTTCGCCGCTACACGACGGCGGCGCCGAGGGGGGGGTGCCGCCCGAGAGGGCCAATCCGTTCAACACGCGCGTGCGTCGAGATGTTGTGGGCACCGACGTGTCCGCGCAGCAGCTGAGTGTCAACATGTTTGTGGACGCGGGCGTGACCGCGCACACGCTGCAGCGCGAACTCACGCCGCCCGCGCGCTCCACGGACACAAGCCCACCGCGCTCGCGCGTTTCCTCGCAGAGCCACGATGCCATTTACGTGTTGGCGCGGGACGTCGGTGGTGGGCGCGTGGCTGGTGTCGAGTTGAGCTTCGACGGTGGTAGCTCGTGGCACTTCGCAGAAAGAGCGGCACACGCGTACGCAGGCGAGACTGGCGGTGGCGAAGGTGCTGCTCATTCGCAGAGAGCGGCTGCGTCTGCAGCCTCGGGGGCCGACGAGCTCTTCGTGCTGCGGCGTCGTGTGGGCACCCGTTGGCACCCTGGCGCGCCGCTGCTCGTGCGCGCCGTCGACGACTCGCTGAACTGCGAGACCGCGCACGCTGGCAGCGATGAGATGCGGGTTCGGGACGCCTCTGAGCTCTAGGTCTAAGTGAAAGCCGTGCTACACCGCTTCGGCCTGAGCACACTCTCGGCGCCGAGCGAGAATCCTTGTGTGATGCCAATCAATACCGCGACATTACTCGAGCCATTGCCAGCCGGCGACAGTAGCTGACAAGACAACTATACAGAGCCTTCGCTGTCAGTCGCGGCGTCCGTTCCCGCCCGTCCCGGGTCGGACATTGCGCTCTCCGACAGCGCCCGTGAAGCGCAAGTCTCGCGCGCCTCGGCAAATGCCACAGAGCAGTCCGCAGCGCTGGGTCGTTCGGCTGGATTCGTCGCCATGGCCATGCGCAGGAGCCTGCATAGAGACTCCGACCCCCCGCGCGGTGGGGTGAACTCTCCGGTCGCAGAAAACTTGACAGTGCCAAAGGCTACCTGCGCAACGATGAGTCCAGCCATCCAGACGTCGATCGCCGCGCCGGGCGCTGCTGGCGCGCGGGTAGTGAAGTCGATCGCGCCGCCCCCGCGGAGGAGCTCCGGCGGCCGCGTGGTCAGGCAGCACGCATCGAGCGCAACGCGAGCGAGCTTCCAAAGAGGCGTCTCGCTCTGTTGAGCCTGCGATAGCTCAGGGGCGTGCATGTGCTGCTGCCTGACGTTGGGACCTGCATCGCCGAGGTCGCTCCCCGCCGCATTCGCGACGTCCGTGCGGTTGCTACGTGCAGCAGAGCTTGCAGGTCGGCTTACGCTCGGCTGAGGAGGCTGCCACGTCGGCATTTCGGCCTCTGAACCCGCGCTGCTCGCTCTGCTACTCGCCTTCGAGGACCTTCCGGCGTCTGCGCCTGCAGTCGTCAGATCGCGCACGCAGTGTGCGAAGCGAGCGATTTTCCAGAGCCCGTCCTCCCCGAGTTCGATGTCCTCGGGACTGAGGGTGAGCACGGCGTGCCCAGCAGCGTGCACGGCGGCGAGGCCACCCATGATGTCCTCGCCGATTGCGTAAATTTCAAGTTCGACCTCTGTTAGGTCGAGACTGTGTTGCGACCTGCGGTGAGCAGTAAGAGTCAACGTCGGGGCTGCCCGCGTGGCTGACTCGGCACCCGGGGGGGGTGGAAGCGGTTGCAGCGGCAGCAACAGCGGTGGCTGGCTCCGCATCCAGGACGCAAGCGTGCCCCCGGGACAGAACTCTGTGAGGAGAAGCACCTCCGCGCAGCCTGCACTCCCAACCGCGGATCGCCTCGAGTCCCGCGCCACGAGTCGTGCTACGTTCGCCGACGACGCACACGCCAGCTGCAGCGCGGCCTCGCGCTCCACCGCTGCGGCCTCCTGCGGTGCACTGTCGGGTAACAACCGCCGCCAGAGCGCCATGAGCCGTCCCTCGCCCCCAACCTCGACGCATTGAAAGCCCGCCGTGAGGTCAGGCAGGGCTGGCTTTGTCTGCTCGTCTGCGGGCTCGGTGTCGCCAACGACAGCGGCGCGAGCCTGCTGCTGCCAGCGCGGCCGCGAGGCGGACGAAGATTCGATCTTGCGCAGCACCTGCACGGTGATGCCACCTACGACTAACGTGCTGCCAACGTCGGGCGGGCCCGATTGCTTGTGTTCGTCCTCGGGCTGGTGGTGAAGCGCCACGGGCACGCGGGTGCGCGCCTCTTCGACGGCGCGACGCGCCTCTGGGCTGTCGTCAAAGCCGCTACCGCTCGGCGGAGTGTTTCGTTGGGGAGAGAGAGGCTCCCGCAGCGCGCGATCGCGCGCGCGCCAGCCTTGGCGCGACGGCGAGCCCACGAGTTCCGGGTCCATTTCCTCAAGCATGACGGTGTATGCGGACCGAGCACTCTTTTTCTTTCGCCCCGGTAGTAGGAAGCTACCAGTGCGGCTCGGTGACTGTGGGGCCGTGCTCCCGCTCGGGCGTTCCCCAGCATCGCCAGTACCCCTCGCCCCGCCAGTTGCCCCCCTCTTCGTACCGTCGTTGGGGCCGAGCCCTGCCCCGCCGCCGTCACGCTCCAGCAGCGTGCGCACGAAGCGGGCATGCACGCGTCGCCGCCGGGCGAAGCGCGCAAAGCACCAGATGAGCAAACCTAGCAACGCTAGGCCGCCGACGCCCGCGCCGACGCCTATGCCTACAGCCGCGCCCGTGCTCAGGCCTAAGAGCTTTCGGCCCGGCATTGCCACAGCGGCACGCACCACACTGCCTCCCTTGCTGGCAGCGTGGAGGGTCTGCAATGCCAGTGACAATGTTTCGCAGCCCCAGCTGCCTCGCGCTCTTAAGGAGCGACTGGTCACGCGCACGTTCACCACGGCCGCGGCCGCGGCTCGGCCGCCGCGGACCTTCGCGCAGGCCCAGGGTTTCGCGGGGCTCGCGCCCGTGCGGGCTGGGGCCAAGGGCGGCGCTGCACGCCGCGCGTGCGCGGTGTGGTGGCGCGGTGGTACCAGGTACCACGACTCGTTGCTTCAAAGTACGAAGGCAGTACACGTGGAGGTGCGCGAATCGAGCTGCGCGCGCATTTTTTGAATGTCAACGACTCGTCGTGGACTTGGTTGTGGAGGTTCTTGAGCAATTTTACAAAATCATTTGGGAGAGGTGTGTGGCACCATTTAGTGCTACATGGGACGTGTCGTTTCTCGTTGACCCGCAAAAAATCTAGTCCGCGACGCACTGCCATCGGCCGCTCGCGCATCTCGACTGATTGAAGAAGTACATGGCGTCGTAGAGGCTCGGGTCGTCGCTGGCGGTCGTGTTCCAGTCGGCAGTGAACTGCGGCGCGTAATTGGTAATGACGAGGTCCATCTCAACGTCGCCGCCGGGCGGAGCTGCGCGTGCGTCGTAAGAGCGCCGCGCGGCGTCGAGGAATGAGTTGCTGACAGCCTGCGCGAGCGCAATCGCCTCGCGCGTGTGCGGCACGGCAAAGCTCGGCGACCACTCAAACGCAGGCTTCTCTGGATGGAATTGCGTGCCGGAGATCGGTAGCCCCACCGCCTCGAAGGACGACACGTAAAGAGAGCCGTTGCGGTCGGGCGAGGTCGTGATGAGCGTGTAGGCAGACTCGTTCCCGAGGTATGCGTTTCCACGGAACGCTTCGGGGCTCACGCCGCGGCTGTGATCCTCGAAGACGATGGGGGGCAGCACGTCGGTCGCCGCGCGCTCGAGGAGCTCTGGCGAGGCGCGCGAGTATAGCTGGGTCGCCTCGGGCTTCATGAGGTTCGCGCTGGCAAATTGAAGTGGCGAAGTGGAGTTCAGCGCATCAAACTCGCTGATGATTGACCCCGTCTGGTTCTCCAACGTGCTGTTGTCTTTGCCCAGTTGTAGGAGCAGCATCTCATGTCCGAGGCAGGTGCCATGTAGGGGGAAATAGCGCCCGCGCGCGTTCTCCTCCAGCACGAGATTGAGGAGGATGTCACCTGGACCTCTCGCGCGGGTTTGCGCGCATGAGCATGCCGCGGGCGCGCGTTAGAATGGATGGGTGCGCCCAGGGGCGTGCGCGACACTGCATGCGCGAGAGAGCGCCCTTGCGCACCTGCCTCGCGCAGGGGCTGCCCGGCGAAGACATAGTTTGCGCCGCCGGGGAAGACGAGGCCGTCCAGCGCCGTCACGAGCGCGGCGAGCTGCTCGTGCGTGGCGTCGTATGGCACGGGCACCGCGCGCCCGCCGCCACTCTCAATCCACTTCACATAGGAGGCCGCGAGGTAAGGCACGGTGTCGTTGGCCGTCTGCGCGCCAGGCGGCCACCACGGCTGCGTGAGCACCCCGACTAAGGGTCGTGCGGACGAGCCCCCGACGGTCGCCGCGAGGCTCTTCGCGGCCGCTGACAGCGCCATCGCCGCAGCGGTAAACAAGCGCGTTGCGAGGGAAGGCGCCAGCATGGCGGGCGCGGGCGGGCGCGTGGTGAGGACTGACGGCGTCTCCACGCATTCTACGCGAGCCTCTCTCCGAGTGCGCGCCCTTCCAATTTATGCGTTTTTGGCGCAGGCACGAGCTTGGCGCAGGCTTTTCCGGCGCGGCCAAAAAAAAAAAAAAAAAGGAATGACATGACAGGGGGCGCTGCAGGGGCCGCCAGGGGGAGCGACCGGCGACCGTCCCGCCGGCGAGTGCCGCTGCCAGACCGCGGGCGGCAGGGAGGGCGTTCCCTTCCGAGGCGCAGAGGTGCTCTCAGACGCCGTGCCGTCCGGCTCCCGCGCACGGGGCGGTGCTGGGCACGACGCCGGGCCACTGGACCCCGCGAGCGCAGTTGCGCGTCCGCGGGCGGCCGCACGCTAGTATCGCTGGCGTTTCGTGCGCGCGGGCGCGTTCTGGGGGCGAACAGCCACATTAGCACGTGAGGGCTGGGGCCTGTGCAGGTCCGACTGCAAGAGCAACAGCCACGCGGCAGACGCCCGCGCTGGCCGGTGGGTCGACGACGGGGGTGGAGGACACCGCGCGTGTTTCGGCGCGTTTGGAGAAGCCGGAGGCATGCTGCCCAGGCTGTTTCGCGTGAACTCACCCGAGTTTGAGCCAGCCCCTGAGCCCGGCGATCCGGACAATGAGTCCAATCAAAGTGGCGCCAACGATGAGGAGGTCTCCCAGCAAGCGCCCGGAGGGGACGCTCGGGATGTGGAACAGCGAAGAACTCCCCGGGTCACTGCTGCGGCCATGCTGCCGAGGCTGTTCCGCGTAGATTCCCCTGAATTCACACCCAGGCCTGAGCCCGGTGACCCGGACTACGAGACTGCTGACGGAGCCGGCGGCTCAGACGTCACACAGCAGCCCCCCGGTGATGAGCAGTGGGAGCATGTCTTCTTCCCCGGAGCCACCTCAGCCGCTGGCGACGGCAGTCCCACCTTACCCTCCGCGCCTGTTGCGGCCGCTGCGGGCACCGCAACATCTCTGCAAGAGCAACCGCCGATTGATGCCTTCTTCGACGATCACGCATTCGGCGGCAAGGCATTCGCTGCTGATGGGGAGGCGACGGGTCACTCCGAGTTTGAAAGTGATCCGCTGCAGAGCCTCTCGATAGGCCGTTCTGAGCAGGAGGAGGCGCACGCGACGCAACAGCACACCACGACGCCGTCGGTGGATACGTGGTCAAGCAGCGACAATGACGACACCCCGGCGCGTGCCGCCGAGCGACTTGAGGTGACCGAGGTCGACCACTCGTCGGCGTCGGAGGACATTAGCAAAGATCGACGCCTGCACTTCGAAGAGGTGGGAGTGTTGCGCGTTTCTCTGCCGGACGCGAATGCCGACGATGGCTCTTACGCTGGCAGCGTTGACGACGCCGGCGGGTGCGAATGGGAGGTTCAAGCGGTCGCCTTCCATCCGTTCGAAGAGTCGATTGCCGTTTCCATTGTTGCCTGTGCCCCGAGCTCCAGCGTGTGCGCTCGCGACGCTGGCTCGCACACGCGGGCGAGCGTGCGGCTCGTGGATGTGCCCACTGGGGCGACCATGGCGCTGGGGAGAGTGCCCGAGAGCTTTAATGCAGCTCTAACGGCGCTTGACTTTGCGCCCGGTCCACCGCTGACGCTGGTGGGTGTAGCTGCGGGTGACAACCTGCCAGATTCCCTCGGCGGGTCGCAAAGATGCCATGCGAGTCACGCCGTTCTTGTATGGCGGGCGGCGCCAGGTGACGGGCTGCGCCTGCTCTGCACAGTTTCACTGGATGACATGCATACTCTGCTGACGCCGACGGTCGGCCAGCTTCAGAACAAGAGCCTGCTTAGCGGGAGCACGCGCGCACCCGTACGGCCTCCGACGGCGCTCCTGTCTGTCGCGAAGAAGTCAACGTGTAGCGCGGGCTCCTCGTGCCGTGCCTTCGTCGCATTCGCTGGCGAGTCTGCGCAGCCCGCGGCAGTGCGAGTCAACGTGCCCCTGCCCTCAAAACCGCAGCGGGGCCGCATCGACCGCGCCCCGGACGCTTTCATGCTCAGCGAGCTGCCAGCGGCGGAACGCAGCGCGACCAACTCATGCACGCTTGGGACGGGAGGGAGCAGGGAAGAAGAAGCCGCGTGGCAGAGTGGAAGAGAAAGCAGAAGCTCGGCAACCTCTGCCTCTTCGACCGCCGCCTCAACGTCACTGAGCACCGTGGCTGGCCTCGGCACCGCAGCTGTGTCTATGGTTGGATCAGCAGCGAGGTCAGTTCAGTCGGTGTCGGCGATGTCAGCTGCCGTCGGCGGACAGATGGCTGCGGCATCCGTCGCAAGCAAATCGCCACCTGTCGTTTCCATGGACATGCACCCCTCACAGCCTATGCTTATGGTGGGAAAGGCCAACGGCACGCTACTCTTCTATCGCGTCTCCTGCGACCATCCTGCCAGAAGTGATACGCGCGACAGTGTGTCCCCGCTCGCGCAAATCGACACTGGAGCGCACGCTCTGCGGTGGGCATCGTTCTGCGCCAGCAGTACACGGAGCGGCAATGCGGGCTCGGGTGGCTGCGCGCTGGTCATGTGCGAAGGGCGAGCTCTGTGTGTGGATGTTATGGACGCTCTCCAGCGCGTCGCAAACAGGCTGCACCACGGCGCGGGGCCCGTTATGCCCTTCACGCCAAGCGTCGTGGCGTCCACCATGCTACCGAGCGACTCGCATGTGCATGGCCAAGCAAGAAAGGGAAGCACTGGACGCCCCCTACCGAGGCAGCTCGTCCATGGCGGGCTATGCTACTCGCCTGCGCTTGAAAGCAAAGGGTCGAATGGCGTCCTTCCTGCTGAAACGCTCTTCGTATGGGACGGCGCCGGGCGTATGCGCGCCCTGGTGCTAATGGCATCGACAACACCCTCACACGGCACCGCGGCGCGCGCTGGTACGGCAGGTGCTCAACTGCACACGACTGCCAGCACGCAGATACCAGTCCAGTCGCTTTCGGCGTCGGCTCCACGCTGCCTCGCGTTGCATCCAGACAAGCCCTTGTTGTGCACACCTATTCCCGGGCTGCCCGACGAAGGAGCGGGGAACGGCTGCGTCCTCAAGTTCTACTCGGCAAGCGCCTACTTTGATTCCGTCAGCGCGAGCGCCACGGACGCTGCTACGCCGACCGCCGCGACCACGACGCAGTGGCTCGGGGCCAGCAGAAGCGGTGAGTCTGCGATGAGCCAGATGCACTCCGCACATCGAGGAGTCGGAGCAGAAACACAGTCCTCTTCAAAAAGGATGCCGTTCATCAGAGTTGGATCATCCGCGCGCGCTCGTGCCGTCGCCGCGTGTGCAGCGGCGCACGCCCCCTCGCTGTACGCACTTCTCCCGGTGGCGACAGACACGGGCGTAGCTCCCTATGGAGACACGGGCGGGGCAGAACCGACCGCCAGCCCCCCGGATAGCCGTGCCGCGACGTCACCACTGGAGCAGGAGGGTGACTGGGCTAGTGTGTCCGTCCCTGCCACAGTTCCTTTCGTCGACGGCGACAAAATCTGGTGTCTGAATCTAGCGGACACTCACAGTAGCGCGAGGAGCGGCGACGGCGCGTTCGAGCTCGTCGGCACACTCCCTGCGGGGTTCGAGGCAACGGCTCGCTTGATTTTCAGCCGACCCACTGGGGTGATGGTGGCGTTCGGAGAGAACAGCTCGAGCGGCGACGCGGCGGGAGCGTATGTCATCCGCCACTCGGCGAGTGCAGGCTCCGAGAGCGTCGTAGCGGTCACGCCTTTGGCAGCGAGCAGCGCGGCTACGTGGACTCCCGAGTACGTCAGTGGTGGGAGACATGGCGCCTTTTTTGGTGAAGACAAGGGCCATCTCGTGTTGCTATGCAAGGGAGACGAACATGGTCGTGTCCCGACAGGGCCCGTCGACACCGCGGAGCTAAAGGAGGATGGGGTCACAGGACTATGGCACTATGTCGTTGGTGAGCGAGGGCTAGAGCCTTTTGAGGATGCATTCGCGTCAGCACTGCTGCCCTTACCTGCAACAGCTATGTTTGCCATGCCACACTTGGGCTCGCGTGCTGCACTTCTTGTCTGCTTCAGCGACCGCGCACAACCACGCCGCCGCGTGCTAGCGCTCGTGAGTGATATTGCCTCGGTGCCGTCGGACGATTCGCTCATCACGAGCGGGTCGTTCGAATTGGGTTTGTCAGAGAGGGTACTCGACGCCGTCTCAACGACCTTCCCCGTAGACGACCTGGTGGCGCGTACCGAAGATGTGGTGGCCGTGGTCGTTCTCACCGATTCGCGTGTCATCGTGCTTCTGGCATCATCGACGGAGCAAGGCGGCCCGGCGCTGCGACTCGTCACGTCGACCGGGGCGCACGCGTCCAGCACTTGCTCTGCCCACGCGGCGTCGAGTGCGCGCTATACCTCAATGGTGCTCGGTGGCCCGTGCGTATTCTTGCTCGATAGCCTGGGCATGTTATCATGGATGACATTCAGTGGTCGTACGGGCCCGATGAGAGCCCTGCCGGTCCCTACCGGATTGGGCGTGTCATACGACGTCGGCGGGCTGTCCCTGGCTGCCGTGCTGCCCGACAGGGTCGTCTACACGGCATCCGGGGACAACGGCGGTCAAGTGCGCGCGTACGAGATCGCCGTTGGGCTGTTGGAGCCACTGGCGATAGGATTCCTTGACCTTGCGAGCGTCGCCAGGCACGCGGCCCCGCACGGAATCAGCAGCAAACTCCCGGACGACTTCACTATCACCTGGCTGCGCTGCGCGCTGGGTGTGTACAGCGCAGCAAACGCAACACCCAGGCTCGTGCGCGCTCTTCTGCGGGAAGGGTACGCCACACTCGCATCGGCTGTCGCCGATGTCGCGCACGTGGCCGGGCGGGTCTCAGCCGCGCAGACGCGTGCGGTGAAGCTTCACACTCTCGACGACGCGCAGCTGTCTCAGTGCGCGGCAGATTTGAGGCGCGAATTCGAGCGCAATCCGGCGTTCCCGGGTCTATTGGCCGAACAAGCCACGCTCGACGGGACTGCGTGCGGACAGACGAAGTCTCTCCGGATGCAGATACGCGACCTGGCCGCCGCGAGCAGACGCGCGGGGGACCTCACGACCTCCGCGATAGCTGCTGACATGCTTGGCAACCCGTGGGGAGCATTGCAGTCGCTGCTTGCGACGCGCTCCGTGGACGGGGTAGTTCGCATGGCTGCGAACGCGGCCGCTGCTGCTTACGAGCTAAAGCAGCGGCGGGTCCTGCGGCAGCGTGGCTCTGTGCCCGCCGCGGGTCGCTACGACCTCTTGACGCTCGGATGCGTGCACGCCACGTGCATGGCATGGCTAAGGATGCAAGAGACAGCCATGAGCGACGAGACCACCACAGCTGCCACAGCCGTCGCTGGTGCCTCTGCCACTTTCAAGAGAGGTAGCCAATCATCGCCCTCAGGACGACCGCGTGCGCTGCTCCTCGACGACAAGGGCCTCATCTCGTCCGAGTCTGGCGACGGGACTGGTCAGCTGACGCTGGCACCTGACAAAGCACAGGTTACGATAGCAGATTGCGTGGATCTCGTGAGTGCCCGAGCGGAGCCTGACGTGACCATGCGCGCCGACGCAGACGGCGCGAGGACGCCACACATGCGGACGCGAGCGACCCTGTGGGACGCTTGCCAGCCACTGTCTGCGCAAGACAATGCATCGGCGAGAGGGGCGCAGGATCGCGCCCAGGAAGGCTCGGTCGCCAGCTTCAGCTGGCCATCACGCTCGCCGTCCCGTCCCAGCGGAATCGGCTCGACTGCATCTGGTGCACCTTCCCCTCACGCCACCGCCGGTACCCTCGACCTCGAGGATCTGATGGCCTTCTCGCCCCGCGGGGAGGACGACTCGACAGAGGTCAGCTCCGCGGTGCCTGGCCAGGACCTCTTCGGAGCAGATCCGTTTGGAGTGGGTGCAAGCATACCTGGTCCTGGCGCACGCGCGGTGCAAGACTCAGACTCTGACGACGATCCGTTCACTTTCGGCGCGAAGAAGAGCAAGTTCCGCGTGCACATCCGTGGCAAGGACGAGGCGATCGCACCAGCGGCCGCCGTGCCAAAGTTGGATATCAGACTTGGCGGCGGGGAGGTGGTGGGGACCGGCGAACCCTCCGGGAAGCAGTTCGCGTTCCGCATGTCCTCCAAGCAGCGCGGCTCGGACTCCGACTCCGACTGAAGAGCCCTGCGCGTGACAGATACGGCCTGAGCCCTGGCCCACCGGTGGCGCGCCCGCGCCGGCACGAGCGCCGTCTCAGCACGCGTCACCCTCAGCCCCCGCCCCCTTTCCTCCTCTCCTTCCCATCATCTACCACCCACAAGCGCTCCGCGCCGCCGCCTTGCCTCCCCCGTGGCCGCCGCAGATCCCCCCCCCCCCCCCCCCCCCCCCCCCCCCCCCCCCCCCCCCCCCGCCCGCAGCCCCGAGCTCCGCCCCTGCAGAAGGCGGGGCCGGGGCCAGGCGCGGCGGCAGTAACGGCTCTTGGCGGCGTGCTGAAGGGGCACCTACGTACTCCGCGCGCGGTGCGCGCGCGCACGCGCCGCGAAGGGGCAGCGCGCCGGCAATGCATCTCTAGAAGGTTCCAGAGAACCCCGGCGCTTTTTCCCGCGGCGCAGGCGCGCGTGCGGGCAGCGGCGGCGGCGCCACAGGGCGCGCGGTGGACGCCCCCGCAAGCCGCTCACCCCCGTGCCTCTTCCCCCATCCCCCCCCCCCAAAAGGGGGGCGCCATGGCGCCGGCCCCGATGCAGTTCACTGAGGTGGCGCAAAAGGCGCTGGAGAACGCGCGGGCGGCGGCGCAGCGCGCGGGCCACGCGCAGAGGAGGGGGGGGGGGGAAGGAGGCCAGACCGCGCCGCCACGGCGCGCGCGCGCGGTGTGCGCGGGGCATCGCGCCATCAAAACGCATGCGCGCGCGACCGCACGAGCAACAAACAACACACACGGGGCGCCAATGAAAAAAAGGGGGGAAAAAGATAAAAAAAGGCATTTGACCTGCACGTATCGTACTTTGAAAAACGGGCCTAAAAGTTATTTTTCCCCAAAAAAATAAAAAAAAGGCTCGGAACCCTTCGTACGCCAGGCGGACACTGCTGTATTTTTTGTTTTTTTTTTTGTACCTGGGTACTGTAGTCACTACTGTACAGAGGTCTCCAAAAAAATCGTACGCCTCGCCAGGCGGATGTACGCCCGCCCAAAAATCGTTCCAGCGCGCGCCGCTTGGCCAGGGCGCCCAGTTTTACCCGCGCTACTCATAGAGACTTTCCGCACCCCCGCCGGTGCAGCGAGGCGCCGTCATGCGGGGCGAAATGCCCCCGCGCGCGCGCCTCATTTAAAAAAAAAAAAAAAAAAAAAAAAAAAAAAAAAAAAAAAAAAAAAAAAAAGGAATCGCGGAGCGGAGCGCGCGGCACCCAAAAAAAGTGGAGAAGCCGGGTATCGATCCCGGTGCCTCGTCAATGCTAATGACGCGCTCTGCCATTTGAGCTACTCCCCCAGAAATTTCGATTTTCGCAAAATCTGGCGTTTACAAATGTGACTGCTGTGGCAGGCGCACGCGCGCGCCGCCAGCCTGCCCGCCTGCGCGCAGCGCCCGCCGCCGCCCGACGACCCGGACTTCAGCGTGCAGTCGCGCGCCGCGCTGCGGCGGGCGCGAGAGGCATCGCGCGGCGCCTTCGTGCCCGTCGACGCGCTGCTGGATGCGTTCGCCACCGAGTGCGCCGACGAGTTCCGCCGCGCCGGCGACGACGCGGCAGGCAAGCTGCGCAAGGCGATGGACGACGCAGGCGCGGGCGCTGAGGCCAACAGCGCGACCGCAGATCAGAGCCTCCAGGCGCTCCTGCAGTACGGGACCGACCTCACGGCCGCCGCCAGCCGTCTAGACCCAGTGATTGGGAGGGACGACGAGATCAAGCGCACAATCAGGGTCTTGGCGAGGAAGAAGAAGAACAACGCGGTGCTCGTCGGCGAGCCGGGCGTCGGCAAGACGGCGATCGCAGAGGGCCTCGCGCAGCGGATTGCCGCGGGAGACGTGCCGCAGTCTTTGAAGGGCACACGGCTGGTTGCACTGGACTTGGCCAGTCTCGTCGCGGGTGCCAAGTACCGCGGCGAGTTCGAGGAGCGCCTCAAGGCAGTCCTCGACGAGGTGAAGGGCGCCGAGGGGCGCGTCATCCTATTCATCGACGAAATCCACTCGGTCGTCGGCGCCGGCGGCAGCGAGGGCTCCATGGACGCCGCGCAAATCCTCAAGCCTGCGCTCGCGCGCGGCGAGCTCCGCTGCATAGGCGCGACCACCCTGGGCGAGCACAAGAAATACATCCAGGGCGACGCGGCGCTCGAGCGCCGCTTCCAGCCCGTCTACGTGGCCGAACCCTCGGTGGACGACACCATCGCCATCTTGCGTGGCCTGCGCGACCGCTACGAGGCGCACCACGGCGTTCGCATCCAGGACGCTGCGCTCATCGCCGCCGCGCAGCTCAGCAAGCGGTACGTGCAGGGACGATTCCTGCCCGACAAGGCCGTCGACCTCGTCGACGAAGCGTGTGCGGACGTACGCGTCGTTTTGGACAGCCAGCCTGAGGAGGTGGAGCGCATCCAGCGTGCGGTGATGCGCTTGTCCATCGAGCGCGAGGCGCTCAAGAAGGACGAGGAAGCCGGCCGTGGAGTCGCCGGCACGGGGCTGTTCGCCGGCAAGGAGGCCAAGGCCGCGGCCGCCTCCGCCAAGGAGCGCGCCAAGGAGGTCGAGGACGCCCTCGCGCAGCTCAACGAGAAGCTTGTGCCTCTCAAGGCGCAGATCGATGGCGAGAAGGCCGCGCTCGAGCGCATCAACGTGCTCACGCAGAAGCGCGAGGACCTCAAGGTGCGCATCGCCGAGGCCGAGGCGCGCTATGACCTGCCGACCGCCGCCGACCTCAAGTATGGCGCGCTCGTGGAGACCGAGGAGGCGCTGGCCAAGGCGGTGCAGGAGCAGGAGCAGACGAGCAAGGACGGCCGCCTGCTCACCGAGGTCGTGGACAAGGCGCGGATCGCCACCATCGTGAGCCGCTGGACGGGCGTGCCTGTGAGCAAGCTGAGCGAGGGCGAGTCGGACAAGCTCCTCCGCCTCGAAGAGCGACTGAACCGCCGCGTCGTGGGCCAGAAGGTAGCGGTCAAGGCCGTCGCCGACGCCGTGCTGCGCTCGCGCGCGGGCATGAGCGCGATGGGAAGGCCCGCGAGTTTCCTATTCCTAGGGCCGACGGGCACGGGCAAGACCGAGCTCTCGAAGGCTCTCGCGCGCGAGCTGTTCGACGACGAGTCGCAGGGACTCGTTCGTTTCGACATGTCGGAGTACATGGAGAAGCACGCGGTGTCTCGTCTCATCGGCGCGCCCCCAGGCTACGTGGGCCACGACGAGGGCGGGCAGCTCACCGAGGCGGTGCGAACGCGCCCATACCGTGTCCTCCTCTTCGATGAAGTGGAGAAGGCGCACAGGGACGTGCTCAACACGCTCCTCCAGATGCTGGACGACGGGAGGCTCACTGATTCTAAGGGACGGACGGTGGACTTCTCACAGACGACCGTGATCATGACCAGCAATATCGGTGCGCAGCATCTCCTAGATGCGGCGATGGCGTCGTCGCCGACGCTGCTCGACGAGGAGGCCGAGGCCAGGGGCGCTAGCGGGGACGCGGCGGCCATGCCCGCGGCAGTCGACCCTGCCTATGAGCGCGCGTCGCAGCTGGCGCTCGCCGAGCTGCGCGCAGAGTTCCGGCCCGAGCTACTCAATAGGCTCGACGACATCGTGGTGTTCCGGCCGCTGGGCTCTGCGCAGCTGCGCAGCGTGGCGCGCACGGCCGCCGCGGAGATAGCAAAGCGCCTCGCCCACAGCAGGCACGCCGCCAAACTCGTGATGACGGACGCTGCGCTCGACCAGGCCGTGAGGGAGAGCTATCAGCCCGCGTACGGCGCGCGCCCTCTGCGTCGCTGGATGGACCAAAAGCTCGGCACACTCGTCTCGCGAGCCGTGCTGAGCAACCAGATCCAACCTGGATGTGTCGTGACCGTCGACGTGGATGGCGCTGCGCTCGCGCTGCGCGTGACCGACGGTGACGGCGGAGAGGTTCGCGTCGCCAAGAAAGCGCGCACCGTGGACGTTGGCGATGGCGATGAGGACTTCGAGTCTGACGAGGAGGGCGTGGATCTCATGGCGGAGTGAGGCGAGGGCGCATCGCAAGGTTGCACCCAGTCAAGCGCGCGCTCATGAGCATCATGTACTGTAATTATGTGTAAACAATGTCTAGTCAGTCCCGAGCGGCGCGGACGCTCAGCCGAAGCGCGGCGCTCTCACCCGTGCTCGAACGTCTCGCACACGCCAGCGCAGCACGTCGCCTGTGGACGTCGCTGTGGATCCATTCCTTGCTACCGTACAGGCGCGCCATGAGGTCTCACCCTTCCCGAAAATTCATGCTTTCTTGTGCGACGCCAACTCATCCCGCTTTTCGATAGTCGAATCGATGCATTTTCGAAATCCATCAACCGATCGTCATGCGTGACCTCAACACCCGTGCGCACCACGCGTGGGAAGAGGGACCAGCACACCCACGCCACGGCGATGCGATGCGTGCGTCCGCGGCCACCCCTCCGCCCGCGGAGGAGCACGCACGCTGCCGTCTGGGCTGGGCAACGTCGGGGAGGAAGAGGGCGGGGGGGGTCACAGCGCGCGCGCTGCGCGCACGGTCGGCGCGCGGCGCCGACGCTCGGTCGTTGCTGTGCCGAGGACGCGCGGCGCCCAACAGGCGACAGGCGCTACAGCACTTATGTTGGCGACGACGCATGCTGGTGGGAGGCTGCGGCGGGTGGTCCAAGCCGTCCTCGTCTTCGTTGGCGCCACGGGCGCTCGCGGGGTCGACGGGCGCGCACTGGCAGCGACGGCTGTGACCAGCGGTGATTCTCCCTATAAGGGCGCATGCTGGGAACAGCTGTGGAACTTGAGTGTGGGTACGACGCGCGATCCGCTGCGCCATCTCGATGGTGCGACCGTGGCGGGCACGCACGCGCACCCGCTCGCCGAGGGGCTCACGTGGTTTCCTGGCGAACACGTCCCCTTGCGCGAGGACTTCCTGCGCGAGCACGCCAGCCCAGGGGAGACGCCCGCGGATGTCACCGAGGCTGCCTACCGCGCCATGCAGCAGTACGCCGAGTTTCCGATACCATCCGACCGCGAGCAGGCGCTATTGGAAATGAAGCGCGTCGCCGATCGCCTGGTGCCTCCCACGGGGGCGAGGAAGCAGGCGATGCTATACGGGGGGCTTCCAAACGACGAGTTCGAGACCTGGAACGACGGCCAGGCGGCCATCGCGGAGCGCGGCATGGCCGCCTTCAATGAAAACAGGGCGGAGCGGCACGAAATGCTTAAGCCGCTGCTCGCGCGCGCGAGCGGCGAGGCGAGTGGGGGGCCGAGGCACACAGTGGGCGTTATCACGGTGAACTCTGGGCACATTGACCAGCTGCTCAACATGTTGTGCTCGGTGCTTGCCAACGGCATCGACGCGGACGCATTTCTGGCGCGTGTACTGGTGTTTCCGATGGACGAGGACGCGCTCGAAACGCTCCGGCGCGTCGAGGCATCGACTGGCATCATCGTGGTGCCCTCTGTTGCGGGGGAGCTTGGCGACTGGTACCACAACCCACAGTACCGGGCAAGTAAATCGGAGGGCGCGGGCGTGTTTGGAGACGCGAAGTTCCGCGTGGCGCTGCATTGGAAAAATGCGGTGGTTATGGACGTCATCGACCTCGGCTATGAACTCTTTTTTATGGATGCCGACCTGGCGTTCTTCGAGGCGCCCTGGGCGGCCCTCGCCGACGAGACCGATGGTTGCGACGTCGCCTTCTCATGGGACGGCAAGATATGGAACAACCGGCACAAAGACCCTCAGAGCGGTCTCCTAACCTACCGAGCTCTGAACAGCGGCCTGTACCTCATGCGTGCGAACGAGCGCACGAAAGCCATGTGGGGTGAGATGCTGTATCGTCAGAACTTGCACAACTCGCAGCAGGCCGTGCTCAAGGGCGTCGTCATGCGGCACTGGTGGCGACACGACCTAAGGGTGTGCATGCTCAGCGAGCGTTTCGTGAATGGCCACCGCCTGATGCCCGACAAGCCTCCGAAGATGCCTTCTGACTACGTGTCCATGCACGCCAGCTGGGTGAAGAACTCGACCATAAAGATCGTCAAGTGGCGTCGGGCCGGTGCTTGGTACTACAACGAGCGGTGCCCCATCTTCGCGGACACGTACGATACGCTCTCAGAGCGGACACGCGCCGATATCGAGATGACAGGCACGTGCCTTCAAAATCGTTTTTGGGAGAAGCAGACGGGCAGACCCGCGAAGCAGCTCTACCCGGGCGTCGTCGAGAAGCAATTCATGGTCTGCGACAAGGGCAAGTGTCGATATGAGCTCCTTGCTGGAAGGACGCACGCGCGTGCGGTTTTTGGTGGTGTGGCCGCCTCGACGCCGCTGACACGCGCGTTCCCCGGGCACGTCGCGACCCACTCACGTCGATCCTGCACATCGCCACTGCCACCACTGCCACCCTGCGCGCACAGACGCTATCGACTTCTTCAAGGACGTCTGCATGCCCGACGTTGGCGTCTACCGCTGATGACAGGACGGGGCAGAGGCTGCGTCTAATAACGCACGCACGGCGCGACGAATGGCCAGCTGACGCACATAATTAAACGCGGTTAAACATGGAAGCCGTTCACGGTAAATCCACCGTCGACGCAGAGCACCTGGCGGCGGGGGGCTTAGTGTGTCAGCGCGTGGATCGCGGCACGCGCGGGTCCGGAGGACGAGCGAGCGCAAACGATGCACGCGCGCGCGTACCTGCCCGGTGATGTACCCCGCCGCCGGCATGCAGAGGAACGCCATGGTCGAAGCGACCTCGTGTGGCTCGCCCACACGGCGCATGGGCGTCGCGGCGAGCACCTTCGCCTCGTAGTCCGCATCCGCGAGAACTTGCTGGGCAAGCGGTGTCGCGATATACCATGGGCAGACCGAGTTGACGCGGATCCCGTCTTTGGCCCACTCGCATGCCAGGTTGGTGGCGAGCTGGTTGAGAGCGGCCTTGGTCATAGCGTACACCACCCCGCTCTGCATGGCCGTGACCCCCGCCACGGACGAGTTGAAGATGACGCTGCCGCGGCCGCTCGCACGCAGTAGCGCGTGGCAGCGTTGCGCAAGCAGGAACGTGCCGTGCAGGTTGACGTCCATCACTTTCGAGTACTCGTCTGCGGTGAAGTCCTCCGCGGGCTTGCGCACGTTCGTGCCGGCGTTTGCAATGAGGATGTCCAATTTGCCGCCGAACGCGTCCTTCGCAGCCGCGACCACCTTGTCCACGCCCTGGGCGGTCGAGACGTCCGCCGCGACGCCCGCCACGTCGTGGCCCTCCGCCCGCCAGCGCTCGACGAGCAGCGCAACGTCCGCCTCAGTGCGGGAACACACCACCAGCCGGCAACCGAGCGCGAGCAGCTCTTCGGCCGTGGCGAGGCCGATGCCCTTGGTCGCCCCCGTCACGAGCGCCGTCCGGTCCGCGAGCGTCCACCGCGCGTGCACTGGCGCGGCCGCTGCGGCGGGCGCAGGCGCGAAGTCCCACTTGCCGCCAGCCGGCGGCGCCATCCGCCCGCCGAGGCGAGCCGCCGTTCCGCGCACGAAGGAGAAGAGGCGCGCCGCTGACCACTCGCCGCGCGTCAGAGACGAGTGCGCCCGGAGACGAGGCGCCGCCCGCAGCGCGCGTCGGACGGGGTGTGCCGCCGCGCCGCGCGGCGCGCGACGGGGGTCTTCACGGTAGGGTCTCAATTGCTTCGCAAACACCATTGAAATGAACGTCGCCAGATTTGGATTGATTTCACCCTACTCTCCAGATCGGATGACATTAGATCACACGCAGGCCCAACGCGAACCGTGGCCGGTGTGGCCGAGCTCGAGCCTTGATGAGGCTCAAACGAACGATTGCCGAATTGGCGGGCGCTGCTGCGAGTGCGCCACACGCTTGCCACACGCGCCCATCCGGGCGTGTCGGGGTGTGGGGCGGCGGGGCGGGCCGGCGCAGGAAGGAGGAGGGGCGGGAGAGCGCGGGGGCCGCGGGCGGGGCGCGCGCCCCCGCGCGCGCTGTCGCAACCGGGCGAGGCGGAGGTGGCGGCGATGATTGCACTCGTCGTCAGCGCTGGGGTGAGCGCGGCGACCGCCAACGCGGTCGGCGGCAGGCTGGGCACCGCCGTCGGCCAGCGCAACCTCGAGCTCCGCGTCGCCGCCAGGCTGCGGGATGCACAGCAGCGCCTGCTGCGAGGCGACGGCGACGCCGAGGAGCTCAAGGTGGAGGTCGCGCGCGCGAAGGTACTGCTCAATGAGCTGCGAGCCGAGGCGGACGCAGGACGAGGAATCAAGGGACGCGACACTGCCCCTGAACTCACGCCGCTGGGATTCGTGACCAAGTCCGCACTGTCGCTGCTGCGCGATCGGGAAGAACGGAACGGCGGCGGCAATGCGACGGTGGGCGTGTCGGCGGCGGCCGCTGCGGTGCTCGTCGCGCTCACGTGGTACCTGTTTGCACTGCTCCAGTGATACAGAACTAGCTAATTGTTTGTAACTAGCGCCTCCGCAGGCTCGCTGTCGTCGACCAGCAACCCCTCCAGGTCGACTGCCGCCAGCCAATCCTGGACGTCCGCAGCGCGAGCCTCGACGCGCCCTTCATTGTCGGCCGGCTCAGAGAAAGGCGAGCGCAGCGTGTCCAGCATGCAAAATACGCGCGCGCGGAGGACGGAGGTGCCCGCTTCCCTCGAGTGCCGCCCGCGGCCAGTGATCACGACAAATCTGTCGGGGGGTGCGCCGCGTTCGCCGGCGTCCCCAGCGGCGCTGCCGCTCCAGTGTCCATCGCGCTCCTCCGCACGGCCAGCGCAAGCGGCGCCCGAGGCCAACATCTGCGGAACCTCGTCGATCAGCCACACAATCACGCGTGCCTGCGCGCCGCCCGGCGAGAGGCTGTGCAGGTCGAGCAGCGCTTCGCCACCAGCAGCGACGGTGACCGTCCCGAGGCCCGAGTGACCCTGCGCGCGCAGGCGTCGCACCAGGTGGGCGCACGCCTTGCGCCGGCCCCCGCCCCACAGGGCGTCGAGCAGCGCGCTGTACGTGATCGCGTTCGGAGGCAGCCCGGCGGCACGCATATCACGAGTAGCAGCCAGCGCGCGCTGCCAGTCTCCGGTCTTGCCCGCGCCGTCGATCAGCGTGTTGAATGTCACCACGTCCGCCTCGATGCCCGCCTCCTTCATGGAGGCGAAGACCTCGAAAGCCCTGTCGACAGCGCCGTGCGTCTTGCAGGCATCGATGAGAGCGTTGTAGGTGAAGACGTCTGGTGTGATGCTCTCCTCCCGCATTCGCGCGAAGAGAGCAAAAGCGCGCTCTACGCTGTCCGCACAGCTGATGAGCGTGTTGATGGTGATGGCGTCAGGCGAAACCCCGTGACGGGTACGGATGCGCTCGATGAGCTGATCAACGGCATCCCACTGACGCGCAGCGCCGAGGGCGCGCACGACCGCGTTGAGCACGATCACGTTCACCTCCGCGCCAAGCCCTTCGAGCTCCTCGAAGAGCTCGAGCGCCTCCTCGTAGCGTCCCGCAGCCGCGGCGGCGTCCATCAGGGCACCGAAGGTCACGGAGTTGGGCGAGACGCCCTCGGCTCGCATCTCGCCGTACACCTCCCGCGCACGCTCGTACTCGCCACCCTTGCCAAGGGCGGAGATGAGCGCGGAGTACGTGAAGACGTTCGGTCGTAGGTTGCCCTGACGCATCTGGTCGTAGACGAGGAGCGCCCGCCGCCAATCGTTGCCCTTCTCGCACGCCGAGATCAGCGACGAGTATGTGCGCAAGTCCGGAAGGACCGTCGCACGCATCTCCGCCCACAGCCCCATCGCCCGCATGTGGTCGCCGGCGTTCTCGCAGGCACCGATGAGCGCATTGAACACCACTCGATTGGGCGCCACGCCGGCCTTGGCCATCTCCTCCGGCACACGCATGGCGGCGTCCAGCTGGCCACCGCGTGCGTAGGCTGCGACCAGAGCCGAGAAGGTGTGCACGTTTGGAGCGACGCCCGCTTCGCGCATGTGCGTGTGCCACCGTATCGCATCCTCCCACGCGCCGTGCTCCTCGCACGCGCTGATGAGAGCGACGTACGTGCGTGCGTTCGGCCGCACCCTCATTTCTTGGATCAGCTCACCTGCCTCCCACAGCATGCCGCAAGCGCCCAGCGTCTCTATGAGGCTTGTATACGTGACCACGTCCGGCTCGAACCCCCACTCATTGTCGATGATATCGTCGCGCACCTGCAGGGCGCACCACACCGCACCGCCGTCCTTCGACGCGCACTTGGCGCACGCATTGATGAGCGCATTTGCGCACACGAGGGTCGTCGGAACACCAGCTGCGGGCATCGCACGCTCAAAGACGTCCGCCGCACGCCGCCAGTCGCCCGCCCGTCCACAGGCCGCAATGAGGGCACTGAAGACATACGCGTTCGGGTTGGCGCACGCGGCGACGGCAGCGAACGCTGCGTCGAGACGCGGTGGGTCAGCCGCCCCGAGCGCTGCCACAAGCGCCGCCGTAGTCTGAGCATCAGGCGAAATGCCACGGGCAACCATCGTCGAGTGTGCATCCACCGCCGCGTCGGCCCCGTCCTCGCCGCCCGAAGCGGCGCACGCCGACAGCAGCACGTTGAAGGTGACCAGCGTCGGCTCGGGCGCCCCTGCGATGCCACTGAGCATCTCGCGGTAGAGCTCGAGTGCAGTGCCGAGGTCGCGATTCGCGCGCGCGGTCGTGAGGCAGCTGTTGAAGTGCGCAGCATTGGCAACGCCCTCGGCGAGGAGCCAGCGCAGCGCGCCAACCGACACGCTCACAGGCGGGGGCGCGCTCCTCCTCGATGCGCGACCGCCGGTCTCACGCAGCGCTGTGAGCAGCGCTGCCGCGCGCCGCCCATCCCAGAAATGCTCGCCAGCGACGCCCATCACCTCATCGGGAGTCTCACCGCGCGCGAGGGCCGCAGCAGCGGCGGCGACCTCGGGCTCGAGCGGCTGCTGCGCACCTCGCCCGCCACGCCCACCCCGCCTGCCTCTGCCCCTCCCCGCTCCACCACCTCGTGCGCGCCCGCCCGCCCGAGCGGCAACAGGCGCGCGCGACGCGCGCACGCTCAGAGCGAACGCGGCCATGCCGCACCGCGCGCGGGCGCGCCGCTTCCCCCGGCCGCCCTCCCTTCACCAGGCCCAACGCTCCGCCTCAGCCCGCCATCGGCCTCCCAGGCCTTCGCGCGAACGCGCCGCCACCCGCTCGCGCTCGCGCGCCACCAGCGCCCTGCGCGCAGAGAGTGGCGCGGCCGCCGCACCGCACCGCCCCTCGGCCGCACACGGGACCGCCGCAAACCCTCGTTTGGGTTCTTCACGAAAGTATTAGGGGTGAATATTAGGGTCTATATCCCATCCGGAATCGCGATCGCTCCTGCTGCCCCAGTGCAGCGTCCTCACGCTCGGTCCTCGTGGGGCGTGCTCGGTGGGCCCTCAGCTGGGGCCGCCCCCGGTGACCACCGCCGCGGCGGCCGCCGCTACTGCCGCAGCCGCGAGCGCAGCGGGCAGCGCCTCCGACGGGGAGCGGCGGTACGCGTCCGGCAGGGCGCCCTCGACGGCGCCGTCCTCGAGCGCGCGAAGCGCCTCCTGCCACTCGGGCGCGAGGCCCACCTCGGCGGCGCCCGCCGCGATGCGACCGAGGTACGCGCGGGGCGGCGGCAGGTCGGAGCGCTCGAGGGCCATGAGCGGCCTCGACACGAACGCGAGCGCGACCACTCGCTCGTCCTGCTGCGTCCCGTAGGGCGCCGCGACCACCTCCCTAAGAGCGTAGCCGCCCTCGGCACGCTCGAGCTCCCGCCACTCAGCGGCCGAAAGCTCCAGCAGGGCGCCATGAACCGGCCGGTCAAGCTCCGGCAGAACCGCTGTCGTTTTGTGAATCGGCGAGCGCAAGTGTGTGGCGGGGAGGGAGGAGGCGGAGGTACGTCAGCGCGCCGGTCGTGCGCCTGGCGCGGGCGCTGATGCGTACCTTTGCCCGGCTCGACAAGCGTCGCGTACCCGCTTCGGTGTGCGAACGCCATCCGGAGCTGTGCATCCGGCCCGCAGAGCACCGCCGCGCGAGCGCCGGCGGCTGCGCCGTCAAGGCCGCGCCGCCGCAGGCTGGCGGAGCTCAGGTTGGCCCCGAAGGCGAAGGTGGTGACGGTGCTTTTGTGTTCGTCGTCGTGGGCGGTGGTGCTGCTGCCGTTCGATGCGCGAGCTGGGGAGGCGCATGTGCGCCGGGGGGGGGCAGGGCGCACGTGGAGCTCTTGGCGCTTGTGGACGCACTGACGCGGCCGCTGACGCGGCCGTTGGTGCGAGCAGCGCATCGGGCTCGGCTGGCGTGCGCGCTGTGGCTGTCGCACCCGGCGCCGCATGCACGTCGCCCGCGGCAGTTTGCGAGTAGGACGGATATTTGGGTTGCGATCATTCGGGTTAGGTTTTAGGTCGTCTTCTGCACATGCTCGCTGCCGCGTAGGCCTCACGTGTACATCGCCGGGCGTGGTCTTACAAGTGCGAGCCTCTGCACGAGCGCACATCATGCGACGAAGAATTGCTGCGGACGCTCGAGCAGGTAATCCGCACCGCACTCCTCCCAGGTTGCCCTGTCCACCGCGCGCCGACCAGCCCATGCCGTGCCGTCGGCCGCCATCGCAGCCGCGCCGCGCCAAGGGGCGAGCTCGGGCTGACCCTCGCCAGCGACATGCACCGCGATCGCATCGCCCACGGGCCGCACGGCGCGCAGCTCCGCCTCGAGCCGAGCGCGGAGGCCTGGCATGCGCGCGACACCCCCCGAGAGCAGCACTCCACCCGTCGCAGCTGCAGCGGCCTCATGCGGCTCCAGTCTGCGCAGCGAGCTCAGTATGGCCTCCACCAGCCCGCCGCTGGCGGGAGCGCCAATCGTCGCCTCGGGCTGGAAGAGCGCCTCTGGCACCCAGACGCGCGAGGCACCCACGCGCAGCTGGTACGTCTCCGCGGTCTCTGGCGAGGCGTCGATGACGTGCACGTCGTCACCACCCGCCGCAGCTGCCTCCGCGACAGCTGCAGCGTCAGGGTCGAGCTCCCTGAGCCTGGCGATCAGCTTTCCCAGCTGCTCCTCGTCCTCCTTGGCCTCGTCCGAGTCGGAATCCTCGCCCGCCATCACACGGTACATGCGCCAGTCATCGTCGTCAGCGCCGAACGTGTCATCTTTCCCGTCGTCGAAAGCCGCGCTGGCCACCATGCGCATTTTGGAGCGCCGCGCGTTGCTGCGGCGGCCGCTGCTGGTGAGGTCGGGGGCACCAGCTCCCGAGCTACTACCGCTCTTCTTCCGTCGCGAGCGGCGCTCGTCCACCTTCGCCGTAAGGACCTTAATTTTCGTCCGCAGGCGAGACAGGTAGCCCTCCGGGTCGCGCGCTGCCTCCTCCTCCTCAGCAACTCGCCTGCGCTCCTCCGCGGCCTCCGCGGCCGCCTTAGCCTCCCGTTTACGCTGCCGGGCGTCCTCGCTGCCCTTCAGTAGGCGCAGCTTCTGCTTCTCCTTGCGCTGCGCCGTGTCGAGCTCCTCATCAGGCACCTGCAACAGCGAATAGTCGCGTACGGGTGCCTCCTTGCGCTTGAGCATGGCCTCCGCGACGTCATCGCCAGGCTCGGCGGGCTGTCCACGCAGCACACGCACGCTCGCCTTGGCTGCCGCGGTCGCCAGCTGCACGTGCTCAGCGTCCTTGTAGCCGTGTCCTGTAGCGAGCTCGTGCGCACTCTCCGCCCCATCAACACTCGCCGCGTGCGCTATCTGTTTGCAAAGCGCGTCCAGCGCGTTCACGGCGGCCTCCTTGTCCTCTGCCTTCTTCTCTCGCCGCGCGCGCGCCATGTCACGAAATCGCTGGGCGGCCGCTGCGCGGGCCTGCCGCCTCCTCTCGAGGTCCTCCTCAGTCGGTTGCGGTTTCTCCTTGGGTGGAGTCCAGGGCAGCTGCACCCGTGCGACCAGCCCGCGCGGCACGGCTGGCTCAGGCCCGGACGTGGACGCGGGCATGCCCACATCGGCGTCAGCGACCGACGCATCGGCCTCGCCTTCGGCACGGCCGCCGCGGCGCGGAAAGAGCGCCGGGTGCTCGGCCCTGGCGAGCGCGTCGACCGCCGCGTCGTACGCGCCACCTGCACCCTGCGCCACATAGCACAGCGTGTGCAGGATCTCCTCGGCGCGCTCGACAGACACCTGCGCAGCAAGCGATGGGTTTGCGCCCGCCACGCGCGCGCGGCACGCGACAGCGAGCGTGCCACCGCCAACGTTGAGGCGCACAGCGGCGTCGAGCTTCGGCGCGCCGCCAACGATTGGCACAATGGAGGTGGCCGAGTGGCCGCAGCACACCGAGATACAGCTCGTGCCCGCGCCACCGGCGCCCGCGCGCCCGTACGCCGCAAGCGGCGCATCAGGCAAGAGGGCGAGCGCATCGACGCCGTAGCCCTCGAAGGCGAGCTCGGCCGTCTGCGCCCTCGCCGTCCTCGGACACAGCACACACTCGGTGAGCAAGAGGCGGCCGCCGCGAACGCTCGCGCCCTGCTCGTTGTCATTGTCGCCGGCGCCGATCCCGGCACGCGCAAAGGCGACGTCGAGCACGCGGGCGTACGCTTCGTGATTGACCACCACGCCGCCCTGCGGGAGGGCGCGTAGACGGCAAGGAAGGGAGGAAGGGTTAGCTCGCGGCGCTGCGTGCGCGGGGCGGAGCAGCTGGCGCTTGGGACGATTCGCGCTGCGCACCTCGAATGGAGACACCCCGCGCGCGGCGGCGCCGCCACGCGGCACGTCGAAGGCAGCAGCGAGGCGCGGATCGATGGCGCCTACGAGCATCGCCGGCGCGCCGTCTGCCCTCCGCCGCACGCGCGTGACGAGCGAGCGCACGCGCGCGGCGGCCGGCGACGCCGGCACACGCGACTGCGTACGCGGCAGGTGGAGCTGGATGCGAGCGGTGGGTGGCGTCGGCGGCGCACTCTCGCCTCGGAGGGTGCGCGGCCGGGCCGCCGCTGCTGGGGGCGCGAGCGCGCTCGGCGGGGCTGCCTGCGCTCCCGCTGATGTCCTCACGTTCTGGTTCGGGCCCGAGTGGGAGCTCCCGCCAGCCACGCGCAACGAGCTCATGAACACGCCTGAGTACCTCAAGCCCCGCTACAAGCTGTGGTTCTTCGGAAGTGACGCGTTCGACAACGAGTGCAGGGCCTTCGAGCCCCTGCTCGCCGAAGCGGAGGCCGCCAACGGAGAGCCTGATGACAAGAAGCGCGGAGAGTCTCTCGCGGCCCTCGCTGGCGAAGAGTGGCTGGAGGGCGCGTCGGCGGACGCCCGCGTCGCCCGGCTGGTCCTCCTGGACCAGATAGCGCGCAACGCGCGCCGCGGCACGCAGGGCGCGTTCGTGTTCGACGCGGAGGCGGCTGCGCTGGCCCGGCGAATGATCGTGGAGCACGCCGACACCGACGAGGAGAAATCTGAGGTGGCTAATACTGCCGTGCTTGGCTTCGTGTCGACGGCGCTGATGCACAGCGAGTGCTTAACTGACCACCTAATGCTGCGCGACCTGCTCGACGTGGGCGCTGGCGGCTGGCGGCGCGTTGCCGACCAGCGTGGGTTCGCCGATTCGCACCGCGCAGTCATCGAGCGCTTTGGGCGTTACCCGCACCGCAACGGTGCCCTGGGAAGGCAGAATTCTCCCGAGGAGGCGGCGTGGCTGGACTCTGACGAGGTGCCCGGCTGGGCGCGCTCGCAAGCCAAGCTTTCCAGGGGCTGACGAGCGAGCGAGAGACACCCACCGCAGAGGGCCATAATGATCGCCCGCCGACGCAGCTCCCGGCGAACGGGCGCCGAGACCGGCGTCGCCGCCGTGTGCGCCTCCCTCTGCGAGCGCGTGCAGCGCCAGCAGCAGGTCGGGCAGGGCGGGCAGCGCCGACGGCGTGTGCTCGGGCGAAGGCGTTGCCGCTAATAAGTAATAATGAGGCGCTCTCCCTGCCTCCCTCCCCTCTCTCCATCGCCCCCCCACACCCCCTGGCCGCTCTCAGCTTTCGGCTTGCCGCGCATGCAGCTGCCAGGTGACATTCCTGGAGCACAGAAACACGAAGCAATTCACCAACCAACCAATTGAAGGTCAATTGTCAGCAGCGCCTCGGATGCCACGCCTGGATCCGGCCGTCGGTTCCGAAGGGCAGGATTTCTGTCGCGCCCGCAGGTCAGTGCGTCAACATTTTCGGTTCCGCCCTGGGAAGGAGGGAGGAACGACAACGTTTTTTTTTTTTCGGAGGGGGGGTCGTGCGACGCGTGGCGTCGAGCCCTGGTCAGAACGCAGGCGCCCGCGGGCGCAGCGCGAGCGGCAGCTGGCGCGCGCCGCGGGGGGACAGGACATCGACGACGCTACCAAGGGCGTGTACGCCGGGGTGGCCGGCTACGTCGACCGCACGGCGGGCTTTCGCAGGGAGGCGCAGCTTAGCGGCGCCGAGCAGGCGAATCGGGGACCGGCGCGCGCGGCGGCGAACGTGCGCTATCACTTCCGCATGGACTACCAGCCCGACGTGTGCAAAGACTACAAGCAAACAGGATATTGGTGCGTGTGCCTGAGCCATGCATTGGCGATTCCCAACCGACACGCGTGCGCTCGTGCGCTCGAATGCGCCACCACGCGCGACCAGCGCTGACGCCCCCCGCTACTGCGGCGCCGCCTCACCGCCGCGCCTGTGGCCGCGCCGCGCCTTTGCAGTGGATACGGCGACGCGTGCATCTTCCTGCACGATCGCGGCGACTACAAGGCGGGCTGGCAGCTCGACCAAGAGTGGGAGGAAGAGCAGAAAAAGAAGCGCGAGCGCGAGGAGCGCATAGCAAACGGCGAGTTCGTCGAGGACGAGGAGGAGGATGATGCGAAGCGCGGCAAGGGCGACGACCTGCCGTTCGGGTGCGCAATCTGTCGTGAGCCGTTCGTCGACCCCGTGGTCACGCGTTGCAAGCACTACTTCTGCGAGCACTGCGCGCTCAAGAGATATGCCAACAACAAGACGTGCGCCGTTTGCGGCAAGGACACAGGGGGCCAATTCAATGTGGCGCACGACATCTTGCGGCGGAGGAAGCAGCTGGAGCGCGAGGCGAAGAGGGCCAGGACGTCGTAGGCCGGATCACGTGGCGCGCGCGAGCGGCACGGTGCAGTAATAATTAACAATTGTCTCATAGATGCAACGCCTTGAGCTGGCGGGATGGGCCTGAGAGGCACGCCGCATTTACCAGCATGGACGCGGCACGCGCGCATGGTCTCACCAGGGTCGCTGGAGGCACGCGCCGGCACACCTCCGACGAGGCTGCGCGAGCACATGCGAGCGGCGATCCAGCGACAGAGCTGGGTCCCTCGCTCACGAGACGAGGACGAGGGCCCTGCCGTGCAACGGCAGAGGGCGACCCGGCGGCCTTTTTTTTTTTTTTTTAATGATCCCCGGCGGGCGCCCGCCCTCGCCTTCGCCCTCGCCCCGCGGTTCGGCGGCAGGGTCACGCGCTGGCGCCGCGCCGCCCTCTCGGCGCCGGCGTTCTTTTCAGCCTATCAAAGCTCAATTCAGCGCGAATTTTTTTTTGGGGGGTTGGGGGAGAGTTGCCGAGTTGGGGTTGGCGTCGCCGCAGCGGTCTGTGTGGCCCTCGCGGGCGCCTAGGGGGCCCCGGCGGCGCCGCGGGTGCCACAAGCTGCGCGCGCCGCGCCCGGTGCTCTGCGTGCCCCCTTGCGCGCGTGGCGCGGGGTCCTGAGGGCTTCTCCAGTCGCGCTCGCAGCCTCACTCTTCACCGTCGTCGCCCGCGTGTGCGTGGTCGCGCGCGTGCCCTCTCTCCGTACGCGCGAGGGGGGCGGCGGCGCCGCCGCGCTGCTTCGGCGGCGACGGGCGCGCGCCGCCGGGCACCGCCGCTATGCGCGGGCGAGGACGGCAGTGGCACGCGCACGCGCCCCAACGGCCGCGGTAGGCCGCGCCGCACCATCGAGAATCCGTCCGGCGTGGGCTCGCGGCGGTCGCAGACGGGTGATGCGTCGCCGGCAGTGGGCCAGGACGTTTCGAGCGCCTCGGGCATGTCCGTGGAGGAGATGTACGCGTCGCTCGGCGTGGAGGATGAGCCCGGCAAGGACCGGCTGTGGCGAGCGATCCGCCAGGAGGCCAAGCGCGACTCCGAGAAGGAGCCCGCGCTGGCGTCCTTCCTTTACTCGACCATCCTGGCGCAGAGCTCGCTGGAGGACGCGCTGTCGTTCCACATGGCAAACAAGCTGTCCTCGCCCACGTTGCTGTCGACGCACCTGTTCGAGCTCTTCCGCGCCGCCATGGATGAAGACCCCACCATCGGCAAGGCGGTGCGCGCTGACATTCTCGCGGTGGCGGAGCGCGACCCCGCGTGCTGCTCGTTCTCGCAGGCGCTGCTGTACTTCAAGGGCTTTATCGCGCTCGAGGTGCACCGCGTCGCGCACCGGCTGTGGCAGACGGGCCGGCGGCCGCTCGCGCTGGCGCTGCAAAGCCGCGTGTCCGAGAACTTTCACGTCGACTTTCACCCAGCGGCGTGCATCGGCAGCGGGCTGCTGCTCGACCACGCAACGGGCATCGTGGTCGGCGAGACGGCGGTGGTGGGTGACAACTGCTCCATGCTGCACCACGTGACGCTCGGCGGCACGGGCAGCGCCGGCGGCGACCGCCACCCGAAGATCGGGGACTGTGTGCTCATCGGCGCCAGCTCGACGCTGCTCGGCCCCATCGAGGTGGGATGCGGCGCCAAAATCGGCGCAGGTTCGGTCGTGCTCACCGACGTGCCGGCGTACACGACCTTTGTCGGCGTGCCCGCGCGGCAGCTCGGCGAGGCAAAGCCGCCCACCTCGCAGCCGGGGACGGAGATGGACCAGACGAGCTACGTCGAGGAATTCGAGAGAAACGGATGGGATGACTGGGTGATTTGAGACGCCACCATCGCGAGCCGCTGTAAATGTACACGTTATTGCACGCGTCCGCCCACTCTCGCGAGAGCTCGCCCGTTGCGGCGTCCCACAGGCGCACTGCGCCATCGCGGCCGCACGAGGCGATCAGCGCGCCGCTGCAGAGTGCGATCGCGCACCGCACGCCGCCTGCGTGCCCCTCCGCGTGCGACCACAGCCGGCGCGTCTCCCAGCGACCGCCCCAGCCGAGCCCTGGTGGCATGCGCAGGTCGATGGCAGAGAGCGCGCCGCCGCGACCGCCGATGACCACGATGCTGCCGCCCGCCACCCCGGCACACAGGCAGCGCGCGCCAGCGCCGTCGGAGTTCACACGCGCGCTGGCAACCACCGACGCGCGGGGTGGCAACAGCGAGTCCCACACGACCACGTCCTCGTGCGCGGCAGCGCCCACACCTGCGGCGGCGACCACCGAGGAGCGCGCCGACACACCCGACGAACCCTGCAGCCAAGTCACGCCGCACGCGCGGTGCTGGAAGCAGCGGCGGAAGTCGCGCGCGCCGTGCAGGCCGCGGCCTCCGCAATCGAGCCGCCAGAGCGATAGCACACCGCCGTTGTCGCCCGCCGCGAAGTGCGTGCCATTGTCATCGAACGCCACGTCGCAGACAGAGAAGCTGGAACCGCCCTCGCCGTACGCCGCCAGGGGTGCCTCAGTGCCGAAGCCCCACAGTAGCGCCTGCCCCGCCGAGGTGCCCGTGACGAAGAGGGGCTGCGTCGGATGCGACGCCGCGCACGTCACCGGCGCGTCCTCCCGCCGCACGTCTGCAAGCGCCGAGCGCAAAGGCGAGTCCAAGACGTCGTCCGCGTGCATCAGAGTGGGCGTGCGAGTGGCAATGGGCTCAAGTCCGAGGCTCCAAGGGCTCGTCGCGCCCGCAGCGGCGACCATGGGGAATGCAGGAGGCGACGTCATCGGATTGGCGCCCGGCGAAGACGTTGTCATCGGACTGCCACTCGAGCCGGCCGCAGCGTGCGCTTGGCGCGCCGGGATGCCACTCGCCTGCTCGGACCCGGCGGTGTAGCCTCTGCTCGCGCTCGCAGCAGCTTCTGCGGAGAGAGGCACGCCGCCGGGCGCGTCGCTGCCCTGGATTACGACAGCAGGCATCATCCAGCGCGAGGCATAGGGCGGAAACGCGGACGCGCTCGCGAGCAGGAGCGGCGACTCGGCATGGTGAGCAGTAGCCGGCGGTGTGCCCAGAACGGATTCCCGCACGATCCCCTCGACAACACCGCGTCGGTGCGTGACAACGGCGAAATGACACGACGACGGCTCATCCGAGGGTCCGTTGCGGACCGACACGCCCAGCAAGTGCTCGCCCGGCACGCGAAAGACCTCGACCGGGTCGCTAAAGTGCGAAAACGAGAGTGCCCCACCGAGCGCATCCGCGGTGGCGCCGACAGCGTGCTCGTCGGCCGCATCTCGTTGCTCGCCCTGTCGCTGGCCCCCATCGCCCTCCGCCCCGCCAAAGCGGCCAGGAGCCTCCACTCGTACGGCGGCGCGCTTCGAGTGCAGGGACGCCAAGTGCTCACGCTGAGCCTCACCTCGCGCACATACGACAGAATCGCCAAAATGGCGGGCCAGAGCACGCAGCGCGTCATCAACGCACCCCCCATCGTCCGGATTGCCCACACCCTCGTCGTGCCCCGCGCCGCCGGTGGCTGACCAGCACGCACACAGCTTGCTGAGCCTGCCCATGACGGCAGCTCGAGAAGACTCGCGTACGCCACCGCCGGCGCTGTCACTGCTGCCGCTCACCGCGTGCAATCGCCTCAGGGCTGCCAGCGGTAGCCCAAGACCCTCAAGCGTGTGCGCGGCGCCCGCGGCGAGAGCTTCGAGCCCTTTATTGGAAATGAGGCTACCGCGATTTGAATGTCCCAATCGTCGCGCCATGGCGTCCACCATATCGAACGCCCGCGCGTCCATGCGCCCGCGCGAGGCGAGCGCTGCCGCTGCTGCGTTCGAGTCACCCGCGCACGCGTGGAGGACGCACAAGTTCCACGCGCAGCTCTGCCGATGCTGCTCGGCGGAGACGCNGCTGCTGCCGCCGGCGCCGGCGCCGGAGCCGGCGGTGGCGGTGGCGGCGGCCCCGCCGAGAGGGCCAACACGGAGGGCAGCATGGAGACCGCCCCGACGGCAGTGACGCCCACCAGCGGCGTGTACGGAGCAGCCGATGGCGAGGTGACGTCCCGACATCTGGGGGCCGGGGGGCATGACCTGGGCAGGCAGCCAACGCCGCAACTCACGCCGTCGCGCCAGGCGTCCAATCAGCGCAGGGCCATCAAAGGCCTGGAGGACCAGCTCCGGGAATTGCACAGCGAGCTGGCCGCTGTCAAGGAGGACATGCGAGCGGTCGTGCAGGACGCACACGAGGCGCTCAACGCCGCTGCGCAGGCCGGAGAGGAGGCGGCCGACGCGCGATACCTTGCGGAGGCCGATGCGGAGGCCATCAAGCGCCTCCAGGAGCTCGACGCGGATGACGAGGGGCTGACCAGCGCTGCCGAGGAGGACAGCGAGGTCAGCTCTGAGGTGCTGACCAGGGCGTTGCGGGACGCGCGCTTGCGCCGAAAGGCAGCACGAGAGCTCTCCGAGCGCGTCAAGGCCCGCAGCCGCAGCAGGAAGCGGCGCAGGGGCAAGGGAGACAAAAAGAGCGGCTGGTATAATACGGTCCTCACCGTGGTCCTTGTGCTCGTGGGATTGAAGGTGCTCTACGAGTTGCTCAACCTACTGAGGCCCGGGTCACGAGTCATTGGGAACGCCGTGCCCCACTTCGACCTTGAGACGGACAACTCCGCGCCGCCGCCGCCGCCTCCCGGAAGGCGAGGCGCGCGCACGGGTGTGAGCGCGCGGGTGGATCGCACTGAACCGCCGGTTGCGCCGCCCGCGCCGCCACCGCCGCGCGCGCGAGCACCCCCCCCGCCGGTTCCGGCCGCACGCGGTGACTTGTGAGGCGCAGACGGCGCCATGCGCAAGGCACATGCTCTCGGGTCGTGCGAGTAATAAGAAGTTGTTGTGAATGTGACAGTGCGCAACCGCGTGCTCTCTCACCCGGTTGGCTCAGAGCCGCAGGACCCAAGGTCCTTCTGTTCGCGCGCGCTCAGGCGACGACCGGGTCGGTGCGCATGCTCGTGGGGCGCCGCCCCGACGCGTAGTACGAGCGCAAGCCCTCGGGGAAGCACGCCGAGATGGTCGAAATGTGCACGGCGGCGGCCTCCGAGAGCTCACCGATGCGTTTCTTCCTGACCTCCATGAGGCGCATCAAGGCGCCAGAGGTGACAAAGGACATGCGAGCGGCAGCCGCCGCCGCAGGAGTTTTGGAGGTGGAGCCGGCCGTGCTGTTAGCGTCACCCTCAGCGAGGCCCACGACGAAGCGGGCGAGCGCCTCCTCGAGGATCACGGCGGGCGTCGCCACGTCAACGAGCGCCTCGATTGGGGCCAGAATGCCGCAGTTGCGCACAATCTCGAGGGCCGCCTCCTGCGCAGTGCGCCGCGCGGTGGCATTGCGCTGCGACTCACAGGCGCGCAGCAGCGCAGGTAGGGCGCCAGCCTGAGCCAGCGGTCGAGCGCCCTCTGCGCCGTGCCGTGCGAGGGCCGCGCACGCCCAAGCGGCCGCCCCGGCTGCGTTGGGCCCCGGCGGAGGCTCGGCCGCAAGCACGTTCACAAGCGCGAGCGGCGCCCCGCACTCAATCAGTAGGCGCGAGCCCTCCGTGCTGAAGGCCGCCGCATGCCCCACCGCGCTCAGCGCGCACACGCCGCTGGGCGTCGCGTGCGCGTCCGCCACGTGGCGCACGAGCGCTTGCGCGCCGCCGTCGATGGTGACGGTCGCGGTGAGCTCGGGCGTGCGGCGGCACAGCTCCATCGCGAGGCGCGCGGCGGCCGCACCACGTGCACGCACGGGCCGCTCCGCGAGCGCGCGCGCCAGCGTGCTGACGACGCCGTCACCCGCCGCGACGCGCATGGCGGTGGAATCTGAGTGTGACGATAGCCGCGCGAGCGCTCCCAGCGCCGTCGAAGCGGCACGGTCATCCTCGCTGCGCGCGAGCTCCGCGAGCGGTGCCACGCTCCCAGCGTCGACGACAGTATCGGCGAGCGCCCCATTCAGCGCGCCGGCATCGCCCAGCAGTCCCGCCGCCGCCGTCTGAACCGCGAGCCAGCCGCCCGCTCCCTTGCCGGCGCCGCCGCCTGCCGCGTGCACCATCCGCTTCAGCGTAGGCTCGTCGAGGACCTCCTCAGCGAGGTCGGCTCCGGCGCGCACCATCGTCGCGAGCGCCGCGACTGAGCGCTGCGCGACGCCCGCATCCCTGGACTCGAGCTGCGCGCGCAGCGGCGCGAGCGCACCACACGCGACGAGCGCGCGCGCGCCCGAGAAGCCCCCGTCCTCGCCCACGCACGCCTCAAATGCGAACGTCCCGCCAGCGATACCGCCCGAATCGGAGCTTCCCGCCGACGCGAGCGCGATGAGCGCATCCAGGCCCGCCGAGCGGACGGCCACGTGCGGGTGCCCCAGCGCGGTGAGCGTCTGCGCATGAGCAAGCGCGCCCCACGCACGTGGCAGAAATTGATGGGGGGATGCGGGCGTTCGCGCGCGCAGGCAGCAAGCGCGCGTGCGCGTGCGGTCGCGGCCTTGTCAGAAGGAGGCCGGTTGCGTCGTCATCGTCGAGGGCGGAGGGCCGGGGTGGCACGCACCCCGCGGCGTTGGGCACGGCATCGCTTGCGCTCACCTTGTGTGCGACGCCCGTCGGGAAGGCATCAGCTGCGAGCTCGTGCGAATGGTTGGCCATGGCCGCGAGCGTGCGCAGCGCACTCGCGCGCACGCTCGTGACGGGGTCTTGCAGGGGCGGCGCAATGAGCGCTTCGAGCGCCCCCGCCTCGAGCAGTGCATCGATGCCGCCGGCGCCGCGCGAGCAGAAGTCCGCGCACACCGTCGCAAACGCCGTGCGCGCCTTCCGGAACTGGGTCAGCGCGTCGGCGACCACCGCGGCGCTCTGCCGGCCCTCGTCCATTCCGCACGCCGCTCGCGCGCCCTCCCCTCCGCCGCCGCGCCACTCCGGGCGCGCGGACGCGCGGCGCGGCCCGCCCGCGCGTCACGCTGTGGAGCGTCGCCACGCACGCACACCCGCCCTCCCAAAACGGGCGGCGCGGCCCCGCACCACCCAGTCAGCGGGGGAACGCAGACACGGCTGCTGCTGCTGACGGGGGATCCCGAAACAAACACGACCCAAACACTTTTTTTTTTTTTTGCCAGCGCGAATGCGAAGTCATACGGATGGTCCGGACCAGCAGTACAGGTATCGGTCGGGGCTGCGTGTACAAAAAAAAAATGCGCGCAAACCCAAACCAGCCGGCGGCCTGCCGCGATACGGCGGCGGCAGACTCAATGCGACGGTCCGAACTGAACCCTATGTACAACACCCCTAAACGATGTCTTGTCCGAGCGCACGCGCGCACACTGCGCGCGCGCGCCCAAACAAACAAAAACAAAAAATTGGGAAGCGGCGCGTCGTGCTGCGGTGCGGCCGGCGGCGTGTGCGGGGTGCGGGGCTGCGCCACAGGCGGCGCGGGCGCGGTGGCGTGCGTCGCGTGGGCGCGGGCATGTCGCTCCTCCGCCATGGCGCGCGCCGCGCCTTCTCGGCGCTGCCCGCGATCGTGAACGGCGGGGGCGCGTCGGCGCTCTCCGCGACGCCCTCACCCATCCCGTTCGAGGGGTCGATGGCTGTGCCCGAGACGCGCGTGACCGTGCTGCCCAACGGCATGCGCGTCGCGACCGAGGCCAACCCCGCGGCGGCGACCTCCACCGTGGGCGTCTTCTTCGACGCAGGATCGCGCTACGAGAACGACACCACCGTCGGCACCGCGCACTTCCTCGAGCACATGGCCTTCAAGGGCACCGCCAAGCGCTCCATGGCGCAGATCGAGCGCGAGATCGAGGATATGGGCGCCCACCTCAACGCGTTCACGTCGCGCGAGCACACGTGCTACTACGCCATGTGCATGAAGCAGAACCTCACCCAGTGCACTGATGTGCTCGCCGACATCCTTCAGGTGCGCTGCCGCCGCCGCTGCGCCGCGTGCGTTGCGCGGCGTTCGCGCTGCGCGCTCGGTCTGCCTTTGGGGGGGGGGGGTAGGGGAGAGCTGGAGAAGAGAGGGCACAGGCGGGCGCACCGTGAAATGGCCAACTGAGGGCCCGCAGCAGCTTTTAGGGTTCGGCAGCGCACCCTCGCGCCGCCGCTGCTGCCGCAGCGGGGGGCGCCGCCGCCGCAGGGGGGGGAGGGAGTGAGGGCGGCGAGGCGAGGCGCGCGGGATGGGAACTCTGGAGCGCCCTCACCGCCCCCCACCCCGCTCCCCGGCATGCACGGCGCTGCGCTGCGCACGCGGTGCTCCGCGCGGCCTCGTAGACGAAAAGTCGCGCACGCAGCCGTCTGCGCGCTCCAGCGTCGCGCGAGCGAGCGAGCCTGAGCGGCCGGCCGCACCTAGGGGTGGCGCTGACACTGGCACGTGCCGTTTCTTTGCGCGCGAGCAGAACTCGACGTACTCGGAGGCTGCCATCGAGCGCGAGCGCAGCGTGATCCTACGTGAGATGGAGGAAGTTGAGAAGCAGGCCGAGGAGATGGTTCATGACCACCTGCACGCGACTGCGTACCAGCACTCGCCGCTCGCGAACCCCATCCTGGGCAGCCGCGAGAACGTGGCAAGCGTGACTAAAGCGGACCTCGAGTCGTACGTCAAGGCGCACTACACCGCACCGCGCACGGTCGTGGCGGCTGCTGGCGCGGTGGACCACGACAAGTTCGTCGAAGACGTCGCGAAGAAGTTCGAGGGCATGCCGACGGACGGCCAGAGCGCGGACGAGCTGGTGGCTACCAACCCGACGACATGGACGGGCTCGGAGGTGCGCATGCGCGACGATTACACGGCGGACAACAAGCTGCGCCTGGCGGTGGCCTTCGAGGGCGCCTCGTGGGCCGACCCGGACAGCGTGGCGCTGATGGTCATCCGCGAGATGCTCGGCAGCTACAGCGCGGACACCGGTGTGGGCATCCACTCCACCTCGGAGCTGGCGCAGCGCGTGGCGGCCAACGGCATGGCGACCCACTTCAACACCTTCTCCACCTGCTACAAGGACACTGGCATCTTTGGCATCTACGCGGAGACCGATGACGCGTGGAACCAGGCCGGCGACCTCTCGTGGAACATCTCGCATGCCATCACCAAGAACGTCTACACCGTCGAGGACTCGGACGTCGAGCGCGCCAAGAACGCGCTCAAGGTCAGCACGCTCGCGAGCGCGAATGATGGCGCGATGGCCACCGCGCTGGATATCGGCACCTCGATGCTCGCCTACGGCCGCCGCATCCCGCTCGCCGAGATGTTTGCGCGCATCGACGCCGTGGACTCGGCCACTGTCAAGCGCGTGGCGGAGCGTTTCTTCCTCGACAAGGACCCGGCTATCGTCGCCTGGGGCTCCACGCAGAACGTGCCCGACTACCAGCTCTTCCAGCGCAGGACCTTCTGGCTGAGGCAGTAATCGCGTCGCCGCCGGCGCGCCCCCGCGCCATCGAGGCGCGTCTGCCTACGCCGCGCGTGCCGGCCTCGGCGGCCGCGCGTTCGTAAGCACCTATTTTTGACCCGACCGGAAGGCGGCCGGCGGCGTGTGTGCGCCTCCCGCGCTGCGCGCGACGCACGCGCCGCGCGTGCCGCTTCCCGGCTCGGTCGTGCGTCGCGCACTGAGGAGGGGTGGCGCCGTTGCGCGCGAGGCGTGACACAGGCGCGTGTGCGTGTGCAACGAAATAAAAAAATCACAGCATGGCGAGCGCGAGTACAGACGCCTCCAGCCAACCAGCCAGCCGTCGCGCGCGCGCGCGCGCGGCGCCGCGGCTACCGGCACCACCGGCGGCGGTGGCCCGCTAGATCTCGACGGAGAACGACGAGCCGCACCCGCACTTCTCGGACGAGTTTGGATTGTCGGAGACGACGAAGGACGAGCGAATGAGCTCTGAGGTAAAGTCGACGGTGGCACCCCTGAGGAATGTCAGCGACACGTCGTCCACCACTACTCCTGCGCGCACCTCCCCCGCCCCTCCACCGCCCTCGCCCTTGCCACCACCCCCCTCTCGCTCCGCGCCGCCCTCGTCGAATACTCTGTCGTGTCCGCTCACGTCCTCGCCGCCGACGAGGTCAAACTGGTACTGGAAGCCCGAGCAGCCGCCGCCGTCGACTGAAACGCGCAGCAGCAGTTCACTCGCACCGCTCTGTGCCGCGAGCTCGCGCAGCCGCTCCACCGCGCCCTCGGTGAGCGCGACGCCCTCCGCGGCGGGCGCGGCTCCCTCGGCGCGGGCCGCGTTGGCGACCGCCCGCCCCGCGCACACGCGCCCGCTCGCGCTGTGGCGCCGCCGCCGCCGCCCGGCAGCGCCGCGCTCGTCGCTCATCACCATTCCAGGGCGCCCCGCGCGGAACTGAACAGTCACTTCCTTGTGGCGCGAAAACCCCAAATGTGCACCCTCGCCGCGACCATGCCGCGCCGCTCGCTCGGACGTCTTTCAAGTTGATGGCCGGTACCGCGATCTTTCTGGAAACCCGCGCGCGCGCGCGCGCCTGGGAAGAGGGTTTGTACTCGTCACTCAAAAGTGGGGAGGGAGAGAGTCTACAACGTTCGTGTTCGCACGCTCCTTACAGCGCAGCCCGCGTCGCACCCTCAGGGCGGCGGGGCGGGGCGGGCCGTGGGGAGCGCGCGCGCGCGCCGGCCGCGCCGGCTACGAGGGCGGCGGCCCGTCGATCTGCCTCTCGATCCCCTTGAGCAACGAGCCGATCATCGGCGCGTCCGAAGCGCCCGGGCAGGCGCTCTGGTACGCCGCGAGGCAGTCCCTTGCGTCCGACAGCCTGCCCAGGTTGTAATTGGCGATCCCCCGGTCACGCAGGTTGACGCCGCGCACCTTGGGACGCGCGTACGGCGGCGCCGCGACGTCCTGCATGCGGCACAGCAGGAGCACCTTCTCCGGGTCGCGGTGCTCGGTGCGGCTCATGTACGTCGCCTTGAGGTTCTGCAGGCAGCGCGTAAGGATCGTGCGCTTGTGCGACGCCCCGTCCTCGAAAAAGGAGCGGTCGATCTGGACCTTGGCGCCCCGCTGCCGCGCCATGTGCTCGCCGAAGCGCTGCTCGACGTCCTCGACGAACAGCACCTCGCCCCGACCGAAGACGTCCACCAAGAACTCGGCGCCGGCGCGCGGGCGTACCATGAAGTGCGAGGGGAAGTTGACGCCCACCATGTCGAGCCCGCAGCGCGCCGCCAGCTCCATGTACAGGATGGCGAGCGAGATGGGGATGCCGCGGCGGCGCGCGAGCACCTGGTCGACGTAGCTGTTGGCGGGATTGTAGTAGTCTTCCGTGTCGCCCGCGAAGCCGCACGTGTCGTAGAGGTACTCATTGATGCACTTGATGACGCGCAGCGGATGCCGCTCCTCGTACGGCGGGAGCGTCTCAAGCAGCTGCCGCGCCATCTCGTCGACCTGCGCGCGCACCGCCTCCGCGTCGAGCGCCGGGTTCCCGCAGCGCGCGATGCAGATGCTGCACTCGAGCAGGCTGATGTGGTCCTCATCCTGGACGTCCGACACGAGCGACTCCAGCGCGAACACCGGCTCGGAGAGCCGCGCTGTGGCCGCGAATTCCGCCTCGAGAGAGGCCGCGGGCACCTCGTCGTTCCCATCGCCGACCTCCTTGCTCGCGCCGCGGTACCGCTCCCCGGGCGGCCCGCACGCCACCGCCGCTGCGCGCCGCGGCCGCGCTCGCC
>RQSC01000032.1:158652-195549 GCA_013416795.1 Prasinococcaceae sp. CCMP 1430
CGACGACGACGGCGAGGCCGCGCGCGCGCGCGTTCGGCGGGCGGCCCCTCCCGCGCGCGCGCGCGCGCGAGATCGGTTCGAAAACCAGTTTCGAAATCCCTCCTCAGGACGGGCGCGCAGCGGGCACCGGCGGCATCAGGCCTGATCACATACCATCCGATGGTACAGCATCAGATCAGGACAATGTATCCTGACCCTGAAAATAAAACCCATATTCGTGCTACGCAAAAGTTGCTTTCATCCATAACCTCAAGCCCCTCAGCATGCACTGCGTACGAGTGATTGTGACGCTCTAGCTAGCCTACTGTAGTACTAGTCCTAGTCTACGAAAGGCCGCGGCGGGCGGGCGTGGCGGATGGGCGCCACAGCGCCCGAGCGAGCGCCAAGGCCAGGAGCACCGCTGAGGCGCCCGCCGCCGCGCACGCGAGCTCTCGCCGCCACCCTTCGCTCGTCCACTGCCGGTAGGCCAACGACACTGGCGCGGCGTACGCGTTGCGCACGGATTCGCCGTCGGTGATGCACGGCGTGCAGTCAGCGCGCAGCCTCGGCGCCCGCGCATCCTCATCGCGCTCGACCTGCCGAGCGACCTCATTGTCCCCGCCGGACGCCGCGAGCTCCTCGCACGCGTGCCGCAGCGCGCGCAGTAGGTACTCGATGTCGCCCGCGCTGACCACCATCGGCGGCTTCATCTTCAGCACGTTGTCGAAGGGTCCGTCGGTGGAGATGAGCACGCGCCAATCGCGCACCCGGCGCGCGATCCATGAGGCCCGAGCGGGCGCGGGCGTGTGCGCGCTCGCCCGGCCGTCGCGCGCTCGGCGCACCACCTCGAGGCCAACGAATAGGCCCCTGCCGCGCGCCTCTGCGAGGAAGTCGAAGCGTTCAGCAAGCTCGTGCAGGCCGGTGAGTAGCTCCAGGCCACGCTCGCGCGCGCGGTCCGAGAGGGCCTTGCGCTCGAGCGCATCGAGCGTCGCCGTGGCAGCTGCGGCAGCCGCGGGCGTGCCACCGAACGTGGCGAAGAACTCCATGCCAGTCGTGCCGAACGCGTCGGCTACAGCTCGAGTCGTCACAACCGCGCCGCATGGATAGCCATTGGCAATGGGTTTGCCGAGCGTCACGATATCGGGGGTCACCTCATGTTCCGAGAAGGCCCATGGCGTGGCACCGCCTGTCCGCCAGAAGCCGGTCTGAACCTCATCCACCACGCACAGCGAGCCACCCGCCCTGGCGAGCGCAAAAGCCTCGCGCAGGTATCCGGCAGGCAGCGGGATCTGACCACCGCAACCTAGTATGGCCTCCACCACGAAGGCAGCGGCGCCGCCGCCTAGCCCAGACCGACGCCGCTCGCAGGCGCGTTCGACGGCGCGCCTGACGGGCAACGCGTACGCGGTGCCCGAGGACTGCGGGCGGCGCAGCGGGTCCGGCGCCGCCACTTTGAGCACATGAGCAGGCTGCGCCCGACCACCGGGACCATCCTGCTTGTACGGCGATATCTCGATCAGGTCCTGTGTGTGGCCGTGGTAGGCTCCAGAGAGAACAATGACGTCCGTGCCTTCGCCCCCGTGCGTCGCTGCACGCGCCATCCGGAGCGCGAGGTCATTCGCTTCGGACCCCGACGTGACCATGTAGACCACGCACAACTCAGGCGGAAAGAGTGACGCCAAGCGAGCGCAGTAGTCAATCATTCCCTCGTGCAGGTATCGACTGTGAGGGCGCAAGCGTTCCTGCAGCGTCAGCGAAGCGACCCAGGAGGCGTGCATGCGCATCGATGGCGCTTGCGGGGAGTGCGGCAGCCAACGCACCTGTTGGAATTGAATCTGCGTAGCTGCTTGCACACGGCGGCGTCAATCGACGGCTCGCAGTGGCCGCAGTGCGCGACGTTGTTGACCCTTCGAGCGAGATCGCGGCGAGGTGAGTCGTGTCAGCTCTGCGCACGTCTGTCGATGCGCGAGATAGCTATAGGGGAGCTCCAGGCGAGAGCACGCGCGCGCGGAGAGGCCCATGCATACCAATCGACGAGCAAAAGAGCAGGTGGTGCGAGCGCAAGACCGCTGATCACGCACATGTCAAGATATCGCAAACCTGCACTTGTGTAGAGGTACTGTCCGGCGCCGCGCGCCATGTGGAGCGCACCGGCGGCATCTGGGCCGCCCGAGCTACCCGACAGCGAAAGGTTCCGTCCGCAGTGGTCGTGCCGAAGCCGTGCGAGGTCCAGTGCGTTGGCGATGCGGGCGTCGCGGCTCTCCAAGCCGCTCGCACCCTGAGAGGCCTCCACGGACGTCGTGCTGGGCCGACGCGACGTGCGCGTGTGCGAGCGCTCTCGAGCGATTTCAAGAAGCTCAGCAGGTAGCGCTGGCACCCCGACCAGCCAATTTGAATCGGGATACACCGACAGGGCAATAGAGCATGTCTCGCGCTCGTGCTCGTTGTCGGCTGCTTCTTGTTCGAATGACGAAATCGACGGCGGGACATCCGCACCGCTGCCGAGGAGCGAGAGGGCCAGCTGAATGCATACGCGTGGCACGTGGCCTCCGTTTCGGGCCGCGTTCGCACAAGAGCCAAGCTCCTGGCCCGCTGCCAGCACCGTCCCCACCGATGCTGCGACATCCGCAACGCCGCCGTACACGCAGTAGAAATCGATTCCCAACGCGCGATGCCGCATCAGCACAGCCGGAGCGATTCCCAGCCTGTCGGTGCCTGAGACCGTCTCTACCACTTCGCCAGCCAGCGGACACACAACGCGAGTGCCGGCTGGCACATACAAGTCCATGCCGAGCCGACGCTCGCCGCCGTACGTGGAGCCATACGGGAGCACGAGCATGCTGCCGCCGGTGTTTGCGAGTGTCTTCTCGACAGCAGTGACTGAGCATATTGCGTCGCTGACGCCTCCTTCGAAGTCGTCACCATGCACGATCAGCTCGCGCGCGTTCAGGTCGGCCTCCGCGGCGTGCACGATGGCTCGCAGCTCGCCGGTCTCTCGCAACGCGCTCAACGCGAGCCGGAGCTCCGCAGCCCGCGCGGCGAGGCCCGATGCCATACCCAGCGCAGCGCGCAGCGCGAGCGCACACGCCTGCGGCGTGTAGCGCTCGCGCGCCGCGTGCATGCGCACCAGCAGATCGCGTGCAGGCGCCTGCGATATCAACAGGTATTCGAGCTGTTCCGACTCCGCCAAGTCGGTGGACGTGGGCACGCCCGAATCCTCTTGGGTCGTCTTTGCCGGTGACGATGCAGGCGACGTCGCCGCACGATCGTACGCCTTCTGTGCGGCGGCGGCAGCATTCGCGGTGGACATAGCCAGCGATACGCACGCGCGCATCATGGCGAGCGGAAACATGATGTCGAGCTCCACCTCCATGAGCGTGAACGCCGAGTGGTAGCCCCTCACGAGCACGCAGGCTGCCCGCCACGGATCCGACGAGGCATGCTCGAACATCATTGCGTAAACACAGGCTATCGCACAGTCGTTGACGGTGTCTGTGACGCAGGCGTCCCCGTAATCAATGAGTGCCACTGCGCGCCCATCCCTGACTATGACGTTGTTCTCGTTCGCGTCGTTGTGCACCGCGCTTCGCCGAAGGCGCGCGCCTGACCGCTGCACGCTCTCGAGCGCGTCTGCGTGCAGGTCCATCGCCCACCCGCACGCGGCCTTCTCCTCGGCGGTGCGCAGCAGCCCCGCATATCGCGCGACCACGGTGCGCGCGCAGGATAGATCCCACGCAAAGCTGCCTCGCCGCGCGCCCTCATGATCGAAGGCCGCCTCGGTGAGTGCGGTGGTCACTTCACCCGCCGCGCGCCCCCAAGACTCGAGCAGCGCCATGCGCTCGCCGTCCAATGCGTGGTGCTGTTTGCGTTCCCTAGCGCTGTCGAGCGCGCGCGGGTAGGCGCTGCCCATCGTCTCCCCGGGGAGGAAGCTGACGCATCGCGCGAGATAGCCACCGACTCTCGCCACCCGGCGCTCCCGTGCAGAGTCCACACCGCTGCTCGTGCCCCAGCCGCGGTGGTCGGACGACACCCTCGGGCGCGGCGAAAATGCTACCGACTTCCGCAGCGACGGAGGTGGGGTGGTTGCTGCAGCTCCAATCGCTGCCACCGGTGATCCTGCTGCCGCTGTGGCCACCGATGCGTGCTCGTGCTCGCTGACGAGTCCACTGCTGAGCCTCCGCCCGCGGGTGGCTGTGACTGCCGGCAGAGCGCGCGGCGCTTCGACGCCGGCCGCGCGCACCGCATCCTGTGCGCTGACCTCCATGTCCACGGCGCGCGGGCTCTCGTAGTTGTTGCTGAGCTTGAGCAGCCAGCGCTCTCCTGCGCCATCGCTGAATAGCACGTTGAGGTCTCGCTCGGACGGAAGTGTAGTCGCCGACGCGGCCGCAGTCGCGGGCGTGCCAGGCAGGCCGAACGTCAGCAGCGCCGCCTTCGCCGCGTCGCCTGGGTCCAACGGCGGCACGCCGTGGCCCGGCCTGCCTTCCCACGCGGCGGATGACATCCCCCGGCAGGGCCGCTCGCCATCCGCGGTGGGCAGCGCCGCGCCGCGCGAGTCCCTTCCCCTCACCACCTACCCACCCGCGCCCCGCGATGAGGGGGGGGGGGGGAGGAGTAGCAACTAACTAGACTAGAGCAAGGCAAACGCGCGCGGCGCCCCTCAGGTGTGCCGGCGAAACGGTCTACTGAGCGCTCGGGCTGCTCGGCGCGCGCAGAGTGGTGCCCACAAATACAGTGGGCCTGGGCCGGGCGCAGACAATTAAACCCTATACCAAACCCTAATTCGATGCCGCGTCTACGCCGAGGCCACCGCTTCAACCTGCGCCTTGAGGGCTAGCACGCGCCGCTCGACGGCCTCGCGCACCTCCAGGGTCGACTGCAGGCGCAGCTTGTCGCCCATCCACGCGGCTGCACTGCCCGAGGCAACTACGACTCCGCGTGGCCGCCTCGTCGCGACGGCGTCGGAGGCGTCGTCGCTGGCACAGGCGGGCGCGCCCGGGTCCGAGGTGGTGCTTCGTCGACAGGACGCCGCAGTCGCGCGGCGGCTCACCCGCCGCTGCAGTCGCTTCCCGAGGAGCTGCAGCTGCGCCACCTGCGCCAGCGCGTGCTCGCTTATCTCACTCGCCTCGGCGGGTGTGCGGGGGCGCGAGAGCGACGCGGACGAGCTCACCGACGCCGGGCGCGAGCCCGAGCATGACACCGCGCCCCCCGCCTGCGCAGGGGTCACCGGCGCCAGCGGTACCAGTGCCGCACGGGCACGCTCGGCGGGGTCAAGCAACGGCGTGGGTGCACGATCCTTTTGTAGCCGGTCCTTGTCGGTCTGCTGCGCGCACCTCTGCCGTGACGGCGCCAGCTGAACCGATGCACGCGGAGTCGCACGGGCGCATGCGTCCTCCTCGCTGCTGGTATAAGGAGAGGAGCAGAGACCGGAAGAAGCAGTCCCCTCCGTCCTCGTAATGATCCCTTGCGAGCGCGGCGCGGGCTGAGACAAGAGTGCCCCTGTCGCCCTGGCGATGCCGGCACTCCTCGGCGCCTTGGAGCTCACCCATGATTTTGCGCTCCTCCTTGCGAGAGGCTGCGATGCGCTCGCGGCGGTGCGTTTGAGACTCGGCGTCCGCAGCAGCGCCCCCGAGCGAGGCGCATGACCCCACGGCGTGGCCTGCGTCAGCCGAGCCGCAGCCGACGCGGGTCGGACTGCGCGCGAGCGCGCGTATGGCGACGCTCGAGTAAGGCATGCAGCGACTGCGGCGTTCGCCGACGATCGCGCTCGAGCCAGGCCGCCTGCTGTCTTGCCCGCACTGGCAGCTGCCTTGACACCTTGGGATGCGCGTAGGCGTGGCGCGGCACTCGCCGGCCTGCGTGTTTGCCTCAGCTTGCGCAGCGCAGCGCGCGCGGCTTCCGGCATTGATGCGTCCTTGGGGGTCACCGAGCGTGCGGTCTCGTTCGCACCCTGCTGGGCGTCCTTTGATTCGCGCAGCACCCTGTCCTCCGCCGATGCCAGCATGTCACGCCACACGATATCAGCGGTCGACAGACTGAGTGTCTCTCGCTTGCAGTCCATCGAAGCGCACACCGACGTGGTCGTCGGGCTGCGCTCGTCGCCGCCCTTTGCACGCGGGGATGGGGCAGTCTCAGCACAGCTTCCAGTGTCGACACTCTCTGCGCCCGCGTTCGTCTCGTTTATGCCGACAGCTGCGCGCGCATCTTTGTCCCGTTTGGAGCTCGATGCGTCCACGCCCGACTGCGAGCTCGTGTCCGAGTCCGATACTTGATCTGGGTCCGAGGTCGGTCCCGCCGAGCTTGTGTCTATGCGCCTTCTCAAAGAGCTCGTAGCCACCGGAGACGTTGTCCTCACAGGCGAACCGAGCGCGGCGAATGCCTCGTCGATGATGCCGACGATGTGTTCTTCGCTCTCGGCCTCGGCCTGCGGCATGGCCGTCGCGACACGAGGGTCGCTCGCGGTGAGGCGTGGGCTGCTTGCCTTGCTTGCGGGGCTAGGCGCCGATGTGAAGGTTGTGGAAGGCAAAGCGGGTGAAGACGCTCGGCCGCCAGTGCGCGCCAGCAGCTCTCCACGCGCACGGTTGACCTGCCCCCCTCGGAGCGCATCGCTGATGGTAGCAGAGGTGTCACCGTTGCTAGCGATGCCCTGCGGCGAGCCAGTGGCGTCTCGCTCTTGTAAGTCATTCTCCCCGCCCGCGTGGTCGGTGGTATTCCGCTGGTGCAGCTCGAGCTTAGATGGCGATGGCGATACCTGCGTGACTGACGGTGCCGACGGGATCGCGATCACCTCCACGGGTGGCGATGGTGACCCGCCCACCTGTGGGGGGATGAGGGCTGGAGATTCGCTCTGTGCGGGCGGCCGTGTACGTGCAGTGCGCATGAGAAGCTCCCCTCTCGCACGATTGGGGCTCTCTCGCGCGCCCGCAGTGGGTGGGCCCGAGACATGCGACGCCGGCAGCGTCTCGCCAGTGGTGCTCTGATCGACGCTAGCGAAAACGCACATGTCGTCATCCGCATGAACGCAGCGCAGGCTGAGGACGCCGATGTGGGTACCACTCTGTGCTATCTCGAGAGGCAGCGACTCGCTCACTCCCGGCAGCGAGCACTCCGATCCCACAGTGGACGAGAGCGATGCCGGAGCACATGGCGTGGCCTCCTCGATGGATGATGACAGCTGCGGCGCCTGTAGCTCGACGTGTTTCGATTCCAAATGCTGCGGATGCAGGATGCCTCGAGCATTCGTTCCCTCGTCGATCCCTTCGATATCAATCGTGACAGGGTTTCCCCCCCCACCGTGTGCGCTCTCGTCGTTCGCATGAGTGCACCCTTCATCCTGCTCCGACGTGTCGCTCGGCTCGGTGTCATCGGAATCGGAGGCGCTCGGCATCATTGCATCAGGCAGCAACTCGCGGCGCTGGAGCTCCTTCGCCGTGAGCGCTCCTGCAGCACGCAACAGCCTCCGTCGATGGCCAGGGGGTATGGACACTTCCGTGTAGCGCTCGACCTCAACGATGTCAGCGTCGCTGAAAACGGCCACATCGTCCATGATGTCGTATCCCGCCTTCAAGACCGCATCGACGAGGCCCGGCGCCACGCCGAAGCTGCGCAGGTGAGCGCGCACGGCCTCCGTCTCAGCTGGTGCCTCGTCAGAGGCGAGAGAGAGTCTTTGCGGCGCATCTTTGTGCGTCTCACGAGGTAGCACGTGTCCGCTCTCGCCTCCATCTCGCTGCCTGTCGATGTCGCTGAGCGTCGAGACGTCGTCGCACTTGGCGCTCGCCTCGACAGGTGCATTTTGGGCGGCCTCTCCCGAGTCCGGCGGCGGCGCGGCTTCGTGCGCGGCCTGAGGCTGCGGCTGCATCTCCGCGGTGCTGCTCTGTGGTACAGGTTCACCTATAGTCTCGAGCTGTCGAGGCACGTCATCGCCGCTGGCTGACACGTTCTCTAACTCTGCGGAGGCGCTGGTTCCGGCGGCCTCCTCATCCTCTGGTCGGTCGACCAACACGCAATCGTCGCCGGCGGATTTGGTGCTCTCAGACGCTTGCTCGCGAGTGTTGTTGTCCTCGCACCAATCGCTGGGTAGCACAAAGGTGGGAGCGACGGTCGTCGAGGAGGTACCCGCGTCAGTCTTTGAGCGCGCGCCGCATACACGCGCCGCCTCCTCGCTCGCTGCGGAGAGCGGCGATGACGGCGGCGGCAGTGGGAGAGGCAGGACTGCGGGGCCAGCAACACCCTCAGCCTCTCGTGAACGCGCTGGTAGCTGTGTAGCTGCTGCCATGCGGCGCTGCACCGCGTGCTGCTTCGAGCTGCATACCCCCATCGCGTCCGCGCGCCGCCGCGGGCTGCGCCTCGCACTGAGGCTTCGCCGACCTGCAGCAGCACACCCCGCACCGTCCGCGCCCACTCGCGCCATCCTCACTCAGGTTAATGTCGAAGAAGACGGGAAAGCCGTCAGCGAAGCCATCCATGGGCATGTAGTGGAAGGCGTACGGCACCTCCTTGGTGTTGAACAGCTTGGGGCAGAAAGGTTCGCGGTACCTCTCGCCACCCCGCGAGATGTTCGCGCCATATAGCGGGTAGAACTCGCTGGTCGGCGGCACGCCGTCCAGCTCCGCCTGGAAGGTACAGTTGTAGTAAATGGCTTTGCTCTCGTCGTTGTCGAGCTCGATGTTGTACAGGTTGGTGCCGCGCTTGAACNCACCACTCACACTGCCCTTCCCACCGCTCAGGCTCCGCCATGACGGCCTCCGCCGCCGCCGTGGACGCCCCGACGAAGCCACCCCCTGAGCGCGTAGTATCACTGTACAACGCCGCCACAGAAAGCCTGTTCTTGGTCGGCGCCGGCAAGACGCTCGTCGCTCGCAGCCACGGTTGCGACCACCCAGCGGCGGCGCGGCTGCGGCCGGTGGTGAGCAAGGCCAAGCTCGACCTGAACGCCGGCGCTGCGGAGATCGACGCCGAGGTGCGCGTCTTGGCCGCGCGGCAGGAGCAGCTCTACAAGGTGGACTCCGCCGTGGTGGAGGCGGCCAACCCAGCGCTCGTCATCATGCAGGTACGCTCAGCCACCCCCTGCATGCTTCTCTTGGAGCCGATGCCGTTTCCTGCATGCTTGACTGACCCTGCACCTCCGTCTTCTCCGCAACCAATCCATGCAGAACCAATGCAGTGTGTGCGCTGTCACGCCCGGCATTGTCGATACCGACGCGCCAATGCTCGTGCTCAGGCCGAAGACCTTGGAGGGCGTGCTGGACGACGTGGAGCGCGTGGCGGCAGCAGTGGGCGCCCCAGCGCGCGGGGCAAAGCTGCGCAAGCGACTTGACCGTCGGCTGGCAGAGGTGCGCGCGGACGTGGCAGAGGTGGCGCGGGGCGTGGCGATGAAACCGAGGGTCGCGCTCCTTGAGTGGTGCGCGCCGATCATGGGCTGCGCCGACTGGCTTCCCGAGATCGTGGAGCTGGCCGGGGGCGTGCCCGTGCACGCTGCGGTTGACGGCAAGACGCCAACGCTGTGGGGCGGCGTGGAGGAGCTGCTGTCCACGCCTCTGGACGCGATTGTACTTGCGCTCTGTGGCTTCGACGCATCGCGCGTGGCAAGGGAGCTGCGCCGCTGCCCAGAGCTGCTCGCAGCGCTGCGCGGCCTCGAAGCTAGCGGCGACACTGGCGTGTGGGTGACGGACGGTAGCAGCCTCTTCAACCGCAGCGGGCCGCGGGTGGTGGAGTCCGCGGAGGTGCTCGCGGAGGCACTCCACAACGGGCTGCTCGGGCACTACGGCCACGCCGGCACACCCTACCTCCTCTCGCTCGAGGAGACGCTCGCGCTGTATCCGCCGGAGGACGGCACGGACGTCCCTAGCGCAGCCGCTGCTGCTGACCCCACCCCCGCCCGCGCTGCCGCCGTCGCTGGCTCGGCCGTCGGCGTCGAGAGAGAGAAGGCGCCATCGCCGCCAAAGGGGAAAGAGGCTGCGCTGGAAGTTGTGCGAGCACAGCTCGCGTGCCTGCGGGTGGGTGGCGACGCCGGTGTGGAGGCAGCGTTCGCGCTTTGCAGCGCGGGGAACCAGGAGCGCCTGGGTGGCCCTGCGCAATTCGGCGCCGTCCTGCGTGGGCACTCCACCTTCGCTGCTCTGCTCGGCCCAGAGGCGGGGGAGGCAGAGGTGCTTGGAGCTACCATCACCGCCGGCTGCTCAGAAGTGTCCGTGCTGCTCGAGGTGGGCGATGGCGACCGGCATAGCCTGCTCTGGACGCTCGAGCGCGACGCTGCAGCGGGTGGCGGGTGGCGCACCGCCGGCGTGGCTGAGGACTGCTCGTGATAGCGTTAATTAGAACTTTAGGTCAAGGTGACCCTAAACCGCTTTTTTTGGTATGGTTGCGGTTGAGGGTCCAGTGAATTCTCGCGACCACGCGAGCCGTCGGCTTGTCCGTGCGCGGCCACACTGCGCGGTGCGCGCGCGGCAGCAGCACGTGAGCCTGGCGGACGAGTACTTCTGCTCGGCAGACGCGGGCGAGGCGTTGTGGGCGCTTGGCGAGGCCGTCGCCGAGGCAGAAGCGCTCGCGGGCGAAGCGGACTGGGTCATTGTGCGGCTCTTTGTGAAGCGGCTCATCACACTGGCACTCGACCGTGGAGCACGCGAGCGCGAGATGGCCGCCTGCCTGCTGGCGGCGCTGCGTGGCGAGGGCGTGCGCGCGTCCGAGGTGGAGGCGGGCCTCGCTCTGTTGCTGGACTCGCTGGACGATCTCGCGCTTGACGTGCCCGACGCGCCCGGCCAGCTGACGCTCTTCCTCGCGCGCGCGGTGCTGGATGATGCCGCGAGTCGCGGCTTCGTGGACGAGCGCGCCTGCGGGGACAGCAGCGCCGCTGCGGCGGCGCGCGCCGCCCGCTCGCTGCTGCGGGCGCCGGGTGGGGCCGCGCGCGTCCGCGGCGCCTGGGGGGGCAGGGACGGCAGCTCGGTCGAGGCGAGCAAGGCCGTGATGGACTCGCTGCTCGAGGAATACGTGAGCAGCCTCGACCGCGCTGAGGCGGAGCGCCGACTGCGCGCGCTGGCGATGCCCTTCTACCACCACGAGTTCGTCAAGCGCGCGCTGTACATGGCCATCACGTACGCCGAGCGGCGGCCTGCGCTGGTGGACCTGCTCGCCGGCTTGTGCGGGTCGGGCTGCGTGAGCGCCAGCCAGATGGCGGCGGGTTTCGAGCGAACCGTTGAGAGGCTGCCCGACCTACGCCTGGACGTGCCCGACGCGCGCGCGAGCCTGGCGCTGCTGGCTGCGGAGCTGCGCGCCGCACGGCTGCTGCCGGCCAGGCTGTCTGCCTGGGCGATGCTCCAGCAGCGCAAGACGGGGAGTGGCTCGCTCCGACTCGGGAGCGAGTCGTGCCTGGGCGCCCTCGCCGCCGGCGCCGGCGGCACGGAAGGTGACGCGGGGGGAGGCGGGGGAGGCGACGTGAGCGCGGACGGCGGGGACGGCTGGCACGGGGGCATGGCGCGTGTGCGGCCCATGTGGTCGGGCCTGCGCGCGCCCACGGTCAGCGCCAGCCGAGCGAGTGGCGGCAGCGGCGTGGAGCGCAAGGGTGACGCGGCGCCTTTCCCCGCCCCCGTGCTCTCCCTGCGCGGAAGGGCGCACTTCGCGTCGTCCCCGAATCTGTGCTCGCTGGACACCACCGAGCTCGTCAAGCCCGAGTGCCGCGCGCGGTCCTATCTCAACTTCTTCGACGAGTACGAGCTGGGCGCCTTCCTCGGCTCTGGCGGGTTCGCGGCCGTGTATCGCTGCACGCACAAGCGGACGGGCGCGCGCCGAGCGGTCAAGGTGGTCCGCGTGTCCGCGAGCGACGACGCCGGCGAAACGGGAGACGTCGCGGCCCGCGAGAGCGAGATGGCGCTGCAGGAGGTGATGAACGAGCTCGCGTTTTTGTCGACGCTGGGAGACCATCCGTCGGTGGTGAAGGTGCACCAGTACTTCCTGGACGAATCCACGATGCTCTGTCACATCGTGATGGACCTCCTCGAGGGCGGCGAGCTGATGGAGGCGCTGGAAAGCGTGGGTTCCTACACGGAGGACAGCGTGCGCCTGCTCATGCGGCGGCTCTTCGAAGCGGTCCAGCACCTGCATTTCCACAACTGCGTGCACAGAGACCTGAAGATGGAAAACCTCATGCTCGCACGCGCGAACGACCTGGGCTCGTTGACTTTGGTGGACTTCGGCCTGGCGAAGACGATGCACGCGCGCGCGCGCGAGCGCGAGCAGTGCGGCACGGCGTGGTACATGAGCCCCGAGCTGCTGCTGGGCGTGCCATACGGCCGCGCCGTGGATTGCTGGGCGTGCGGCGTGATAATGTGGGCGCTCCTGACGGGCGCGTGGCCCTTCGGCGACGAGGAGGAGGACGAGGACGCTGTGGCAGACGAGGTGGTGGAAGGAATGGACTTCGACGAAGCGTTCGCGCGCCCCGAGTGGCGCGACATCAGTGCCGAGGCGCAGGACCTTTTGCGCGGCCTGCTCAGCAGCAGCGTGCGCGCGCGGCTGACGGCCGTGGAGGCGCTGGAGCACGCGTGGTTCCTCGGTGCCGAGCGGGGCGGCGGCGCCATCGCCTCGGTAGAGCGCGAGGAGGGTGGCGGCGGGACCTCCCACCTCGCCGCACAGCTGAGCGAGACGCACGCCCGGCTGGAGGCCCTCTCTCGCGCGCGGAGGCAGGCGATGCCTCTGCGCTCCTTCGGCGCCGGCGAGCGCATCGCCGTCGCGGGCAGGACGTACACGGAGTGCCTGCTCGTCAAGAGCGGCGAGGCCACCATCCTTGACGAGGACGGTAGGGCGGTGGGCGCGCTCGGCGTGGGCGCGCTTATCGGCGAGGTGTGCGCCTCTCCGCGCTCGGGCGCGCCGGCGCCGCGCACTGTCGTCGCGGCCAGCCAGCTCACGTGCTCGGTCATCGCTGGCGAGGCGATGGAGCTCGCCGCCGCCCTCGACTACCGGCGCGCGCCGGACTTCCGTGCGGCGCTCGACGCGCGGCGCCGGGCGCTGCGCAAAGTCAAGGCGCAGGCTAAGGCCGGACCCTTGATAGGCGGCTAGCTAGAGAGCTAGCTAGAGAGCTGGAGAGGGCTGGAGAGAGAGAAAGTGTGTGTAGACTAGTTCTAGCTAGGATTAGCTCCAGTGGGAATTGGATTGTCATTCGAGAAATTCATCCTGCTGGGTCGTCGGCAGTGGGGAATCGGTGGTCGGTGGGGCGCAGATGCGGGCCATCATGCGGCCGATCGTTCGGCGACTGCGCGGGAGTGCGTCGTAGGCGCATGCCCTGCCACGGTGGTAGGCAGGGCAGCGACGCGAGTGTGGACGCGCGCGTTGGGATTTGCGCGTGGGCGGTGGCCGTGCCGGTGCAGATGCTCGTGTCTCATCTGCAGTACAGCTTCCTGCAGCTCTCGCGAACGCATTTGGAACAGCGTTCGGGGGTTGGGTACCCCATCTCCACGCATTTCTTGACCCTGGCGAAGGGGCACGGCCCTGGCGTCTTGCCATTAGGGGTGGCTGGAGTAGGCGTGGGCGCGGGCGTCGGCTTAGACCTAGGCTGGGGCGGGTACCCGGCGGCCACGCAGTTCTTGACCCTGACGAAGGGACATGGCCCGCTTTTTTTGGGCGGCGGCGTCGGCTTGGGCGTCGGCTTGGGCGTCGGCTTGGGCGTCGGCTTGGGCGTCGGCTTGGGCGTTGGCTTGGGCGTCGGCTTTGGCTTGCCGCCGCTGCAAGTCTGCTTTTTGCTGATGCACGTGGCAGCCTCGGCGAGCTGCGCGAGCTTCTTGGCGGTCGATGCGCAGGGCTTGTCGCTTCCGCCACCACGTGCACCCATCCAGTCGCCGCAAGTCGTATGCGTCAGGCCAAATATGTGCCCCGCCTCGTGGCCAGCCACGCGATGCAGCTTGCTCGCCGCTCCGTACACTACGCCAACCTGAAACTTTTTGCCGCACAGCGTGCCCACATAGCCCAGCCCCGCCGGTCCTGATTTGCCGCGGTTGTTGGTCGCCAGCAGCGCGAGGTCGCCGCCGGAGACGCGCCTGTTGTCGCGGAAGTCCTGGATCATGCCCGAGCCGAGCGTACCCTTGTACGTGTTGCCAACGATGACCTGTCCGGCCTTGTGGACGATGCCGCTGTCTGCATACATGTTGTTCATGCCCGCCGTGGCGGCCAGCAGAGCGCCCACAGTGCCCTTGCCGAAAAGTTTCTCCATCGAGGCGTCCGCCTCCCAGTTGACAGTGCTCTCGTAGCAGCCCAGCTTGAGCATTTCAATGGGCGGCAGCGGGATGAGCTCGAGCACCTTGGCGTCGACGGGCGTCGCAAATACCTGCGGCACGCTGAGGGTGTCATTCGCAAACTCGAGCGGGCTTTTGTCGAGCACCACGGAGGTGGTGCCGTTCGTGCTATTGCCTGCAGCCCAGATGTTGGCATCGCTAAAATTTCTGCCTGCAGACGGTGGCTGGGAATCGCGCGCGACCTGCTCGTCGCGCGGGCTAGACAACATCACCCTTCTGGCGGGAACTCCTTCAGCGGCGCCGATAGGCAGGCTGACGTCGTCGCTTTCACCACTGCCGACGTCGATGTGTTCAAAGTGGTCCGCGCCAAGGGCTGCCGCGATGTAGATGACGTGTTCGACCTCATCGCTCGGACAAAAGCCCGGGATTGCCTCCCTTGCCGGCACAGGCTCGAGCACAAGCTCGAGGTTACTCAGACCGTCAGCCAGGAGACGCACCGCAGGATGTGCGAGGTGGAGCCATGCGTGCATGTGATCGATGCCCGAAGCATCGCTCAGCACGAAGCGCCCCTTCCAGTCGCCGTCGTCGGTGCGCAGTGAGAAGAAGCGCACGGGGGGCGTCGCGTTGCGATGCGCGACCTTGCCAGTTTCAGCGTCCATGTATATCGCTTCGAATCCGTCAGTGAGGTACTCGCGCGCGTCATCTTCTCGCATGCCGGCAATGAGCAGCGCGTGGTGCTCGCGCACATCATCATCTCCGGCGAGCACGACGTGCGCGCGAGGGCGTGGCAGGTACACGTGGAGCTCTCCCGCCCCCGAGAGCGACCAGGCGCTTCCGCTGCACGACCTCACGGCTTGGCCGCTCAGCACGGCCGCGTCGATGAGCGCACGTGTCATGGTGAGTGCGCGGCCATCGTCGTCGGCTGTTCCAGCCAAAAACGGCGTCACTCCGGAGGCGCGACTCGCGGAGCGCGTATTGCTGACGAAGAGCAGCGGCCCACCGCCCTCCGCCATCAGAGCACCGTTGGCAGAGGCAGCCCGGCCCGCGAGCACACCCGGGACCAAGGACGCGGTGAGCAAGGCCGCGCATGCCCCTGCCGCCGCACGTGCCTGCCGAGCCCCACCGCGCCCGCCACGCCCGCGTGCCCCTCGCGCCATCGCGAGCGCGACGCCGGTGGCGCCCGATCTCGTCCTCGCCGCTCGCCGCGTGCTCTCTGGCGCCCGCGCGCGGCCGGCGCTCGCGAAGGGGCGTTCCCTGCGCGCGCGCCAGGGTGGCACGCGAGAGCGCGCGTGTGGCCATGAGAACCATCAAAATGCATGCGCACGCGCGCGCGCGGCCGAACGGGCGCGCGCCCCCGAGAGCGCAGCCAGGCTGGTGGGCCACGGCTCCTGTTCGGCGGAGTGTGGGTTGTATGCTGCCATGAGGACCGTTACGCGGCCCCTTTCGGGGCCTTGTCTTTGCCAAACGGCGTCCACATCTTGTGCTCCCAACCTCGGGTACGACGCATCCCGCCCGATTTTGCGACTGGAATAAACCCTACAGAAAATCCGGATGAGGTTTCGGTTTGACCTCGCGCCGCCGGCGGCCCCAGAGTGCGCCACACCGCGCGCGCGCGCAGCAGCGGCGCCGGCGCACCCGTGGGGGGGTGGTGTGTGTGTGTGTGTGCGTGTGCGTGTGGCGGGTTGGAGNCACAGGGGCCGCCGCGGCCGCGCACGGCGTCCCGACCGTCGACGTGTCGGCGCTGGCCGAGGGCGCGGACGCGGGCGCGCGCGCGCGATGCGTGGCCGAGCTGCGCGACGCGTGCGCGACGGTGGGCTTCTTCTACGCGGTGGGTCACGGCATCGCGCACGAGCGCTCGCGCGACACGCTCGCCGTCGCCGCTCGCTTCTTCGCGCTGCCCGCGGAGACGAAGCGCGCGCTCGACTACCGCCATAGCTACGCCTTCCGCGGGTACATCTCGCGCGGCGCAGAGAACACGGCCGGCGTGGTGGACGAGCGCGAGCAGGTGGAAATCGGCGATGAGGCGCCCGCGCACGCTGACCCCACCTGCGTGCGGCCCTACTACGAGCGCCTGCGCGGGCCCAACCAATGGCCCGCCGAGGAGGACTGCCCTGGCTTCCGCACGGAGCTGGAGGCCTTCGCAGCGGATATGCAGGCGCTGAGCATGCGCCTCACGGGCGCGCTCGCCGAGTCGCTCGGCCTGCCTGCGACGCACTTCGACCCGCTGTTCGACGAGCCCCACACGCAGCTCAAGGTGTGCCACTACCCGGCGCTGGAGGCGGCGGACGCCAATGCGAGCGGCGTGGGCGCGCACAGCGACTCGGGCTTCCTCAGCTTGCTGCTACAGGACGACGCTGGGGGGCTGCAGGTGCAGCTCGCCTCGGGCGAGTGGATCGACGCGCCGCCCGTCGAGGGCTCCTTCGTCGTCAACCTGGGCGAAATGATGCAGCTCGCCAGCGGTGGACGGTTACGAGCGACGGTGCACCGCGTCGTGCGCGCGCCCCGGCGCGCAAGACTTTCCGTGCCGTGCGTGGCGCCGTGCTGCGCGCCTATAGGCGCCGCCGCGCGACGCTGCGTCCTTCCAGCCCAGCCCTACAGCCCCACCCGCCACGCGCCGTGCGCCCCCTCTCCACCCAGCCACGCATGTCCCGTCGCGCCCGCGAGCTCTGACGCGCAGCGCACGCGTGCACCTCGCGCGCGCTCTTTCCCGCCCTGACGCGCGCCTGCAGGTACTTTTTCAATCCGAGGCTCGACGCGAGCGTGGCCCAGCTCGCTGAGCTCGCCGGTGGCGGCGCGGACGGCGGCGCAGACGCGTCCGCCACGCATGGGGGGCGCAACAAGCTGAGCGCTGAGTATGGCGTGAATGCCTTCAAGTCGCTCGCGCGCTCGCACCCGGCGGTGCTCGCCGCACATCACCCCGACCTTTGCCTCGTCGACGGTGTCGTCGTTGACGCGCAAGGCGCGCGCTCGTCCGCCTAGCGAGCAGCGAGCGGCGAGGCGCACTCGCCCGCCGCTGCGGCGCGTTTGTATACACATGTCACACATATCATCGAGCGCACGAGCGAGGAGTGTGCGCGTGTGGGTAGTTGCAACGCGCCGCCGCCACCAACAAGGCGTTGGAGACGCGCGGGGAGGGGACGACGGGAACAGCACTAGGCGATCGCCCCGCTGCCCCCTCCACCTCCACCTGCCCCCTCGGGTGCGCGTGCTTCACCAGCAGCATCGGCGCGATGCACAAAACATCCAACGAGCAGGGCGCGCCTGGCTGGTGCCGCGGCCACAGCACGGTGCCACAGCACCGCCTGGCAGCGGCGCCACAGCGGCGCTTTGCGGCGGCGGCGGGCGGGGGCGCCCCAGACGCCCCGCCCGAAGCCTCGTCGGTTGGGGTTGTGCCCGCCTCGGGCGCCTCCGTGTGCGTCCGCCGCCGCCGCTCGTCCTCGGCGCCGGCCCGCGCATGGAAGCTGCAGCCGCGCACGAGGCAGCGCGCCTCGCGCGCCTCGCGGCGGAGCGCGGAGACGAGCGCGACGCGCTCGCCGCCATCTTTGCCGGTGAGTTCGAGTGCCCCGAGGGCGCCGGCGAAGTCGAGGCCCCCACCGAGGGCGGCAGCGGCACCAACAGACCGTATGCGGTGCGTGTCACGGAGGGCGGCGTGTCGCTCAGCGTGAGGTGGGCGTACCCAGCAGGTGGCGGATATCCGGAATCGCCCCTCGCCGTCGCCGTCGAGCCGCTGGCGGGCTTCGGCTCGGCGGCAGGGCGTGAGCAGCTCGCTGCGCTGCGCGCCGCGGCCGAGGCGCAGGCGCTCGCGCTCGCCGCAGAGGGGCGCGTGGCTGCTTTCGAGCTCGTGCAGCTCGCGCGAGATGCCGCGCAGGCGCTCGCCGCTGCGCTTGCCGACGGCCGCGGCATCACCCAGGCGGATGTCGCCGCCGCCGCGCCCGGCTTGAGCGACGCCGCGCTGTGGGAAGATGACGGATGGCGGACGGTGCAGAGCAGGCGCACCAAGCGCAGGCAGTCGCAGGCGGCTGAGGTGGGTGGCACGGACGCGGGTGCGTCAACAGACAAATGCGAGGAGGCCGGTGCCGAGGAAGGCGGCGAGCAGCCAGGTGCGCACGGCATGCGTCAGGGGAAGGAGGGCGTGCGGTCGGCTCTCGTCCTCGGCCAGCTGCTGCGCCTGGTCACGAGCCCGCGTGGGCCCATGCCCGGCAAGCTGGGTGTCCTCGCGGCCGAGCTCAAGGCCGCTGGGGTTTTGCCGGGGTGGCTGCACGATATGCTCGTCAGGCCGCCTAAGACGATTGCGGCCCACAGGCTGGAGAGTGGCGGCGGCGCGGGCGCGCCACCGCCGTCGGGCGGCTCGTCGTCTTCGCCTGGACCTCTCGCGGCGCTCGTGGAGCGCTCCATCTCGCTGCGCTCGCGCAGCGGGGCAGGTGAAGAGGCGGCGACGCAGGACTCCTTCGAGGACGCTTTTTCGCGGGTCTTTTCCAGAGAGAAAACTGCCGCCCACCAGGGGGCCATGGCCGGGCCGCACGCCTCAGCGCTTGAGCAGCTATGGTCGTGCTCCTCTCAGACAGCACGAGGCGCAAACAGCGCGGGTGCACGACAACTATCATCGGCGCGCGGCGTGAGCGCGGACTCGGATGAGGGCGAGGCTGCCATGAGCCGATACGAGACCGACTTTGAGGAGCAACGAGTGCTAGGTGCTGGGGCCTTTGGCCAGGTCGTTCTCGCAGTCAATCGCTACGATGGCCGTCCGTACGCCATCAAGAAGGTGCGCCTTTCGGCGCGGTCGCCGTCGCTCAACGCGAAGATCCTGCGCGAGGTGACCACACTCAGCACGCTCGCGCAGGCCAACATCGTGCGCTACTTCAGTGCTTGGATCGAGTCTTCGGGCGCTGCTCAGATCGCCCAGGATGAGGAGGGCTCGACCGATGACTGGCTCTCTGGCACACCGACGCCCTCGGCAGGCTCGGCAGAGCTGTCCAGAGGCACGACTGACGGCGCGAACGCCCCGGTGCTCCTCATTCAAATGGAGTACTGCCCCAGGACACTGCGCGCCGTGCTCGATGCGCCGGGAGAGATGGCCTCTGCAGAGGACGCGAAGCGGTGGACGTGGGCGCGTGACCTGCTCAAGGGTCTCGCACACATCCATGCTAGCGGGGTGGCCCATCGCGACATCAAACCGGCCAACATTTTCGTCTCCGTTCAAGGTGGGCTCCTTATTGGAGACTTTGGCCTCGCGAGATTCAGGGGCACCACAGACAAAGATGATGGCGCCCAGGGCGCGGGTGCCGGCTCGCGCGACGGCGCACCGCCAGGCGGCGCGGCGCGATCCCTCTCGGACGCGACCTCGGCCGTGGGCACGGCCCTCTACGCAGCACCGGAGACTGGCAAAGGTTGGGCAGCCTATGATATGGGCGTGGACATGTACTCGTTGGGGATCGTCCTGTACGAGCTGTGGGCGCCCTTTGCGACGGGAATGGAGCGAATCGTTGAGTTGAGCGCCCTTCGGCAGCGGGGCAAATGTGACAAGCCTTTCGCCAAGGCACACCAGCAGGCCGCGCGCCTCATCGACGCTCTCATTGCCAGCGACCCATCGGCGCGGCCTTCGGCGCCGGAGGTACTACGTGGGGACTACTTGCCGCCGTTGTCGGGAGAGGACCAACTCGTGGAGATGACACGGCTCCTGCAGACGGACGAGGCGTGCTTCGAGCGCGTCGTCGAAGCGGTTGCATCCCCGGCGTGCATTCCCTGCGAGACCAAAACCGCCCTGGCGGCCGACAGCGCGCCGCGCCCTGCTGCGGCCAATCGGGCTGCGGCTGAAGTCGCCTCGCGGCTTGCCACGGTAGCGGCAGCGCACGGCTGTGCGCCCACGACTTCGACAGCGATGCTACCGAGCCCTGGAAGCAGCAGCCCTGGTGCCACTATTGTGTTGGACGCTCACCACGGAGTCCGTCTGGATGTACGCTCTGACGCGCGTGAGCGCCTGTCTCGAGCCATCGGTGCCTCCGGAATCGCAAGCGCGCGCGCGTGGCAGTGCGCTCCAGTCTGGCGCCTGGGACAGGGCGGCGTGCCCATGGAGCGCCTCGCATTTGACGTCGACTTCGTCGAGCGCCCAGCGGATGCCTATGGGCGAGCCCTTCTGGGGGCGGAGCTTGCTCGTGTTGCGTGTGAGTCGGCCCTCTCGAGTGACAGCCCTGAGCTTTTCACCCTCCGTATCAACCATCGAACGCTGCTGGCATCGATCCTGCGCTGGGCCGGGCTCGAGCATGGCGAGGAAGCGACCGTCCTACGTCTTCTCGCCACGAACCGGCTCGGGCGTGCTGACTGGAAGCAGGTGGCGGCGCACCTTGAGGACGGCATCGTGCTAGCAAACCGTGCCGGCGTCGTGCCCAAGCTGAAGACCCTGTGGCGCCTCGCCTCAGGCGACGCGGCCGAGTGCGTGGAATACCTGCGTTCGAGCATAAGGCCTGCGATGGGTGCAGCGGGCGCTGCGGCTTGCGATGAGCTGGTGTTGGCGATGCAGACGCTCGGCCCATCGATGCGATCCTCAGACAAGCTGCGCATCAGGCTCGATCTCTTGCTCGCGCCCGCTCGAGAGTACCACGCGGGTGTCCTGCTGGAGCTACACGCGAGCACGTCGCGAGATACTCACGACGCCTGCGTGGCCATCGGAGGAGAATACTCTCTTCCGTTGTGGAAGGGCGAGGGAGTCGCCCCTAGCGGCTTCGGGCTTACGTTCGCTGTGCAGCGCCTCGCCAGGCGCGTGGTGGCCTCTGGCGATGACGGCGATGCGTTTGCGCGCGGGGAAACGCTGCGTGCCGCGCGTGGCGGCGCGCTCGTGTGCGCTCGGGGTAGCGGCGGACGCGAGGAGAGCGAATCGGCCCTCGCTGCTGCGCGTATGAGCGTGCTCGGGCAGCTCTGGGACGCCGGTGTGGTGGCTGAGGGCATGCCTGGCGGCGCTGTGCTGCCCACGTCGGCGCAGTTTGCGCACGCGTCGTCAATCGGAGCGCGCTTCATAGTGACGGTGTCTGAGGCGGGTGCGGCGGCCGACACGGTCGCCGTGCGAGACCTCGGGACGAGCAGCGGTCAGCGGCAGGCGTGGTCGAGCAACGCCGCCGAGGAGGTCGTGTCGCGTAACGACCTGGTTGCGCGCATTGCCGATGAGCTCGGGGGCGGGGTGTCGCTGCCCGCCGGGAGGTCACACACACTCCGCCGGGCGAATAGCACGACCACACTGAGTGGTGACGCCCACACCTCCGGTCACGACGCCAGGGAGACGGACGCCGTGGCGCGCTCCCCGTCGATCGAGCCTGATGAAGAGCGCGGGCGCGGGCGTCGCCGCGGCGGACGGCGGCGGTAAGGCACAGCACGCTCGCACAGTTTTGACACACGCGCACTCGTCCGGACGGCGCCGCCCTCGCCGCGCGGTCTCGAGCGCGCCGCGCCCACCACACGCGGCAGCATGCGCGCGTGTGTGTGCCCAGTGAAACAGAGATACATTGGCGAAAAGTTACATACACGTGTACAGCCCAGCGGCCACTACTAAAAACACAGCAACGCAGGCAGCGCCGGGCCACGCCGCGCCCGCATGTGGCATGGCTTCACCGCACGAATTCCACAACGCCGACGAGCAGGGGCGGCGCGCGTGGAGCCCCCGCGACGGCCTGCGCCTTAATGTCGCGCACGACGAACTCACCACGGCCGACGATGAGGACGTCGACGGTGTCGTCGTCGTTGAAGCGGTGGCGCTGGATCTCGACGACACGCCCGAGCGCGCCCTCGGCGAAGCCGCCGCGTGTCAGGAGGCCGAACAGCCCAGTGCCGTCGCCGCCGGTCCTGTCGGCCTCGGAGACGGCTGCCATCGCCGCCCTCCCCCGCACGTTCGCCTCGCCGATCGCACGCCCCGCCATCCAACGATAGCGCGGCTCGAAGAGGTGCAGCACCATCGCCACGCCCTCCTCGAAGTCGATGTCACCAAGGCAAAAGAGCGGCAGGGTGCATTGCCTCGCGATCTCCTCTGCGATGGCCTCCTCGTCCTTGGCCGCCTGCGCCTCGCGGATGGCATACGCTTCGCCGTACACCTCGCGCAGCTTCTCCTCCGTCGCCGCGTCCACCGCGAGTTCGTCCGGCGACGCGGGGGAAGCGCGCTCCGCCCTGCAGAAGGGGCACGCCGGCGAGCGCCGCAGGGCCTTGAAGGCGCACGCGCGGCAGAGGGCCTTGCCGCAGCACGCCGCGGTGTGCGGGCGCGCCAGGAGCGCATAGCAGATGCCGCACGCGTGGTCGTCATCTGGCGGGTCGGCGGCAGCCTGTGCAGCGGCGCACAGCCGCGCGAGGTCGGCCCGCTCCAGCGCGCCAGCGGGGAGCGGCACGGTCCGCGCGGCGAGGAATGCCTTGAGAGCGCGCACGCCCATCGCCTCGAAGTCCGGCGCATCATCGCTGGGGCCGCCGCCGCGCGCATCCGCGTCTTTGTCCTGCACCCGCTCTTCCTCATTGCCGTCGCCGGGCGCGTCCGCGTCCTCATCCCGCAACCGCTCTTCCTCATTGTCGTCGCCGTCGCCTCCCGCGCTTGCCCCTGCCGCCGTTCCCGCAACTTCCCCTGCGTCGCCCGCAGGCGCGCGCTCCGCCTCTGCTGCGCCGCCACGCTCTCCTTCTGCGTCGTCGGTGTGGCCCGCCGCCGCGCGCTCCACCCCAGACGCCGAGCGCTTCGTGCCGCGTCGCGCGGCGCCGTTGACGCCATCGCCGCTGACGCCATCAACGCCTTCGCCTGCGCCCGCAGGGCCGTCACCTGGGGCGGCCTCGGCGGCGGCCTCGCCTCCCTGGCCCGCTTCGCCGCTCGCTGCGGAGCCCATCGGCGCCGTGCGCCCGGAGGGTTTGGTTGCGCGCGCGCGCTCCGAACGCGCCCCCGCCCTCCCACGCCCCACGGCCCCCTCCCTCTCCCACGCGCGCGGGCGCGTCACCACCGGCAATGAGGCGCTCGCGACCCCCGCGCCGTTACGCGGCGCAAAAATGATCAAACCCTATGTTTCTTAACCCTTATACAAACCTTCCTTCCATGCCAATGCACCATCACCTACCATCTGATGGTGCCATCTGATGATGCCATCTGATGGTGCCATCGATGATGGCAAAAATGGTTCGACATCTCGAGAATGGACGTAACCCTAACCCCGACCCTGCTTCGCTTCTGCTGCTGCGTGCGCGCGCCGCGGACCGCCTTGCGGATAACGGTGCAATCTCCTCCCGGCGCGCCGCCAGAGCGCGCCGGCGCCAGGGGTGGGGGACGGGAGGCTCGGCGCGGCACGCGGCCCGCCTGGGACGCTCAGCGCCGACGTGGTGGTCATGGAGACCTCGATGCTTGCGCTCGACGCGGACGCCCAGATGGAGTGTGAGAAGGAGAAGAGGGCGCCGGGACGGCGTGGCGCGGCGATGCTGCTCGCGATGGCGGCGCTCGCGATCGCGCCGCCGACGCGCGCGGCGGCCGCCGAGGAAGAGGAAGCGGAGGACGACGATGCCTGCCCGATTGAGCCGCAGCCCGACTGCTGAGCCCCCCCTTCCCCCCGCACCGTCTCCGCTGGGCCAGTCTCCGCAAGCCCGTGTGCGTCGCGCCCCTCGTCTGCCGCGTGAACGCCGGGACGGTGGCCAAGTCCGGCGCGCGGCACCGTCTGGTAACATTACATGCGCAGTGCGTAGCAGCTGCGGGCGTCAGGGCAGCGCGCGCGCTCACTTCTCGCGCACGAGCTCGATGTCGACGTGCTGTATACCCGGCACGGCCTCTTTGAGCAGGCGCTCCAGGCGCTCTATCTCGAGCGGCACGACATCGACCACGCGCGAGCCGTACCCGCGCAGGGCGTCGTCCAGCGCTGCGCCGCTCAGGGGCGCGTCGGGCACGCGTCGCGCGCCCGCCGTGTCTGTGTGCATCCCCCCCCCGCCCGCCCCTGCGCCCCCGCGCGGCGCTGCGCCAGTCGCGACGGAGGCAGCGCCGCCGCCGCCGCCGCCGCCGAGGCCCAGCGCGCCCTCCATGCCGTCGAAGAGCCCCGGATGGCGGCTCACGATGGCGGCGCCGTCGACGACGATCTCGCACTTGAAGCGGAACTTGCGCGGGCCGAGCACCTCGGTCTTCATGTCCCGCCAGCTCGCCACGATCTCGCACTGCTTGAGCACCTCCACGGCGCGCGCTAGGTCGCGGTCGGGCATGGACACCCCGACGAGCGAGCGGTGGTTTCGGCTGAAGAGCTTCGCCGCGGTGACCGCCAGCAACAGGCCGACGCCCAGCGAGCCGCACGCGTCCCACACGGGCTCGTCGAGCCAGTACGCCGCGTTGAGCGCGGCGAAGGCGATGCCCGAGCCGACGACGGCCGACACGTCCTCGAAGAAGACGGCGACGCTCACGGGGTCGCCGTCTGACGTATACTCGGAGAACGTCATGTTTTCTGCCTTGGCAGAGTCCACGATGGCCCTGTATGCCACCGCGCAGCTGTAGCTCTCGAGTGCCATGGAGAGGACCGCGCTGCCCGCGCCGAGCTGCAGGTCGAATGCGGTCATCGCCTGCGGGTGTAGAAGCGAGTGCACGCCGTGCGTGACGCTCGCGGCGGCGCCCAGGCAGAAGAAGGCTACGCTGCTGGCGAGGCTCCAAACGAACTGCTCCTTGCTGTACCCGTAGGGGTGCTTCGAGTCCGGCGGGCGCAGCGAGCGCAGCAGGCCCGTGCGTAGCGCGTACTGGTTCATCGTGTCCACTGCGCTGTGCACGGCCTCCGCGGCCATCACGGCCGAGCCGGTGAGCGCCCATACGGCCGACTTGCCCAGAAAGACACCCGCGTTGGTCATCAGGGCGATCTTCACCGCGTGCGCAGAGCGCAGGTGCCGCCGCTCGTGGACGCCCTCGTCATCCTGCGACGCCGGCACGGGCATGCCGGCCGCGGCGGCAGCAGCGGCCGCGAAGCCGCGCTGCTCCTGGCGTCGGGGAAGCTGCCGCTCCCGCTGCCGCCGCCACTGCGGCTGCGGCTGGGACTGTGGCTGCAGCGTTGGCTCCTGCACCATGTCCATGCCCGTGCCGTGCATGCCGATGCGACCCCCTGCACCCGCGGGTGTGCCGCGTGTCGTCTGCATCTGTTGCAACTGCGTCTTCATGTTGAGCATGCCCTGCACTTGCTGCATGCGCACGTGCTGCACGTGCTGTACGTGTCGCATTTGCGTACGCTGCGGCGTGTGCTTCTCAGAGGGGGCGCCGTGCATCCACGCCAGTTTCTCGAGGGGCCCGCTATGCCGCTCCGCCATGCCTCGTCGTCGCTGCAGCTTTTGCAGCAGTGGCACATGCACGCACCGCTGCCCGCGCGACGTGTGCATGCGCTGTGTGTGCCGCCGTTGCGCGTCACGCAGAGGCAGCGTGGCCCCGCCGGCGAAGGCGCCCGCGCGCACGCCCGCGCCGCTGAACCGCATGCCCAACGTGCCGCCGGCGCCCGTGGCGAGCGCGGCCTCGGCCACGCGCGTGCCTCACACCCGCGTGCGCGTGGCGCGCAGTGGCGCGCAGCGGAGCGCCACGCGCGCGCCACGCGCGCGCGCGTTTCGAACTCCGACCCCATTCCCAATCCGCCCTCCCCGGCTCGGCGTCGCCCGCCCCCGCTCGCGTCACCGCCGCCTTCACCCAAGATTCGATCCATTTCTTCGCTCCCGCGGGAGGGGGGGCTCGCGCGCCCCCCCCCTCGCCGTCGCCGGTGACTGACAGATAGCTGGCTGGCTGGAGGGGGAGCTGGCTGGCCCTCGGGTCCAGCCCGCGATGGGCGAACGGACTGGTGTTTATTCCCCCCCGGCCGCGGCCGGGCCGGCGCGGAAGCGCGCGTTTTCGCATTCGGTTGGGGTAACGGTTCCGCTTTTTTCCGCGGTCGTTTCCGGACGGCGGGTTGCTTTCGATAACGCCTCCTCGGGAATCCATGCGTTGGCGAGGTTCGATTGTGCGCTGCTGCGAGCCGGCTCGTAGGGGCCCAGGCGCACCGGGCGCAGGCAGGTGCCACCCACCCACCACCGCCCCACCCGCGCGCGCGCGCGCGCTCCGGCCCGTCGCGCCTGTTTGCCTTCACCCCCGCCTGCCGCGGGGCCGCATCCCTCGCCTCATCGCCCCCGCCCGCGTGGGACACTGCTGCCTCGCCTCGTCCGACCGCGGCGTCGAGCGGAGGGGAGCGGACGGGAAGCGGCAGCGGCGCACCGGGGGCGGGGGTGGGGTGCGCCGGGGGGGAGGTGGTTTCGGGCGGTGCGACGCTCGCGCTCGCGCGTGCCACAACGGCGCATCCGCGCGAGGGGAAGCGGGTGCGGGCACGGCGGCAGCGGCGGCCTTCCTGCCCGCCGCCCCGCCCGCGGCGCGCGGGGGGCGTCAGGCTGACGTGGCGGACTCGGCCCGCTCGCTTCTTTTTTTTGGGCCTCGTGCAGGGGGCGGAGGAGGGACGGTGGGCGGTGGGGGCCTGCCGGCGCGTGCGGTGCAATGTCCGAGGCGGCGAAAGACGCAGCGCCCGCGGATGGCGCCGCGCCTGCAGCGCGGGCTCCACCAGCGCGGGGCGATGGGGCGGCGCACGCGGAGCGCATAGTCGGCAAGTACCGCCTCGGGAAGCAGGTGGGCGCCGGCAGCTTCGCGACCGTGTGGCGCGGCGCGCACGTCGACACGGGCGAGGCGGTCGCCGTCAAGCAGATCAACCTGCAGCGCCTCAGCACCAAGCTTCAAGAGAGCCTAGAGAGCGAGATAGCCATCCTGCAGCACACCCGCCACGCGAACATCATCAAATTGCACGACATCATCAAGGAGCCCGAGCACACGTATCTCGTGCTCGAGCTCTGCACGGGTGGTGACCTGTCGCAGTATATAAAGAGGCGCAAGCGCCTGGCCGAGCCTGAGGCGCGCAAGCTCGCGAAGCAGCTCTGCGGTGGCCTCCGGGCGCTTCGCGCCGCGTGCCTCGTACACAGGGACCTAAGTGCGTGACTCGCGCGCGCATGCACGGTCGCGCGCACGAGCATGCGCTCGCGAAAGAGATGGCCAAGAGCGCGTGCGGCGCGTCACGTGCGTGGTGCTGACGAATGCGCGCGCGCGGCGTTCACCTTTGGTCGACGCAGAGCCACAGAATTTGCTGTTATCGGACAGCGGGCCCGACGCGCGGCTGGTCATTGCCGACTTTGGTTTCGCGCGTTACGTGCAGCCGCATGGCATGGCGGAGACTCTGTGCGGCTCGCCGCTGTACATGGCGCCTGAGATCTTGCGATTTCAGAAGTACGACGCCAAGGCCGACCTGTGGTCGGTCGGCGCTGTTCTTTACGAGCTGCTTGTGGGCCGCACACCATACACCGGCGCCAATCACGTGCAGCTACTGCGAAACATCGAGAAGCAGGACGTGCAAATCCCCACGCATGTCGTGCTCTCACCGGCGTGCGTGCAGGTCATAATGGGCTTGCTGCGACGCAACCCGGTGGAGCGCATGTCGCATGAGGATCTGTTCGGCCACCCATTCGTGTCGGATTCCGCGCAGACGCCTGCGCAGCAGGCACGTGCGGGCAGCGGACAGGGCAATGCGCTGGGCGGCCAGGGGCATGGGTTGGGCGGAAGTGTCGGTAGCGGCGGATCGAGCAGCGGCGGCGACTGCATGCCATTCGCGCTGGACGAGGGCAGCGGCGGCAGCTCAGGGGCGCGAAGCAGTGGGAGCGGTGGTGCAGCAGGCACTAGGGCTGGCGTTGGGGGTTTGCGTGAGCAGCTGGTGCCGCCTCTGTATGGCCCGGGGGGGGTGGGCGCTGCGATGGCCACGGCGCAGGGGGACGGTGGCGCCAGCACCAACGCGGACGTGGACGCCGCGGCGGCCGCGCTGGCAGCAACTGCTCGCGTTGATGTCTTTGCTGCTGGCGCGCACTCGAACCCGCATGGCTCACAGCTGTACGGCCAGCTGCCAGCGGTGCCCGAGTCGCCGATGCGGCCAGGTGGCCCGCACGAGGGCGGTGCGCTTGCACGCGCGGCGAGCGGGGCCGACGAGGACGAGTGGGAGGTAGTTGTCTCGCCCGAGCAGGGGAGTGCTTCGCATGAGTCCGGTGCGCCTCAACCCGCGCAGACTGTCGATTGCCGCCGCTTGCACCAGCCGCCGCCGCCGCAGCAGCAGCAGCAGCAGCAGCAAACGATCACACCATCTCGCGGTCGTTCGACTTCGCTGGCGAGTGGACTCCCAGCCGGTGGCGCGTCGCCGGCGTCGGTACCTCTCTCGACCGCGCTTCAGTCACCTGCGCAGCTACCGCTGGGGGCCGGCCCATTCTCGCACGGTGGATCGCCAGCGGGGCTCCCCGGTGCCTTGCCACCGGGAATGCCAGCTCCCTCGCCGCTGCCCTTGCCCGTGCCTGTGGCTGCAGGCCAGTACGGCCTTCCGGGTGGCGATGCGATGCCCAGTGGTGCGCCTGCGCCGGCGGCGGCGAGCTCGCCGGAGGAGCGCACGCGCGTGCTGCAGGATGGCGCGGCCGCACTTGCGGCACTCGCAGCGGGCGCAGTTGACAGGGGTGAGCCACGCGCTGCAGCATGCTACCACCTCGTGCAGCTCGAGGCGCTGTCGGCCGCGAGGCGCATCGCTGAGCAGGCCCTCGCGGCCGCCTCGCCCGCGGCGGCCGCTGCTGCTCAGGGCGTGGTCGCAAGCGTCACAGCGGACTTTTCTGCGGCCGCTGGCGCAGCAGAATGTGCGGTGGGGGCGCTGTCGGAAGGCGCCGCAGGTGCGGGCGTCCAGGACGACGCACCGGTGGCCGACCCACTCGAGGTTGCGTATGAGGGGGCGCTAGCGTCGGGACGCGAGGGTGCGGCGGAGGAGCTCATGGAGAGGCACACCCGCGCAGCCGCGGCGTACGGCAGAGCTGTGGCTGTGCTCACCATGCTCGCCACGGAGGGCTCCACGCTTGCGGCGGCAGCGGCGGGGCTTGCCAAGGGCGCGGGCGGCGACGGTGGTTCCGACGGCAGCACAGGCGGCAGGAGCACGCTGAGCACGGAGGCGCGCGAACGGATGCTGTCGTACGCCTCGGCTATTGGCGCACGCCTGCCCGTGTGTGAACGCGCCGCGGCGCAGACGGGCGGCGGTCGCGCACGCAGCAAGACGCGATGACGCACCGCACGCGACCGGCGGAGACGCGCGGCCAATGGCATTAATAGCGGGAAAATTAAACACTACTGTGCCTCGGGCGCGTGCTTGCGGTACTCAGCGGCCTCCTCCCACGTGAGCTGCGTGCAAGGATCGACTATTGGCTCCGGCCACTCGTCGGGCGACACCAGAGTATCAAAGGGCCAGTGCGCATCCGGCACGCGCGCCTCGTCCCGCAGCTGCGACAGCCAAGCGCGCACGTACGTCCCCCGCGGGTCGTATCGCCTCCCCTGCGAGACAGTGCGGAAGTGCCTCTCCTTGGGGTCGGCACCCGTGCCAGCAAAGTACGACCAGTTCCCCCAATTGCTCGCGACATCCGAGTCGACCAGCAAGAACTCAAACAGCTCGGCGCCCGCTCTCCAGTCGAGGCGCAGATCCTTGGCAAGTACACTCGCGGCGTTCTGCCTCACGCGGTTTGAGCAATAGCCCGTTGCTGCCAGCTCCCTCATGGCAGCATCGACGAGCGGCAACCCAGTGCAGCCGCGTGCCCACGCCGTCCATGCATGCGTGTTGGCAGCGGTGCTGGGGTCGAGCCAGGATGGCTCTGGGTCGCCACCGCCGACCTGCCCGGTGGTGACGTTCACGCGCTCAGGCGTGAGAGCCTTGAGCGGCGCGAGCGAATAGAGTCTTGCCCCGAGCGACATGGCCTGCGCCGCGAAGAAATCGCGGATCTCGAGGTGGCTTCCAACCCAGCGAAGCCTGTTGGCCAGCGCCTCATCACTACAAGCGCGCATCGCGGTCTGGACACGCGCGTGCACTTGGCGCGGCGAGACGCAGCCGGTGGCCAGATAGGCGCCCAACTTTGCAGACCCATCGACGCCCACCCCTGCGGCACCTCGGTCCGCGCTCGCAGCGGGCGGCTCGAGGACAGCACCTGCAACCCCGCCGTCGTCCGCCGCGCGCGCGTTCCCATGGTTGCCGACGCCCTCGGCATTGGGCCTGCTGCTGGTGTAATCGTCATCGCCTGTGCTGTCGGCGGCGGCCGCGTCGCCAAGGAAGTGCTCGAGTCGCGCCAGGGCAGCGCTCTCGCCACCACAGAGAGGATGCGCGGACAGTGCCACATGCGGGGCCTCCGCGGCGGCCACTGCCGACTCGATGAATTCTGGCGGTAGGCCGAACAGCGGCCTACGTGCTGCAGGATGCTGCAAGAGCATTGGAGAGAGGAGCTCTCGCAGCTCCGGAATGTCGCCACATTCCGCCGCGGGCGTGCCCGGCGGCGGCGGCGGCGGAAGCGACGTCGGGACGGGCACTGGTGCGCGCACGGTAGCTGACGCTCGCGCAGCGCGCCTCCACTCGCCCATGACGCGCGGCTGGCCCGCGTAAGGAGGCGGCGTCGCTCGAGAGGGCCTGGCAGCGCCCGTGCGAGTGCGTTGCTGCTGTTGCGAGGGCGGCGGCGAGGGTCGCTGCGAGCCACGCCACTTCCTCCTCGCGCGTTCGGTCTTCTTGCGAGCGCGTGAGCCCCGCTTGGGGTCACGCGGGTGCGCGAGCCTCGTCCACTCCTCAGCGGTGGCGGGCAGGTCGTCCGGGTGAAAAAGAGCGTTCACACCGCGCACTGGCACAGCGCAGAGCGCATGGCCTCCTGTGCCGCCATTGCTCCAGCCAATCTCTTTCAGGTACCTCTGCAGCAGCTCCTCCTCACGCGCTTCGTCGCTCTCCGGCGGCGAGCCCGCTGCATAAACGATATCGACCGGCCCGCCGACGGACTTTGATATTTGCATCGCGATGTCGGCGACCACGCGGGGCGCGTCCTCGCTGCCGTCGGCGGCGCACCGCCGCACAATGAGCTCGGAGCCACGCGCACGCAGCGCCTGCCGCAGGTCCGCCAACGCCTCGAGCGCAAATCGCGTGGCGAAGGGCCCCGCACCCGCACCTCCCGCATCCCAGGCCTCTGGCGCGCACGTGCTCGCGCGCCGCCGGCGCGCACCGCCGCCCGCGTCGAACACGTACACCGCCGCGAGGCACCGCGGTGCCGGCGCCGCGAGCGCAACTGAATAGAGCGGGTTGTCGCCGAGCCGCAGCTCGCGCCTGTGCCACACGACGGCGCTGCGCGTGGCCATCCTCGGTGCTGCGTCCAGGGAGCCGCCTTGACGACTCCCCGCGCCCCCAGGCGCGCGACCCGCCAGCGCTCCCGAGGCGCCGTCTGGCTCGTCTCCACGCCCGCGCCCACCGCCCCCCAGCGAGCACCGCCGCGCCGCCACGCGCGCGCGCCCGCGCGATCCAAAACACGAGGTTTAGGTTCACGCAGTGAAAAAGGGTTTAGGGCCACGCGAGGTCGCCAGCGTACCGCTCACCCCCGCCGCGCCGCCGCGCGCTCACGGCGCCGCCATAGATGCACGAGCCACTTCCTCTGTCCCATAGCGCGCGGGGGAGGCGCCTCGTGCCGGGGGGCGCGAGCGGCACGTGCGCGTGCTCCGAAGGGCTGGCGTGCACGTGCACGGCGTGCGTCTGTGCGCGCTGCCCGTGCAAGCCGGAGCGCGTGCTCACGGCGGCGCTGCGGCGCGCGCCCGACGCGGAGCAAATAGACAAACTTGCCAAGCTGCACTGGGGCAGGCTGAACGGCACGCACGTCGCCGCGGGGCTCAACAGGCTGGCAGAACTCGCCGCTTCGCACGAGAGCACACAGGGCGATGGCAACGAGCGCGCTCCTCTGGACATTCTTCTCGAAGTGCTCGAGCGACCGGGCACGCTCTCCCACACAGAAACGCGCACCGTATCGACGTGCATGTGGGCACTCGCAGCGTTGCACGCGCCTGCCGAACGCGTGCCGCACACGCTGCTTGCGACGGTGCAAACCGCGGCGGACTCGGGGCGCTTTTCCGCGCGCGACGCATCCATGACTGCGTGGTCGCTCGCCACGCTGTCGCGGCACGGCGCGCGGGGCGAGCGACGCGTGCGCGACGACGCGCTGCTTGAAGCGGTCGGCGGCGCCGCCCGCGCGACGGCTGCTGAGGCCGGGGCGCGCGACGTGAGCAACTTGCTCTGGGCTGCAGCGACATTGGGCTGTGCCCAACTCGCCGGGGGGGACGCGGCGGTCCGTGTCTCCACCGAACTCACACGCCGAGGGAAGCTCACACCCAGGCACCTGGCGAGCTGCGTGTGGGGCGCCACAAGGCTCAACATTAGCGGCAGCGGCAGCGGCAGCAGCATCAGGAGCAGCTGTAGCTCCATTGTCAGCAGCGCAAACGATCGCGGACATGCGTACGGTGAGGATTTGGCGCTTGGCATGCAGGACGGCACGGGGACGTGCTGCGCTGAGCGGAGCAAAGGTGGCATCGATGGGGTTGTCCTGAATGCTTTGTTGGATGCGGCCGCAGACGGGCTCACGCGCGGGGTCCTTGGCACGGCCGGGGACAGTGAAGCTGGCCCAACTGCGAACAATGGCGCGCACGCGAGCGCAGCCGACGTGTCGAACATACTCTGGGCTTTTGCGGCCGCGCGCCGCCACCCAGGCGCGCACGCGTTCGACGAGCTCGCGCGGTCGACCGAGGCGCTCGCTGTTGCAGGCACTTTCTCGCCAGCTGAGACAGCGTCGGCGCTCTGGGCTCTCGCGACGCTGTTGCCCGCGCAGCGCTGCGCGGGGGGCTGCTGCGCCGGACGGGCAGCCGTGCGCGCGCTCGCGGCACGTGCGACGGACATCGCACATGAGTTTGGCCCCCATGAGGCCGCCAACGCCCTGTGGGCGCTGGCTGCTGCTGGAAATTACGGGCCTGCGACAAGGGTTCTTTGGCAGCGTGTGGAAGCCTTGTTTCGTGAGGGTCCGTCTGAGCGCGAGGATGGCGGCGGCGACAGTCCGGCGCTCGGCGTCGAGAACACCGACAGGTCGACCTTCGCCCGCGCCGCGCTCAGCCAGCTTTTTCAGGCACATTGGGCGTTGGCGGAGCACGTCAATGCCACATCTGCGGCCGCATCGCACCAGCATGCGCAGGATCATTGCAGCTGCTCAGAAGCGAGCGCGGCCGCTGCAGCGTTGGAAGCTGCAGAACGAGCCCTGCGAGCGAGCGAAGGGGTCGTTGTAGCGGCCTGGGGAGCGGGCGTGCACGAAGTGCGCACATCTGCACTCCAGAAGGAGGCCGCACGTAGTGTCGAGAGTATGCTAGGCGCAACTTGTATCCTCGAGGCCCCAGTCGAGCTGGGTGCTTGCGAGGCACTGTGTGTGCCATTGGTCACCGACGTGCTCGTGCAGCTGCCGGACGCGGAGGGTGGGGGCGACGTTCTCCTTGAGGTGCGGCATGCGCGCGGAGAGGAGGCGCCGCCGCCGCATGTCCGACATGCGCAGACTCGCTCTCACGCTCTCTGTTCGCCACTGCGTGTGCGCTGACCCTAACGGACCACGGCCCCGAATCCAACACACCATGTAGGTGGACGGCCCCTCACACTTTGTCATGCCGTGCGGTGGCGGCACTGGGGGCGCCACACCGCTTGCGCCGACTGGCGCGACAGTTTTGCGCGATAAGCTGATGCGCGCGGGGTCACGCGGGCGTCGCGTGACGCGCTTGCGCTACGACGAATGGGATGCCGTGCAGGGATGCAGCGCCGCCACGTTGGCATTGCTGAGGGGCGTGCTAGGCACTTCTCCCACACACGGCACGGATTCTGCCTATGGAGGGGCACGCTCCGCTACGTCGCTGGCGCCGCCCGGAGTCGCCTTGCTGACGCCACCCGCGTTGTCATCGCGGCTCGACGCGTCAGCGCCAGCGTTCGTGCCGCGCGGCGCACGCTGAGGGTGCCCAGATGCGGCAGTGCACACATTCCGTCAAACCTCGCTGTCGACACTGTGCGGTGGCCAGGCCACTTGTAGTGGCCTGGCCGCATGTATTGTAGTTCTGTAACTAGTCCTGTGCTTTCTTTTGTGCGAACAAGGAAAATCACTCTGCCGCCGTGGCGCCCTTGCAGCCGTGCTTCATCGCCTCCAGCGCGCGAGCAGCGCCGGACAGCGTGTAGATGCCACGGCCCATGGTTGCCAGCGCCAGCGTATCGGACGTGGCATCGTAGTCGAGCCCCGACGCGAGCACGAGCGGCAGATCGGTGTACTCGCCGACGCGCACCCAATTTGCGCTCACCGTGACGCCCACAGCGAGACCAGCTTCGACAAAGGCCGCGAAAACGCCAGCCGTCGTGGACGCCAGCAGCGCGTGGGCGCCCTTTGACGACAAAGGGATGAGACAAAGGCCCGACACACGCACACGCCGCGCAGGGCTGACCGCCTTCAGCCCCCGCAAGCAGAGAGTGCGTGCCAATCGCGTTGATGTCAGCGATCCTGCAAGTAATTGGCACGCGCAAGTACGCGCGCGAGGCCACACGCACGCGCACGCGCGCGTGCGCCGAACGCGCGCGCGCGCACCTCGACCAGGGCCTTTGATGACGCGTCGACCCACGTGCGACCCTCGTCTGCGCTGACGAACACGCGCTCCTCGCCCCCGTTATCAGAAACGCGCGGCCAGCCGCCCACCGCCACGAGCGTCGCGTCTGCCGGCGATTGCGCGAGGCTCACTGTCATGTCGTGACTCACTGGGCCGAGCACAATATCCCCCTCCTTGTCATAGTTGAGCGTCACTGGTGTCGCGTACGAGGACGGGAGGGCGTAAGCACGCAGGGTGTCCGCGCTCTTGGCTGACGCGTGCATGATGTGTGTGGCATTCAAAGCCGCGATGCCATTCGCGTCCTCCGACGCCGCGCGGCCGTACAACAAAGTGAAGACGGTCGTGCTCTGTGTAGGCACCCTCAGGATGGGCTTCCCTACGGGGCCACTGTGCGGGATGGCGACCTCGTAGAATCCACCCTGCGTCGATTCCGTGGCGGCCGCCCACAGCATGAGCTTCTCCGGATCGACCGCATTCACGGCGAACGGCGAAACAAAAAAAGGAAATGCCTTCTCCGGGAACGTCGAGCTCAGCGGTATTGGCACTTGCTTGCTCCCCTCAAAGTAGCCGAAGCTAAAGGTGTCGTTTCGAATCTTGTTGTCGTCGTCTTCTACCTGCCCGAGGAACTGCGTGGAGCCGAAGAAGCGCGCGGGAGAGACCGAGCGATCGATGTCTGTGAGGGTGCCGTCGCCGAATTCGACGCAGAGCGCACGCGAAGGAGAGGGAGCCGCGCTGCCTAGTAGCACGCAGTTGTCTTGCGCGCCGGCCACCCAGCTGCCGTCTCTAGCATCGTAGCGCACGGATAGCAGCTCGATGGCCGCAATGTCGCCCACCAAGGACGTCCATTTGCCTCCAGACTGAGCGGGGGCGCTGCGTCTGAAGACCCCGCCGTCGCTCGTCAGGAGGAGGCTCGCACTCTCGTCGTCCCATGCAAAATTCCTGCAGTCGCAGTGCGGCTCTGCTCCGTCCGATGTGTCTCCTCCCAGGAGCGAGTCCCACGAGGGTGCGGGGCCACGCCAGTCCGTGACGCGCCACGCGACGTGGTCAGCATTGCCCGCGACGTACAGCGTCTTGTCATCACCCGGTGCGAAAAGAAGCGCCATGCGGTCTTTAGGCTATTGGTGGGAGGGAGCGGAAGGGACGGGCGCGCACGTCAGCTTGTGTGTAACTTCGGCAGGGGAACGGGCTTCCGCAAGCTTGTGACCTGCCAGCGGGCGCGCAGGCACGCACCATCGCGTCACCATCCAAGGACTCGGGCATGTCTATGGGATGCCACGCGCCCTCGGCGCCGCTCGAGGCACCCATGTCGCGCCAGAACATCGCCGAGCTCGTGCGCGAGGGGGTTTTAAGGTCCACAGTGAGTGCGCCAAGTGCGACGCTGATCGTGTCAGGGGTGCGCACCACCGCGAGCGTTGGGTAGAATGGCAGCTGCCCGGTGGGCCACGCGATGCCATCAGCCCACATTGCCCAGCTTGTGCCGCCGTCCGTGGACAACGCGGTTGCGGCGCCGGCCTCTGCCATGGCGAGCGCCGCGACGTACGTCTGGCCATCGCCAGCGCTCACCAGCGAATAGATAGGCTTTGAGAGGGTCTGCTCGCACCGCACAGGAATGCCAGTGCTCGTCCGCGCTCGCGCGTATGCGTCGTCCTCCCCGCCCCCGCCTGCCGTGCACACGAACATCCCGCCGTCGTTCTTGTCAACGAGGGTAGACCGTGTGCCGACAAGCAGCGTGCTGGAGTCGACGTGCTCGAGAGCGCTGACATAACGCCCTTCGAGGCTCGCGCCGCTTGTGTCGAACGTGAGCATTGACCAGCTGTCGCCGCCGTCAATGGTCACCATAACGCCCCCCCAATGTCCCGAGTTGACGATGTCCCATCCATCGACGCCTCCCATCTCGGAACTGCTCGACGGTCCGCATCCCGCGAAAGCGACCTTGGGATCGAGCTCAGACACGGTGAGGGCCGAGATAGACGCGCACGACACAGGCTGACCGTCGAGGACGTTCGCCCAATGCGGAGGCGTCGCTTCGTCGCCCAGCGTGTCGAGCGTTCGCCAGATGCCGCCGTTGACGGTGGCGGCGAGCCACGCGCGCTCGCCGCGCGCTGTGCGCACCGCGGCGGCGGCGTGGGTCGCCGAGGCGCTCGCCATCTTGGTGGCGTCGCTCTGCTGGACGTAGCCGCCCCGCGGGCCCGCGAACGCCCACGGCGCGGCGCACGC
>RQSC01000032.1:209265-223193 GCA_013416795.1 Prasinococcaceae sp. CCMP 1430
CGCGAACGGCGGTCCCGCAGGCCACGCCCGTAGGCCGCGGGCGCAGGCGCAGCTGGCCGGACGGACCACAGGATGGCGCGCGACCGCACGCAGAGCCGCGGGCCCAGCACGCGCGCCGCGCGCTGAGCGGCAGCACAGTGCAGTGGACGCTGCCTTGCGCCGGCTGTGGCGATGGGTGGATGCCTCAGTAAAGTGCGCTGCAGGTCGGACGATACGAACAAGGGCGGGTGCCTCAGGAAGGTGTGCTGCAGGTCGGGTGGTGCAAATGAAGAGAACGACGGCAGCGCCAGCCCCGGGCGCGACGGAGAGACAGAGCGCAGCTCGAACAAGGGACGTTCGCGCAGGCACACAAGGGGCGACCAGTACATGGAGGAGTCCAAGTGGAGGGCCGAGCCGGATTACAAGCGCATCCTGAACAAGATTGGCAACAAGCCTCTGAACTTCGTCCGGGAGAGCTTCGACCGTCACGCGCAAGACACGGGCAAGCTCGCGCCTGTGCTCACGGAGGATGGGCTCTACGCCCTGTTCTCGGTTGAAGGTGCGTGATGTACCGCCGATTCAAAATTAGAACGCGCCTGGGGGGCGGACGCGCCGCCTGTGCGTTTCCGCTGACACGGCTTCGACGCGCTGTCGCACTTCAGAAAGCCCTTTCCGCCACGCTCTGTTCCGTGCATTAGATGTACATGGCCGTGGCGTGGTCTCCCTGCACTCGCTGGTACGAGGGCTGGCTGTCGTCGACATAGGAGCGAGCACGCGGTCTGAGCAGCGACCGAGGCGCGAGCTTGCGGCATGGCTCATGCGCAAGGGGAGGAAGCCTCCGCAGGATGCCGATGGCGCACGCAACAAAAGCTCCGTCCGCCGACGGCATGCCATCGTTTGCGCCGACGACGGTGCGTACTGCTGCGACGCCACGACGCCATAGTGCGCTGCTACGCGCTGTGCGTGCGTGCGGGACGAAGGCTATTTACTGACATGAGGCTGATGCCCCGCGCACGCCCCAGCCATGTCGAGGTGCGCGTACGAGGATGCCTACGGCGACGCCCTCGACACGTTCAGCCAATTGATCAGACAGCATCACGGCGGCGTCTTATCCGGGGCTCAATTTCATGCTGTCCTCTACCAGAAGTCCTTCAAGGTGGCCATGGCGTTCGACCAAGTATACGATCGCATCAAGCTGCTGGCGATGACGTGCAGACAGGCCGTGCGCCAGCTCGAGGGCGGTGATTTGATGGACCGCTTCGATGAGTTGCGCGACACTGAGATCCCGTGGCCCTACCCCGAAGGCGAGAGCGACTCTGGTGAGAGCGAAAGCGAATGCACTAGAGGTGACGGCGACGGTGAGGACAAAAGTGGCAGCACGCAGCCTGCACGAGGTGATCCGCGTCGTCCCAACCTCCGCAATCTTCACAATCCGGACACGCTGTCGAAGGAGTTCCCCAGCAGGGAGGTAGAGGAGCTGCGCCAAAAGGACATCAAAAACTCCCGTCTGCGCGCGCTCAGCGTGATGCCGCGGCGGCCATCCATGAATACCGCGGGCGGTGTGGGCATGAGGGCGCGCCAGTCAGTGATGCAAGAGGCGGCGAATGGAGGGCTCAGTGGTGATGAAGTCGGCGACGCCCGGCTCGCGCGCACGCGATCCGATGACGTCGGGGCCATGCGCTTGTTGCGGCCTCGGCAGGACGGCATTGAAGGACGTGCATCGGGTCGGTCGCCGCTCCACGCGAGCAGCCGCCCTCCCTCGATAGCGCTCGCGCGAGGAAATAGCGCCGACGCCACCCGCATGGCGCATTTGTCGTTGAGGCCGCCCGTTCCAAAGAGCATGGCCATAGACACGGCGGCGCTCGGTCGTGCTGCGGCGGCCGCCGAAGCTTCTCGGCCACATGACATGCAGCAGCCGTTGGCCTCCGGTCCCCTGCCGTTTGATCACGCCTCTGCAGTGTCGCTCGAGGAGCGCGGCCGTCGCAGCAGTGAGAGCGGTGTGTCCTACGGGCGCCACAGTGCCGACGCGCTCTCCGGAGGCGGCCGGCCACCCATGCCCCAAAAGAGACGATACTCCTTCACTGGCGCATACAGCGAGTTGCCCGGGCAGGCCAACTCGCACCGGTAGGAAGGCAGGTCTGGAGCGGCCTGGTTCCCCATTCTGCCGCCAAGCTCGGCGAGTCGACCGCGCGGGCGCCCAGTAATACCCTGTTTTCTTCGCACGAGCCAGCGTCGACGCGCGCACGTCGTGCCTCGAGCCCAATTTTCATTAGACTATTAGGGTTTAGGGTTTACTTTCTTGCTGTACGGTGCAAGTGCAGTGCAGTGGGCACGGCACGAGGAGGCACCGCCCGGCTGGCGGATGGATAAGTCTTGCGCACAAGTCCGCGCCAGTGTTGCGAGGAGAGTGGGGGGGGCATAGCGCGGGCGGTGGGCGCGGGCGGGGTGGAAGGAGGTGGAGAGGCGGTAAGTGGCTCGCTTGGGCGAAGCAATGGCCACGGCGGTGGCCGCGGCGGCTGCGGCGCGCGACGCGGCCGCCGCCGCGTGTCGCGGTGCGCTGCCACGCGCGCTACTGCTTGGGGCGCTGGTGTGCGCGGCAGCCGCCGCGTTGCCTGCGGCGCCCGCGCTCGCCGCCGACGGTGGCGGCTCGGCCCTCGCGTCGGCCGTCAGTTTCGTGCTGCACCTCGACAAGGTGAGAAAGCATATGCCCACACGCGCCCATGCCACCCGGCCCCGTCGGCCGCATCCGTGGGACAAGTGCACGTGCGATTCGCGCCGACCTGACATCATCCACCCCTGCGCGTGGCCGCCGCACGCACGCGCTCGCGCGCGCCATCCCTGCCCACATCCTACCCACACCCCCAAACGCGCACGGTTGCAGTCGATGGCGTCCATCATCGCGCAGTACGGCACTGCGACGTACGCCATCCTGTTCGGCATCGTCTTCTGTGAGACAGGTCTGGTGGTGACGCCCTTCCTTCCGGGTGACAGCCTGCTGTTCGCTTGCGGCGCGTTCGCCGCGCTCGGCTCGCTCAACCTGGCGCTGGTGGTGGGGCTGCTCTTCGGAGCGGCGGTGATGGGGGACGCGCTCAACTACACCATCGGGAAGACCGCGGGTGAGTGGATGCTTGCTAAGGGGGTGGTCAAGCAGAGCATGCTCGACAAAACTGAGGACTTTTATGCCAAGTACGGCGGCAAGACCATCGTGCTGGCGCGCTTCGTGCCCATTGTTCGCACCTTCGCGCCCTTCGTGGCGGGCATGTCGCGCATGGAGTACACCAAGTTCGCGGCGTACAACGTAGGCGGAGCGGCGCTGTGGATCGGTCTCTTCACAACTGTGGGCTACCTCTTCGGCAATCTCCCTGTCGTGCAGCATAACTTCACGCTCGTCGTGCTGGGCATTGTGGTCATGTCGCTCGTGCCTATCGTCATTGAGATCCTGCAGGCCCGACAGGAGGCCAAGCTGAAAGAGGCTTAGTCAATGCTTCCAACACGTGGGGTGCATGCCTAGCTAGAGGTAGGCGCGGCGGGCGCTAAACCGTCGAGCGCGCAGGGCGACCGTGAGCGGCCTCCGCCACTCACCGCTGCAGGTCGCGCCCACGCCTCGCGGCGTCCGCCATCGCCTCATTGACCGTGGCACGCACTGAGCCACGGCTGAGCAGCCTCTCGCGTAGCCTCTCGCGCGTGGTCTTGCGGCGTTTGCGCCTGCGCGCGTTTGCGGCCTCCTCGCGCTGCAGATCTCGCGCTCGCTGCGCGTCGCCCGCGGTCGCCTCCGCGCGATCCTGCTCATACTGAAAGCGCGCCTCGGCAGCGGCCATGTCGCCGCCAGCGGCGGCCACCGCGCCCGCCGCGCGTAGCGCGAGGTCGTTGTGAGTAACGTTTGCGGCGGCCTCGCCGGGCAAGCGTCGTCCACCCGAACCACCAGGAGTGCGCTCCAGGCCAGTGCCGATGCCCGGTCCACGCCGCCGCCGATGGCCAGCCGCACTCACGTACTCCGCCCATCCGCCCTCGCCAAGCGGATTGCCTCCGCGACCTCCTGTTGCAGCGTTCGGAGGACCTAGTGAACTCGTATGAGCTCCGCTAGGACCGGCACCGTCGCCGGCTCCGTCGTAGCCGTCACCGACTTCCACGCCGGCGTCCGCACAGCGATGCAAGAGAGAGTCGAGCCGCGCACGCGCACGCACAAGCGCCCGCAGCGCGCCGCCGCTGCCGCCGCCGCCGCCGCTGCCGCTGCCGCCGTCGCCACCATTGCTTCCGCTCCCGCTTCCAGCAGCACGAGCTGCGCTTGACTCAGTCGCAACGGTGCCAAGGCGCGTGACCGCTGTGCTCGCGCGCGGCCGCAGGCTCGCGGTGGCCACACGGCAGAGCTCCTCCAGTTCGGCGAGAAGCACGGGATCAGCGGCGCCACCTCGTGACTGTGGCCGTTGCTGCAGCTGCTGCGCCTCCGCAGAGAGTTGCGCGTACGCAGCCCGCACTGCGCGTGTCTCCGCCTCCGCCTCGAGCTCCTCCTCGTCGTCCTGACCGTCCGCGGCGGTCCCGCCGAGGTACTCCTCCCAGTCGGATTCGTCCGACTCCTTGGCGTCGACGGCCGCCGGGGCCTCGAGCAGCCCAAGGCATCGTTCGATGGTCACGCTGTGCTCTTCGAGCGCCGCGGTGACCTCATGCGCGGCGTCCACGGCTGCGGCGGCGGCGCGGCGAGCTGCTACGTCGCGCGCAGCATCCGCATTCGTGCCGGGTTGCTCCTCGTCGGGCATCTCGACGCCGGGTGTGCCACGGAGGTAGCGCACGGCCATCGCGAAGCGCCGATCAGACCGGCCGAAGCGCGCGGACCAGCGAACCATCGCTACAAGTGCCCGCTCGCGTAATGTGCGCGCCGACTGCCGTGGCGGGGGCAGCGGGCAGCAACGACCGTGCGCGACCCCGGCGCACTGCTGCAACACCGTCGGCAGCTCTGCCGCCACCATTGCGCGCACGGCCACGCTACGCATCACGAGGTCGTCCAGCACAACCAGCGCCAGGTAGCGCGCCTGCGCGCTGTTCTCATCGGCAAGCTGCGCAAAGAGCATGTCGGGGGCGGCGCGGATCTCCTCCTGAGAGCACACGCGCGCGGCGGATCGTATCGCCCCCAGCCGGGCGGGCGTGACGTCGGGGGCGCACGCGTCCCCAACAGCCGCGTAGATTGCCTCCTCGAGCGCGCGCTGACGCTGCGCGGAGAGTAGCGCCATGTTCGCGTCTGTGTGCCCAGCAGAGCTCGCGGCGTACATCGTGGGCGTCCCTTGAAGCTCGTCTGGGACGCGCCTGTAGTCGGCTGGCTACCTGTTGCTCACTATTCTGCACCACCTCCACCCTCAACGCTCGAAGCGACGCGCAGCCGTCGGTCGTGGGCGCTCACTTAAACTTTTCCTCGAGCAGCTTGCGAATGTCGATGTCTGGTCCCGCGCGGCCCTCTTCGACCGCCTGCCGCAGCTCACGCATGCGCTCTGCCTCGATGTTCACCACCTTCTCATAGAAGCCCGTCTTGATCATGAAGAGCTCCATCGCCGCGCCTGTGGCAAAGCACCCTGCCGCGAGCCGCAAGAGGAACGGCCCGTCGAACGCGGCCGCCGCGCGTCGCGCAGCGCCCGTGCTGCCGGACATGCGCGCGCGCACCCCCGCGCCTGCCTGGAGCCCGGCCCGCTCCCGGGGCCGCGGGGCGCAGTGTCGTCTGGCGTGCGCGCCTTGGTGGAGGAGGCAAGGAAGGGGGGGAGTGGAAGTGCTTGCAACCCCCGCAGCACCAAGAGTCGTGCTGCTCTGCGGGCACAGCGAGAGGCCGTACCACCGGCGAATAGCCGAGCGGCGAGGACGGGAGGGTTGGGGGGCACCAAGACCAAGTGCGCAGTGTGCCACGGCGGCCGCGCGCTGCGTGCTGCTCTGCTGGCGTGTCGGCTGCCGCCCCGCGCGTGCAGCCCTTAGCCCAAGGGTGGAGATGCCGGGCCTGCTGCTCGGCGCGTCGAATCCCCCAATTAGGATTAGGGTTAGGGTTAACTCAAACACGACCCCTATTCGCGCTCACATGCCATCGGCACACGCGGATGATTGGCGGAGCAGGTGCGCGCCACACCAAAGGCAACGCCCCCCCCCCCCCCCCCCCCCCCCCCCCCCCCCCCCCCCCCCCCCCCCCCTCCACCCCCCCCCCCCCCCCCCCCCCCCCTCTTTCTCCCTGGGCGCGTGCGCCACGCCGTGCGCCCCGCGAGCACACGCTTGCGAGCAGACTGCGCCGCACGCGCGAGCGCGCGAGCGCGCGTCCCTTGGTGGCGGCGCGACATGCTGCGCAGGTGCACAGCCGCGGCTGCTGGCGCGTGTGCTAGGGCGCGGTCGCAGGCTCTTGCAGTGGCCACGACGCGGGTACCGGCGGCGCAGGTGGCACCTGTGCGGGGGGTCGCTGCGGCCGTGGTGCGCGCTTTCGAGTCGCTCGCTGTGGACGCGCGTGCGTGGCAGACGCGTGGTTCCGACGGCGCGGCGGGGGTGCTGCCGCCGCTTGCGAGGTCGTTCGCCGCAGGAACAGGCGAGGGCAAGGCCGAGGCCGAGGCTGAGGCCAAGGCGGAGTCCGAGGTCGTCGAGCAGCAGGCGGAGCAGCCGAAGGCGTCGGTAGGCGACGACGTGGATTACGAGATCGTCAACGCCAACCCGCTCAGCGGTGCTGTTGCTGGTAGGGCGGGCAGTGGCGACGGGGGTGCACCGGGTGCGGCTGTGGGCGTGCGCGGGGCAGCTGTGCGCGAGTTTCGGGTACGCCGGCGCAACCAGAAGCACTCGCCGAAGAAGCTGAACCAGTTGGCCAAGCTCATTCGCGGCATGTCCATGCGCGACGCCGTGTTGCAGTGCCAACTCTCGCCCAAGAAAGCCGCCAAGATAATGCTGAAAGTGCTCGACAACGCCGCGTACATCGCGCACAAGAACTACTCGCTCGACCCGTCGAGATTGCGCGTGAAGATTTGCGACATCGGCAAAGGCTCTGCGGCGCCCAACAAGCGCATCGCGTACCACGCGCGTGGTCGCGCGGGCCTGATCGTGAAGAGCAGTGCGCACGTCAACATGGTCGTCGAGCATGTGCCCAAGGGGGAGCCGCTGCACCACGTCACGCGCGTCACGAAGCGCTGGGGCGCCGAGAGGAACACTGGCTTCAGGACGGGGCACCGCAGGACGTAAGAATCCATCCCATTTTTGCCGAGCGCGCTTGCCGCGCTCGCGCTCATGCGTGTGCGCGCCGCACGCTGTGGCACATGGTCGCGCACAGAACACTGCCATTTACGGCTTCATCTCGTAGACGCCCTTCTCGGCGGAGGCGACGATGACGCTGCTGCTCATGCCAATGAAGAGACCGTGGTCGACGACACCCACGGTGTTCTTGAGCTCGGCGGCGGCAGCCGGCGCGTCCTTGATGGGCTCGGTGAAATGAAGGTCCACGATGTAGTTGCCGTTGTCCGTCACGGCCGGCTCGTCACCGTCAGGCTGCACGGAAGGAGCAAACAGGGCAAGCGCAGAAGCGGAGGGGCAACGTCAGCTGGAGCTCGACGCAGCGTGGGCACGAACGGCGCGATCGTGCTTGCGCACCGCTGCTCACATCGTCCACACTTGAAGTGGACCCGAGCGATTGGACGCAACGCTTGCGCCGACCCGTCGGAAGCGCCCGGCGCGCCCCACCCATCTCTCCCCGCCCCCCCCCACACCCACAGATGCGTGCGCACGGATCCCTTCCCGGCCGTCAAAGCAGCGCGAACGCCACTCTGGTCTGCGCACCTTGTTAGACTGCGACGTGCCCATGCGCAGCACGGCGTTGCAGCCGGCCACGCTGGGGAGCGCGGCGATCTTGCGCAGCGTGTGCATGTGGCAGAACGGCGTGATCTCCACCGGCAGGGGGAAGCCCGGGCCGAGGCCGTCACAGAGCTTGGACTCATCGACGATGACGATGAACTTGTCGGCGCAGACCTCGACCATCTTCTCGCGGAGCAGCGCGCCGCCGCCGCCCTTCACAAGGTTGAGGTCGGGGTCGACCTCGTCGGCGCCGTCGATGGCCACGTCGAGGTGCGGGCACGTGTCGAGCGTCTCGAGCGGGATGTCCAGCGACTTGGCCTGCTCGTACGTCGCGATGGACGTCGGCACGGCGGTAATGTCGGTGAGCTCACCCGAGGCCATGAGCTCGCCGATGCGCGCCACGGCGAACGCCGCCGTCGAGCCGGTGCCTAGGCCCACCTTCATGCCGCTCTTCACATACTCGACGGCCTTCCACGCCGTCTGCTGCTTGAGCTTGTCCTGCGCGGAGAGCTCGCTCATGGCGGCGGCCGCGCGGCGCGGGGCGGCTGCGCGCGCGGCTGAGCGGCAGCGCAGGCCATCGCAGGGAGCGTGTGCGCGCGTTCGCCACGTCGGGCGAGCGGTCTGGCGCAGCGCGCCCGCAGCCCGCCGCCTCGCAGCCCGCCGCCTCGCGCCTCGCGCGCAAGCTGCGCCCGCTGCGGATAACACACCGCCATCAAAACGCATGCGGCGCGTGTGCGCCACACATTCGGCGCAGGCGAGCGCGCGCATGCCATCAATCGCACGCCATCGCCGAATGCATTTTGACCTCGCGCTCCGCCGTGCGATTTGATGGATGGAGGGGCCGCGACCGATCGGCCGGCGCGCGCGTGCGCGCTCTGGTGCCACACACCCGGTCTGCGATGGGGGAGATCGGGCCATTGCGCGAGTCGGTTGGTTCATGCTCCGATGCAAAGACCCGGTTCAGACCCGGGCGTCCCGACCGCATGCAAACTGACGGACGGCCCGGCGCGCGACACCCACCCGCGCGGGCAGACTGCGCGCGCAGGGGCAGCGCGGGGCGCGGGGTGCGCACGGCTGGGGAAGGGGAGAGGGGGACCTGGAGAGGGGGAGAGTTGAAGGGCGGGCAAGGTGGAGTGAGGAAAGGACGGTGGCAGTGGCGACGACGGGGGCGCCCTCGCCGCCTGGCGCTCCGCGATGGGCCAGACCGTGAGCCAATTGACGCAGTACGACATCGAGGAGCTGCAGTTTGCTTGCAGCAACGCGTTCACGCAGGCGGAGATCTCCTCGCTGTACGCGCGCTTCTGCAAGCTCGACCGAAATCAGAAGGGCTTCCTCTCGGCGGACGACTTGCTCAAGCTGCCTGAGCTCGCGCTCACCAACCTCAGCACGAGGATTAGGTGCGTGCCACGCCCGCCTGCGCCCCTACCTCGAGGCGCGAGTGCCACGGCGCCGTGAGGCGAAGAAGCGCTGGCACGACACTCCGCGGCCCGCGCGCACATGAGTTGGCACGCGTAGCCCCGCGTGCTAGGACGCCCCCTGTGCTGACGCGGTGCCTGCGTCCGCCTCGGCGACGCGCTCGCGCCCCCCGCACGTGCCCCACAGCCGCGTGTTCGAGAACTGCAACTTCAAGGAGTTCCTTTGCCTCCTCGCACCACTCTCGCAGCGTAGCACGGCGAGCGACCGCCTCAAGTTCTTCTTTGAGGTCTACGACGTAGATGGCGACGGCCGCGTTTGTGCGCGTGACCTGTACATCATTCTGCATGAGATGACCGGCGACAATCTCACCGTGGGGCAGACGGAGCGCATTATCGAGGCCGCGCTTGCTGACGCGGGCGTCGGTGCGGACGGCTCGCTCGGCCTCGACGACTTCGCGCGGATATTCGACGGCCACGACCTCGGCCTCGAGCCGTTGCGGCCGCCGCCCCTCTATTGAAGGCGCTTGCCTCAGCGCAGGAGGCCACGCGCATGCGCAGCCGTTTGTCGAGGCCGCTTATTAATACTGTATGTTACAAGAGCTCCCAGCCGCGCCGGCGCGCGACAGAGCCGCTCGCCACGCAGGCCCGAGCTAGTGGTGGTAGGGCTCGCCGCGGAGGATGGCGTGCGCCCTGCGCGCGCGCGGCGCGGCGGCGACGTCAGTGGCGGTGGGGGCGCCAGCGCGCGCGTGCGCATTCGGGCTGGCGAGAGCGCGATTGTGTGGCGCGGAGCAAACGCGCGCGATGGGAGAGGGATTGTGTAGCGCTGAGCCGCGCGTACCTGTACAGCGCCTCGACGATGACCAGCCTCGCCACCTCGTGGTTCAGGACGAGGTCGCTCAGCCGCAGCAGCTTGTGCGCGCGCTTCTGCGCCTCCTCGCCGTGTCCGAACGGCCCGCCGAGCACAAACGCGACGCCTCGCTCGCCTCGATCGCCAGCGTCGGCGATCATGTCAGCGAGGCCCTCGGACGTCGCGCGCTCGCCCCGCTCGTCGAGCAGGACGACGAAGTAGCCCAGCTGAGCAGCGCAGGAGGGGGGTTAGGTCATTTGTCCGGGGGGCGGGGGCGGCAGGGCCGCGGGCACGCTCGTCGCGTCAGCTGCGCGGCGCGCAGCGAGGCGTCCGCTGGCTCGCGCTGGCTGGCAGACGCCGCCTGCGGATCGGCGGGGCGCGCGGGCACGCACCTCGTCGAGGTGTCGCGCAACCCTGGCCCCCTCCGCCTCGCACGCCGCGTCGACGTCCCCCGCCGCGCCCTTCGGATTGGGCTTCACCCTCACCTCCTTGAAGGGCGCGTACCTGTTGAGCCTCGTGGCGTACTCCTCCTCGAGGCCGTCCCGCTTCCACGCGCGCTTGGCGACGCTGACTAGCACGCACGGCAGCGGGCGGTAGTGTCGCGCCTTGCGCCTCGGCGCTCCGCGCGCCGCGCCGCGCACCGCTGCGCGCCGCGCCTGCGCTAGCCCTGACCCCCCCGCCGCCCGCTCGCGGCTCAGGGTGTGGCGTCCCTCGGCCGTCGGCGCCGCCGCCCCCCACCGGCCGCCATGCCCCTGCCACAGAGGCCGAGCGCCGCGCGGACGGCGTCCCCTCGCTCGCCGCGCCCGGTGCCAGCTCCCTCAGGTGCGAACCCTCTCAACCTGACCCGACCCCAACCCACCCGGGGCAGGCTCTGCCAGCCGGCGAAGGGACCCGGGGCCCTCCTACCCTCCCCTGGCGTGCCTCGGTCCGTCGGGAGCGCACATACAGTATGCGCCCACAGACGGAGAGGAGGCTCTCGCCGGCCTCGCCCTCCCCCCTCCCTCGCCCGCAGCCGGGGCCCGGCGCCGCCGCGCCCTCGTCGGCGTCGCACAGTAAGCTTCTTAGTGCTGCGCGTATGCGCGCGCGCGCCCCGCATGGCAAAAGACCAACACGACTTCGTTCGGCCGGGTGCGCCGTTTTTTTGTGGTTGGCGGCGCGCGTGGCGCGCGCGCGCGCGCGCGCGCACAGGCGGATCGCACACACCCAAAAACAAACAAGAAAATGCACGCGCGCGCGCGCGGCCGCGCCTTTTTTCTCGCCTGGCGGAATCCGTGATGGCGGAAGGCGCGCGACACGCCCAAGAGGCGGAACCCACCAACTGCGCGGACTGAATTGCTGACCTCCGTGGAGGATTCCACGCATTTCGGGTTCGCTTGCGGAATCCAAGCCTCGCACGTTTTTATTTTTTTATTTATTTTCCGCGGCGGGCCGTGCGGGGCAGATCAGATCCCATCCCCGCGCCGCGGGCGGTGCGAATTTCCGCGCGCGTTTCGCGCGCGCGCGCGCGCGGGCGAGGCTGGGCGGGCGCAGGGGCGAATTCGCGGAAAGGGGGGAATTCGCGCGGCCGCTTGGGCGCAGCATCGGGACGCAGGCGGATCAGCACGCGGCCGCCGGTCGACAGGTCGAGCACCCAGGTCTCGGCCGGATCGGCGGGGACGACAGCGGGATAGATGCTGTTCACATCCGCGGCGCTTACGCCCTTGAGCGGCTCAGCGACCGGCTTGGGGGCTTTGCCGCCGCCCTGGGCGAGGGCAGGGGTGGCAAACATCATCAAGGCCGAAGCGGCCAGCGCGGCAACGAAACGCATTAACTTCCCCACTCCAAACCCATTCTCGACTGGCCGCTCTAGCCCAATCGCGCGGGCTCAACCACTCCCTTTGCGACCGATCGTCGCGATCCGGGTAACCATCTCGTCATTAACCGCGGGTGACACGAACTTGCGGATGTCGCCGCCATAGAGGGCGATCTCCTTGACCAGCCGGCTGGCGATCGGCTGCAGCGAGACATCGGCCATCAGGAAGACCGTCTCGATCTTGCTGTTCAGCTGCTGGTTCATGCCGGCCATCTGATATTCGTATTCGAAGTCGGCGACGGCGCGCAGACCGCGCGTGCAGGCGCGCGGCGATGGCCGCGGATGTCAACGGCGACGCAGCGACTGCGGAGAGGGTTGAGAACGTGGTCGTCATCGGCTCCGGCCCTGCGGGCTACACGGCAGCCATTTACGCGTCGCGTGCCAACCTCCGCCCGGTCGTCTTCGAGGGGCTCACCAAGGGCGGCGTGCCCGGCGGCCAGCTCATGACCACCACCGAGGTCGAGAACTTCCCGGGCTTCCCCGATGGCATCACCGGGCCCGACCTGATGGACCGCATGCGCGGGCAGGCCGAGCGCTGGGGCTCCGAACTAGTCACCGAGGACGTGGAGGAGGTCGATCTCTCGCAGCGGCCGTTCGTCGTGCGCTCCACGGAGCGCACCGTGCAGGCGCACTCGCTCATCATCGCCACGGGGGCCACCGCGCGCAGGCTGGGCATTCCCAGCGAGCACGAGTTCTGGACCAGGGGCATCAGCGCGTGCGCCATCTGCGATGGAGCTGCGCCCATTTTCAAGGGCAAGGAGCTGGCGGTGGTTGGCGGCGGCGACACGGCGCTAGAGGAAGCGCTCTACCTGCTGAAGTACGCCTCTCGCGTGCATTTGCTCGTGCGCTCCGACCACATGCGCGCCTCCAAGGCCATGATCGCGCGCGTGCACGCCGACCCGCGCGTGGTGGTGCACCTCAACACTACGGTTGAGGACGCGTACGGCGGCAAGGCGGGGGGGCTTATGGAGGGGCTGCGTCTCGTCTCCCGAGGCGAGACGAGCGAGGCCGCGATCAACGGCAGCAACGGCGACGCAGCGAGTGACGAGGAGAGGAAGTGGGACCTGCCCGTGGCCGGGCTGTTCTACGGCATTGGGCACACTCCCAACAGCGACATGTTCGTGGGGCAGCTGGATCTTGACGAGGCGGGGTACATGGCTGTGAAGCCTGGCACGCCGCAGACGTCAATGGAGGGTGTGTTCGCGTGCGGCGACCTGGTCGACACACAGTGGCGCCAGGCGGTGACCGCTGCTGGCAGCGGCTGCTCGGCGGCCATCTCGGCGGAGCGCTACCTGGCCGAGAATGCCCTGCTCTCCGGGGACGAGGACGACAGTGCGCTCGCCAAGGCCCACGGCGCGCACGCGGAGGACGCGAGCGCGGATGCTGGCGCGAGCGCCAGCGGCGGCGCGACGGACAGCTCGGACATCGACGTGAACGCGACCAAGCACGCAGGCCAGCGCGCGCTGCGCAAGCTCTACCATGAGAGCGACCGCCTGATCGCCGTGATGTACACTGCGCCGACGTGCGGGCCGTGCCGCATGCTCAAGCCCATCCTGAACAAGGTCATCAACGAGTACGACGGTGCCATGCACTACGTCGAGATCGACATTGTTGAGGACGAGGAAATCGCGCAGGCGGCGGGCGTGGTCGGCACGCCCTGCGTGCAGTTCTTCAAGGCCAAGGAGAAGGTCGGCGAGATGAAGGGCGTCAAGCAAAAGAGGGAGTACAGGGAGCTCATCAATCAGCACGTCAAGGCTGCAGCCACCGAGGCGGAGGTGGTGAAGGTCGAGGCGTGAACGGAGCGCGCGCCGCAAGGCGCGAGGGCCTGAGAGCACGCTGGCGGGGCGGGGCAAGCGCGGATGCGCAGGCGGTGTTGCTAGGCGCGCGTGTGTAATGCGAGGCTGAGGCTGAGCGGCGGCGTTGCGCGCCACCTGTGCGCGTGCTCGCTGCCGTCCCCCGTCTTCCAACCCCAACGCCGACGCAGGCCGTCCAGTGTGCCCGCCTGCTTGTAGTGCGCACCTTTCGCAGCGAGGAGGAGGCGGTG
>RQSC01000032.1:223293-242748 GCA_013416795.1 Prasinococcaceae sp. CCMP 1430
GCGGACGAGAACGAAACGACGGCATGCCGCGCGCGCCCGCCTCCTTAGCCCTCCGCGCGCTCACGAGCGACGCGCGATCTCCTCCCGCCCGCGCCCGCGCGTCGTCACCACCTGTCGACCCCCACGGAGCGCGGGCGGACGCGGGCGCCACCGACATCCTCCCTCTCCCTCTCCTTCTCTCCACCCGCCACCCAAAAAGACGCGCTCCGCGCGGCCTCGCTTCCGCGCCGCCTTCACTGCTCCTTGCCCTCGCCCCCGCCCGCGATCGCGGCCTTGTTTTGCAGGTCCTTCTGCTGGCCCGAGTAGTAGGCGACGCCCGCGCCGACCGACGCGAAGAAGTAGGCGCCCGAGACGAGTGTGAGCGCCGCGAGCCCGCCCGCGACGGCCCTGTGCGCCGCGTTGACGGCGGAGGCGCCGGCTGACATGTGCGTGCAACGCGCGAACTTCCGCCCCCCCGGCAGTTGCGGGTGGTGGCGCGCAGTGGCTCGCGGTCTCGTGCGCCGGCCGCCCCCAGTCTCAGCGCGCACGCGCGCGCCGCGCTGTGGCGCGGCGTCGGCGTCGGCATCGGCGTTCTCGCCCTAGCGGCATGTGCGGGCGGCTTTAGCCTGTGGGATGCGCGCGTGGGCTGCGTAGCAGGCGCGGGCGCGCGCTGCAGGCGGCCCTGTCGGCATCGATGGCGTTCACGTCAGGGTTTGGAGGTTCGGGTAAAGGGTTTACACATGCGAGGCCGCGCGCGCGCTACTCCTCTACACGATGCTCGGCGCTGCGCCCGACCACGAGCACTGGGCGCGGGGCCAGCGCGTGCGCAGAACGTCAGAGAGCTGGGAGTGCACCTGCGACAGGGCACCGGTGCCCGGGCTGCTGCCGTCAGCAGCAGCGCTCGCCTCAGCGGCCGAGCGGCGCAGTGCCTCCTCCAGGTCGGCGTCAGCGGCGGATATCTTGCCGGGCGTGAACTTTGGTGGCACGACCAGCTCGACGCGGGTCGCCGTCGGCAAAGGCCGCGCGCTCGCCGCCGTTGCACCGCCTGCGGCCACCGCGCCGGCCGGCGCTCTCTTTGCAAGGCCATTGAGGTGCCACAGCGACAGGCGCAGCTCCCTCTCGGACGACGGGCCCGATCCCGATTCATCGAAGCCAGCCAGCTCCTTGGCGCGCGTCACGAAATCTCCCCAGAGTACAATGCCGCTCTCGCCAAGCGTCGCCTTGTCAGCGTCAGACATATGAAGCTTTGAATCCTCAAGGATTGCGGGCAGGGCGCTGGGCTCGACAAAGCCGCCGCCCGCCTGGTCTCTGCTGTCGAACGCTCGCTTGAGCTTGCGCTCGAACTGACCGGCGGCGTCTTGGTCATCACCGCCCTCAACGCCAGCGCCAGCGAGCGGCATGAGCGAACAGCACACCGAGTAGTGGCTCTCCGAGCCCACCACCCACACGGGCCAGCGCGGGTGCTTCAGGAAGTCCCCCACCGTGCAGTACGACAGCGATTCGAGCAACGTGAGGAAACCGACATCCACGTCACCAGCAACCCCGCGCATCTTGAAGCCCCCGCCGACATCTATGTCACCATCGAACACATTTCCCACGCAGCGTCCCGTCAGCATGAGCCCGACGACCTCCTGCGAGCAGTGGCCAAAGGGCTGCGTCACGAGAGGAGCGCCGGCGCGGACGTCCTCTGGGTCGCGGTCCGAAGCGCACGCCTCGGCGCCTCCACGGCTCAAGACGACAGAGAGCAGCACGAGCAGCGCGCCGACGCCCGAGCGCAGTGACGGTGCCACCCAGCGGGCCGCGAGTTGCACGAGCTCCGGCAGGCTGTGCACTTCACGCACAACGACAAGCCGCGCGAGAGCCTCCGGCGAGCTCAGCGCACACGTCGACGCTGCGGAATCCCACACGGCAAGCTCGTCCTCTGGGCTGCAGGTCACTTCGCCTCGGAGCAGGTGCGCGACGTCCGCGAGCTCGGGCGCCTCAGGGTTGAGCGCGCAGAGGACGCCACGCTCGGCGCTCCCTGCTCTCCACATGGTATCGGCAAGCGCCCTCGCGAGCGCCACCGCACGCTCGGAGTCCGTGAAGCGGGGGAATTCTCCTCCTGTGTGCAACCCAGCCGCTCGCGGGCGCCCGGCTGGGAACATGAGGTGGCGCAGCAGCAGCGCATTGAGCGGCGCGAGCACGCCGCAAGGCCCACCGTGTTTCTGTAGCAGGCACAGCGACGCGGCCGCAGACGCGTCGTCCTCCCCCCCCGCGGGTCCCGCGAAGCCCACGCCTTGGCAGGACCACGCTGACACTATCGATGCGTTGGGCTCGGTGCCGAAGACGAGATTGAAGATCTCGGTAGATGTGCCATGACCAAGCTCGCCAGATCCCGTCGCTCGCGCCAGTGCTCGTGCGACGAAGCCTGCGTTGGGCGCGCCACCCGTGGGCGCCGGATCCGCAGGAGCTCGTCTAGACTCTGTTGGCGCGGCGGACGCGGGCACCGGCGGTGACGTATCCATGGCGACAGCTCGAGGCCCCTCCGAATGCAGCTTCTGCGGTCCCACGCGAGGCTGCTCCTCCCGCTGCTCTTGTTGCTGATGTTGTTGTTGCTGCTGTTGCGGCTGTTGCGGCTGTTGCGGCTGCTGCATCTGGGCCGCCCCCTCGTGGCGCTGCTGCATCGCGCGCATCCTGGCCTCCGCCGCAGCTGCGCGATGCTCGCGCTGCCGCCTCGCGCGCTCGCGCGCATCGAAGTCGTCGTCGCGCGGCGCACGTCTTCCCGGACTCGCTGGCCACTTCGGCGGCTCCATCACGCCCGCGCCTGCGCCCGTGCCGCGCCCCGCCCCGCCACCGCCACGGGGGGGCGCGCTGTATGGCGCTTTCGCCCCGCGGCAGCGAGCGGGCGCGCACGCGAAAAAGTGGATAAGCGTTGTACGCAGACTGGTGCGGCGTCGCCCGAGTCCCGGGAGATGGCCACACCCGCGCCCGCGCCCGCGCGCTGGCGCTCGTGGTGGAGCACGCGTCTGCGGAGGCGCAATGAGCGCTGGGCTGGCCCGCAGTGGCGCACACTGCCGCGGCGAAGGGCTTGCAGCGGAGCGGCGGCCGCTGCTGCGCCGCTGCCGGCGGACGCCGCCGCGGCGAATGCCTGCCGCCGCTCGTGGCGCAGGCGTGGGCGGGGGTGCCGGCGCGAGCGTCGCACAGCTGCTTGACGAGGCGTACGGCGCCCCGCCGCCCGGGCGCTTCGACCGCGATGACGCGCTCAGTGCCGAGGACGTCGCTGCAATGCGCGTGCGGAGCAACCAGGGCGCCAAGGCGTACGTGGTGAGTTTGTTCTGGCGCTGGCGCGTGCTCGCGAGTGCGCGCATGCGAGCAGGCGTGCGCGCGGGTTGATGCGGGTGCTGACGCGCGCACTCGCAGTACGGCGAGGTGACGGCGGAGGGAGCAGCACAAATGGCGTCGGAGTGCGGTATCGGCGCGGCAGACGTGCTGTACGACCTGGGCAGCGGCCACGGGCGGCTCGTGCTGCAGGCGCACCTCGACTGGGGAGTCGCAGGTGCAGTGGGCGTCGAGCTGAGCCGCGACCGCCACCTCAAGGGCGCAAGAGCGCTCGAGCGGCTGCGCGCCGATGGACGCATTGATCCTGCTCGCCATGTCGAGCTCATCAACGACAACCTGCTCAACGTCCCGTGCGGCGATGCATCCGTGGTGTATTTTGCATGCACAATGTGGGACGCCGACTTCGTCGCGACCGTGCTTGCCAAGCTCGACGCCGACTGCGCCGGGCGCGGGCTGCGCCTCCTGCTCTCGACTGAAGACCTCGAGGCGCGCTTTGGCGTCGCGCTGCCGCCTTGGATGCGCCGCGAGCGCGCACTCGCCACGCCCATGACGTGGGCCGACGATGCACGCCTGTATGTCTACGCGTGCGACCGCACGCTGGCGTAATTTTTCACATACCTCGTATCAAAATCATAGAAGATCTTCGCACACACTTTTAGGGCGGGGCGCTGCGCAGTGCGCGCCTGCCACACCTACACCTGTGCCCCCGGGCGGCAGCGAAGGGAGAGGCGGGCGAGGCGGCGCGGAGGAGTCGAAGTTCGTCGCTGCGCGCGTTGCGCGGCGGGGCCTTCCTTGCCGCGCGCCCTTGCGCGCGTTCTCGCACCGCGCGGGGCCCGCGGCAGGCCAGGTCGCTGCTGCGCCCCCGCGCTCTGGTCGGAGCCCGCGTGCGGCTGCCACGGGCAAGGTTCCCTGCAGCGCGCGGCGGAGCGGTCTAGCAACAGGGCAACGATGCTGAGCCACGCGTCGCGTGCGGCACTCGCGCGTTGGGCGGGCTTTGGGGGCGCGCCGGCATTCTCGCGCGCGTTTGCGGCAGGGGGCGGGGCAGATGTTGATGCGCCGAGCAGCAGTGTCGGCGCAGACGCGGCCGCGCCTTCTGGGGAGGAGAGCGCGCCGATGCGCCCACGGCCGGGCAGCGCTGCGTGGTTCCGCAATAAGCCCGTGCCACAGGAGGGCCCGGGTGGGCGGCGCGTGTATGACCTTCTCGACTTCAACCGCGTGCCCACCTTCTTGTCGAGCAAGAAGGCCAACCAGCTGCAGTACAACAAGCGCGCTGACACCTTCGGCCGTGACTGGAAGGCCAAGGAACTGCGGTTGAAGAGCGACAGCGACCTCGAGAAGCTCTGGGCGGTGCTCGCTATGGAGCGCACGCGGCTGATGGGCGAGCTGACGCTGCTCGGCGGCGCGGAGTTCAATAACCCGCCCACGCGCGAGGCCCGCGACGTTCGGCGGACGGCAGGCGCCAAGCATGCGGCGGTGAAGAAATCCATGGGGAGGATCAAGCTGGTGCTGCACGAGCGCGCAGCTCTGCTGGAGGATCCTGTGGAGAGGTCGCGCCGGCTGCTCCAGATCAACAGGAAAGCACACTGAGCCTCTCGGGGCTTGCCGCAAGTGCGCCCCAGCGATCGCCAGCGCGGCGTAGCGTCGCTGGCAAGCTCGGCGTCCAGCGTCAACACCATTCTTTTTGTCTCCTTGTACTGTAAGTGCGCACGGGGAATTGTCGTCGGCAACCAGTTCTGCAACTTAAGTACGCTCCCTACAGTACAGGTACGCGCACACAGTGACTCTAGGAGCGGTAGGCGGTGCTTCTATGCTGCCGCTGTCCCTGCTGCCGGATCTAGTCACGCGCCCCTGCTTAGGCGTACATGGGGAGGGCGGCCATGGCCTCGATCGCCGCGTCGAGGGCGTCCGAGGTGGCAACGTCGGTGCTCTGCTTGGCCTTGACGGCGCACACCATCGTCTTGTGGTGAAGCTCGAGGGCGGTCTTGTAGTCGTCATCCGAGCCGAACTCCCACTTGGGGAAGCGCTGGGCCATGTAGTAGTAGCCGATGTCCTTGATGATGGCTGTGCGCGCAACGTGGGGTGTCAGCAAAACGCACCGGGCATCAGCACGCGCGGCAGCCACAGACACTTGAGAGACGCGCAGTCATGAGCTGGGCCGCGACCGCGACGCGACGCACCGTCGGCGTGCTGCTCCTTGTACATCACCCAGCGCTGTTTGGCGGCGGCACATGTGAGGCGCACGGGCACGAGATCCCAACGTCAGCGCGCGAATAGGGCAACGGCAGCGATGCGGCGCGTGCCCCGCCGAGCGCACTGGCTCATCGCCGACAGCGCGGAGCGATCGATAGAGATTGCAGCCATCCGCTGCGCGCAGCACTCACCGTGAAGGTGTTGGCGCCCGCGGCGTCGGAGGGCGCGCCGGCATCAGTGAGCTCGGTCTGCGCCTTGCGGATCGTGGCGGCGTCCTGTGGATCATGCGCGTGCGCGTGCGCGGGGGTGTTGGAGGTCAGCTCTCAGTTCGCAGGCGGGCCATACGCTCGCGTGCTAACGCGCGCCTGCCCCGCAGAAGCGGAGACCCTGTGCGGGCTGGCCTATCCCGAGCCGCGGGGGCCACGAGGGCGCGAGCGCGCGCGCCGCTGCCACGGCCATCACCCACCTCCTTGAGCTTGGCGAGCTGCTTGGCGTCGTCGAAGATGCCGCACGGCACCTGGCAGTGCGCGGACACCTGCAGGCGCGCGCTCGCCGCGCGCGCGGCGCGGCGCGAGAACACCGTCGGGGCGCCGCCGCGGCGACTGCCGCGCCGCGCATCGAGGCCTTGGCCGAGAGCATCGCCGCCATGGGGTCGGAGCGGGGAGGAGTGGAGGGGGAGAGGAGAAGAGGCGAGACGCGACGTAGGCTGCTGCGATCTGCGGAGTGGCGCGTCGGATCGATCCATTTCCACTGCGCTCCCCGCCCCCCCCTCCCCCCCACAAACGCACTCTCACCTCACCCTCACCCCTCACCCCGCCCCTCATCACCCCCGCCCCCGCCCCGCCGCGCGCGACAGCACGCCACGCGCGCGCGCGCGGATCGGAAGCGGAAGCAGGCAACACCGGTTTCGCGCGCGCCACGCCGCGATTCCGGCGCGCCGAGCGTAGGACGCATCGCACGCAAATGCGGACTTTCCGGGAGGCGTATTCGCGCGCGCGCCGCGCGCGCCCGAGCGCTGCGCGCAGCTGCCAGCCGATGGGGTTTCGGAAGCGCGCGCAAAAAGAATGAAAAAATAAAAAGAAAAAAGAAAAAGAAAAAGAGAGTGCGCGGGTGCGCCGGTGCGAGTGCACCATGGTATCATGGTATGTTTGTGTGTGGGTGGGCGGGGGAGAGCGCAGGTTGGGGAGACGGCGCGAGCAGCACGGCAGCCTCTGGGCGCGGCGCGCGCTGATGCGTCAGGCGCACGTGCGGGCGAGCGCGGGTGCGTGCGGGGGTGGGTGGGGTGGGTGCTGTCCGGGCGTGGGCCAGCAGCGACGCCGGTGGCTCGGGCGCGCACCGCGAGGGCTCGCGGCCGAGGAACGTGAACTGTACACGACAGCAAGAGCCTCCCAGTTTTATTAGCGCCGCCCGCCCGCTATTATGGGGCCGCGGCGATGGCATCGGCGGCGGCGCTCGCGCGCTCAACGGCGCGCTCCCAGCCCGAGCGGATCGGATCGCGCGTACAGCCGGACCTTGCCGCCCAGCAGCGCACCGGCATTGCCGTGCTGCGCATCGTCCTCGGCCTCGGATGGGTCCGCTGGAGCTACGACACGCCCGGGTGGCGGGAGCGTCTCCACCATCAGCGAGCGCGCGCCGACGAGAGCCCTCGGCAGCTCGAAGACGAGCCCCGTCTGCTTGCCGGGGTCAAAGATGCCCAGTGGGGCCTGCGCAGGCGGCAGCAGAAATACACCCGCATCCACCTCCCGCACCTCCACGTTGTCGGCCAACCCACCCTCACCACCCTGCCCGGCCGCGGCAACGCGCGCTGTCAGGCGCATCACCACCTGCTCGGGCACGGCGGGCGGAACGGGCGGAATCGGACTGGCATCGCTCGGCAGATCCGTCGAGTCTAGTGGCTCCAGGGACGTGCGCGAAGTCCATAGCGCGAGCTGTGCATCGACGCGGATAGCAGAGACCGCCACGCCCTGGGGGATGCCAAGCTCCAGCCCCGACAGGTGCTGCTGCTCCCATGCGCAGGTGACGCGCGATAGCACGGCCTGTTGCCCACCTTCCAGCGCAGCCTGCAGCATCGACCTCTCTGCAGGCGACGGCACCAGCGAGGCCGGCGGTGCCGGCGGCTCGACCGGCAGCGGATCACCCATGACGCGCACACGCGTCGCGCTGAGCACAGCACTCTCGGGAGCGTCGCGAGGCAGCCGGATCGTGACACGCACCATCCGGCAGGCGGCAGGATGCGCCAGCGGCACCGTGTTGAGGTCCGCCGCCCACTCTCCGAGGAGCGCCGCCTTGGTGCCGATGGCGCTCTCGGCATGCAGCTGCACCGCCGGTGCCGGGAAACTTTTATCATCCCACGTCCCCTCGACTGCGGCCACCGACGCACGGGCGCGTGTGCCGAGCACAACGTGGAAAGAGACCTCGCGCACGCCCGCGGGCGCGTGCCAGCGGCCACCCACCGATGTGAGCACGCACGAGGCGTGGGCAGAGCTCTCCGCAGTCGGCACGTTCAGCGCGAGGAAAGCGCCAGGCGCAGCGGCAAGGTCATGCGGCGTTCCTGCCGCGGCGAGTGCGGCGTCCGCAGGCAACTCGTCCGCCAAGCCCGCATACATGGCTCGCAGCTTTCGCGCAACGCCCGCGCGCGTCGCTCGGCGCGCGGCCGCCAACCGCGTGTGCATCGATGATAGGGCCTGCGCGTCACCAGAGAGCGGAAAGTCCATCCGGCGGCCCGGGCCCGCACTGCCAGCCGCCGCCACATTTGTGGTGCTGCCGCCCACTGGACCTGCCCCGGCGCGCACGGGGGTAGCGACCGACCCAGCTGAAGCGATGCGCGGCACGCTGCTGCTCGGCGTGGTCATGGCCGCCGCGGAGCCGCGATGGGCGTCGGCGATCAGCCTTGCTCCCCTCTCCTCCCGCTTGACCGCCTTGTTGGGATCCATAGCGCTCAGCTCGATGCCGCTGGATGCTGCGATTGCATCGCGGCGGGCGCACGAAACGCCTAGGCGCAGGCGCTGCGCCTCGAGCTCCAGCCGGGCGCGAAGCGAGATTTCGCGTTCGGCGCTCTTCGCACGCGCCGCCTCCTGCTCCAAGCACGCGGCGTACTGCTCCTCTTCGTCACCACTCTCAACGGCGGGCGGCTCGGGCTGCCGTGCCAGTGCGTCAATGGCGCCTTCCGACCCATCGGCGCCAATGGTGTCGCCGACGACCTCCACGGGGCCAAGAGTGAGGGCCGGGACGCTGCGACCCGAGCCACGAAAGCGCAGCTGGATCACGCGGGCGACGTACGCCCCATCCCACCAGCGGCCGCCGCGCTCGCCAGCCTTTGCGTCGTCCACCGATCCAAAGTCCTGGATGAAGTCGCAAAGCACCGCCCCAGGGCGCTGGGTGCGCGCAGCCGCCTCGAGCGACACCCAGAAGGGGGTGCCGCTGGGCGCGCGCGGCAAACAGACATTCATGGCCACGTCATCCAGTGCGTCGAGCGAGTCGCCCATCGCGATATCAACGAACGATGGCGTGGTGGTTTCCGACTGACCCCTGCAGAGTGTCAATACCAGAGCGCGCACGGCCGTCGGACGCGCCAGGCCGATGGCCAGCTCTGCAATCGGCGCGTCATCTGTCGGAGGACACACCCATACGCCGCCATAGAGACCAGTTGCGGCTGGACCGAGCAGGAGTGCCGCTGAGGGCGAACCGCCCGGGAAAACCGACGCCGGAACGCGCAGCGGCGTCGCCTCGGCGGACACGCCCGAGGATGCGCACTGGTACGGCGGCCGCAGGGAAGGCAGCATGTGCGCGTACGTGCGCCCGCCCTCCTTCGACTGGCCAAGGAATGCCTCTTGCTGCAGAAGCCTGCCCGGATCGGCGCCAAAGTTGACGATGCGACGCTGGATGGAAATGGCTGCGTTGGCGGCTTTGTTGGCCCGATGCCCGCCCCTCGGGCGCTCAGCGCTCAGTACGTGCATCGACCGGCTGTGCGATGCCTTGGTGCCAGTGTAGACCGAAGCGTGCACGTCGCCCTGGCTCACGTGAATCTCAGCGAGCGCAGACAGGAGCTGGCTCGACACGAGATCCTTGAAACGGCGCGTCCCGGCGCTGACCTCATCGCGCGCCACATCCACTACCTCCTCGTACACGTCCCACAGGCCCGCTAGGTCGTCCTTATCCTCCCCCTCATTCGCGCCCTCATCGTTTTGATCTCGCTGCAGCGCGGCCGCCTCGGGGTGCGTCCACGTGGTCGTCTTCGTGTTGTGGTCGATGTAAAATGGCTTGCCGTCGTGCATGCGCATCTCCCACCCTGGCGGCAGGCCATTCCTCGCTGGGCCTTTGGGCGGGCTGATGTCCACGCCCAGCGCCTTGCACATGGCCACGAGGGTCTGAAGACCCGCGTAGAAGCCGCCGAGGTTGGTCCGGTCCAGAGAGTCGGCGCAGTTGAAGCGCAGGACGCCCTCTTGCACATGGTCCAGCGTGACCCGCGCTTTCTGGCCTTGCTCATTGGGCAGCTCAATAGTCCCCATGGAGAAGCCCGACAGGGCGATGTGCGGCTGCAGCCGCTCCCACATCCCTTCGACTGCACCGTCCTCTCCCATCTGTTTGACAGTGCCGTGCCAGTCGAAGTTGACAACATCGATGGCGCGGCTGGCCTCGCCGTTTGCGCTGCTCCCGGCACTCATCGCGGTCCTTGCCTCGCGCACCGCCTGCTGGAAGAACTCTGTCAGCTGCACCTCTGCCTTGCCCTCTGCACAGCGCAGCATGTTTATGCACGTGAAAGACGTGCGCGTGGGCCCGTCGCTGCCCACGGCGGTGCCGACTCCCGGGACCGAGGCGGCCACCAGCTTCTCGTAGCGCGCGAAGATATGCTCGAAGTACACAGGCGCCCCCCGCGTGGGGTTGGCCCGCACGTAAATCTCAGCGTCGCCAACGACCTTCTCCATGCGCTGCTCCCACCAAATGGGCACGGAGCCGCGCCTCCAGATGTGGCTGGCCCATCTCACGGCCTTGGGCATGTCCGGCTGCCGGTTGTCCTTGGCCACCCACAGAACGTGCTCGCACTCCACCTCGTTACCCGGCATGAAGCGCGCATTGAGGCCGCGCGCGAGGAACCGCGGCCCTGGGTGCAGCCAGCTGCGCCGCGCGATGAGCAGCAGGTTCCAGCGGCGCTGGCTCATGCCGTCGGCGAACGAGCGCGACTCGGCGAAGCCCTGGACGAGCACGGGGCACATCCCGCCCACCCCCGCGGCGGCGAAAGGCTCTGCAAGCATGCCGTTGTGCACGAACTCGCCGTCCGCTCCCGGGAACGCAGAGCACTCGATGCCCGCGGCATCGGCGCCCGTCTTCTCCGTGGCGGCCTGCAGCGCCAGCGGACGCGTCAGGTCCGAGCCTCCCGCGGCGAAGATGTGCACGTCCGACACCTGGTACTCGAGCATCGCCTGGAGCGACTTGGACTCGGCCTTCGCCATGGGCTGATCCGGCCAGCGCAGCGCGAGCTTCTTCCACTGTGTTTCCGTGGGCACCATAACCGCCTCCCCCCAGGGCAGGGTCGCGCACTCTCGCGCCTTGGTCGCGAGCAGCACGTACGCGTTGCCCCCCACGGCGGCGTACCCGAGCAGCGCGACGCCGCGGGTGGCGGAGCGCACAGCGCTGCCGCCGCTGGCCACGCCCGACGAGCTGCGCCCGATGGCGGCCGCGGCGGCTGCCACCGCCTCCCTCTCCCCTGCGTATCCCGCCTCCNGGCGCGCGCGCCCCCTGTGGCGCGCTATTCTTTGGCGCGCTATTCTTTGGCGCCACGCCACGCGCGCACCGGCGCCCGGCGCCCGGCACCGCCGGCAGCGGCATCATCGGCATCACATCGCGCATCATCGCCATCGTCGCGCGGGAGGGGACGCCGCGGCCGAGCGCCGCGCGGAAACCGCACCCGCCCCAAAACGAATGAGAAGGGGATTCCGAAGAGCCCCCTTCAACGCACTCGGCTCCAACCAAGTGGAGACCGCATCGCACCCGCATGCATCGACATCGCCCCGCCGACCGATGGATCGGATTCCTTCGATCGAAACAGGGGAGGGGGATTCGGCGGATCGCCGCGGCGGTCTCCGTTTTTTCTCCCCCTCTGGCTGGCAGAGCCTCTGCTCTCGCGGAGGTGGACGAGTACTGCTGGTAGGAGTGCACGGTACCTTACCACTTAGGTCACATTTGTACTATACCACCAAATTACCCCACGGGAGAGTATACCGCATTTTCATTCAATCGGAGGGCCTCTCTCTAGCGAGCTTTCCTTTTCCTTTTCCTTTTTCGGTTCCGGCGCGGGCGCTCGCGCGTCGATCGCCGCCGGCGTGCTCCCCCCCTTTTTTTTTTGGGGGGGGGGTAAGGCGCGTGCGCGCGCGGGTATCAAACGGCCTTGGATGAAACGGCGTTTTCCTTTTTTCGCTTTCGCGGCGGCGCGCGTGCGGTGCTATGCCGGCTGATGCGCGCCGCGGTGCGCCACAGCGCGCGCGCCGCGCCGCGCNGCGCGCTGCGGTGGGTTGCGGGCGCAGCGGGCGCGGCGGCGGTCGCGTACGGCGTCTCGCACGCGTACGAGGCGCACTGGGAGGCGGAGCGCGCGCGCCTCGTCGAGGAGACGAGCGATGCGCAGAAGCGCGCCGAGGAGCACCTCGCGCGGCACTTTGACAGCGTGCAGCTCATCGCAGACAACACGACGCTGGCCCGCGCGGTGTGACAGCCGCGGTGGAAATGGCGTCGCAGGGCACGGCCGATGCCGAGGCGCACGCGGGCGCGTCGCCCGTGCCGACGCCTGAGGCGCTCGAGGCCATGCGCCGGCGCCGGCTGGAGCGCGAGGCGTGGTTCGCGCGCCAGGAGGCCGATGATGTCGTCCTGGAGGCCGCCAAGGCGGCACAGAGCGCGGCGTCCGAGGCCGCGGCGGCGTTCCGCATGCCAAAGGCACGCGAGCCCAAGCGCAACGTCACGCACTGGGACATGGTGCTCAAGGAGATGGCCTGGCTCCAGAAGGAGCTGTCGAAGGAGAGCAAGGCGCGGCAGGCAGGCGCCCGCCGCTGCGCGATGGAAATCCAGAAGAAGAACCTTGGCCTGGGCGGCCGCGAGGCGCGCCGCAAGGCCGAGCTCGAGAAGCAGCGCCGCGCGACCGCGTCACAGATTGCCAAAGGGATCAAGACGTTCTGGAAGAAGGTGGAAAAAGTCGTCATGTACCGCGCGCAGCAGTCAGCCGCAACCAAGCGCAAGGCGGCGCTCGACGAGCACCTCGATTTCCTCGTGGGACAGACGGAAAAGTACACCAGCCACATCAAGTCGACGCTCAAGATTCGCGACGGCACGGGCGGTGTCGCTGCGGAGGCCCTGCCCAGCAGGGCTACGACGCCTGCCACGTCGATCCGCGCGTTCAGTGAGCACGACGACCGCGAGTACGACGCCGGCACCGACGCTGAAAACGAGGTGGACGACGAGGCGACGCTCGAGGAGGAGGAGCGCATGGCGGCCGAGGCGGGTGAGGACGATCCGGAGGCCGAGCTTGATGACCTCGCAAACGAAGCCGACATTCCCATTGAGGAGCTGCTCAAAAAGTACTACGGCGCTGGCGCTGCGCCTGGCGGCGATGCTGGTGCGCCCGCCGAGGCGGCCAACGAGGGGGAAGGCGGAGGCAGCGATGCAGGCGGAGCGGCAGGTGGCAGCAGCGGGGGGAGAGCCGGCACGCAGGGACCTGCCGCTGCGGCAATTCAGGAAGCCGCTGACGAGGACGAAGCCATGGAAGACGCGGAGCAGGCCGTGCTGGTGAGCGGGGCCGAAACAGCGCCCGACGACGTCGGCGACGAGTACGCGGCCTCGGGCGATGAGGAGCCCGACGACGAGGCCACCTTGGAGGAGGAGGAGCGCCTGGCGGCCGAGGCGGGCGAGGACGACCCGGAGGCGGAGCTGGACGATCTGGCGAATGACGCGGACATGCCCATCGAGGAGCTTCTCAAGAAGTACTACGGCGGCGGCGGCCCTCCCGCGGGCGGGGATGCGGGCCCGAGCGATGGAGCTGACACGAGCGCTCGTGCTGGCGAGGCCGGCCCGAGCGCAAACGGAGCTGGCCCGAGCGTCTCAGCTCCCCAAGCAGAGCAGGCCGTGCTGGTGAGCGGGGCGGAAACAGCGCCCGACGACGTCGGCGACGAGTACGCGGCCTCGGGCGATGAGGAGCCCGACGACGAGGCCACCTTGGAGGAGGAGGAGCGCCTGGCGGCCGAGGCGGGCGAGGACGACCCGGAGGCGGAGCTGGACGATCTGGCGAATGACGCGGACATGCCCATCGAGGAGCTTCTCAAGAAGTACTATGGCGCGGGTGCCGGTGCCGGTGCCGGAAGCGGCTCAGGCGGTGCCGGGGCGAGCGGCAGCGCTGGCGGCGCGAAATGTCACGCCGAGGACGAGGACATGGAGGACGCTGAGGACGAGCAGAACGACACCGAGGATGACCTTGAGCTCGCTGCTCTGTATGGAGAGGCCGAGGATGGCAAAGAGCAGTATGCCAAGGCGATGCAGGTCGCTGGAGAGGCGAGGGAAGCCCAGCCAGGCGGCGGCGGCGAGGCTGACACGATCAACCTCACCAAAGTGCCATTCTTGCTGAAAGCGACGCTCCGAAGCTATCAGCATGTTGGCATGGACTGGCTGGCGACCGTGTATCGAAAAAATCTTAACTGCATACTCGCCGACGAGATGGGGCTCGGGAAGACTATCATGACCATATCTCTGCTCGCTTGGCTCGCCGTCGAACGGGGCATCTGGGGACCTCATCTCGTCGTTGTGCCTACCTCGGTGATGATCAACTGGGAGACGGAGTTCCGTCGGTTCTGCCCTGCCTTTAAGCTACTGACGTACTTCGGCACGCAGAAAGAGCGCAAGGAGAAGCGCAAGGGTTGGTCAAAGCCCAATTCCTTCCACGTATGCATCACGACGTACACGCTGGTGATTCAGGACGCCGCCGCCTTCAAGCGCAAAAAGTGGCGTTATCTCATCCTGGACGAGGCGCACATGATCAAGAACTGGCGCTCGCAGCGCTGGCAGACCCTGCTCAACTTCAATGCGGCGCGGAGGCTACTGCTCACGGGCACGCCGCTGCAGAACGACCTCATGGAGCTGTGGTCTCTCATGCACTTCCTCATGCCCCACGTCTTCCGTTCGCACGCCGAATTTCGGCAGTGGTTTTCCGCGCCGATCCAGACCACCGTGGAGGGGGGTGCCGACGCGGCTGCCCAGCAGGCGGCCGCCAACAAGAAGATCGTCGGGCGCTTGCACGCAATTCTGCGGCCATTCTTGCTCCGCCGTCTCAAGTGTGATGTCGAGAAGAACCTTCCACCCAAGATTGAGCACGTGATTAATTGCCGCCTCTCGAAGCGCCAGCGGCTGCTGTACGAGGACTTCATTTCGAGGGCAGACGTCAAGTCAACACTGTCGGGTGGCAACTTTCTTGGTGTGCTCAACATTCTGATGCAGCTTCGCAAAGTGTGCAACCACCCGGATCTCTTCGAAGGCCGCGCTATCGTCAGTGCCTTCGACATGCCAGCACTGCAGCTGCATCTGCCGTCGTTGATCGCGGAGGCGACGCCCAAGCTGGCCGCGATCGGCGCCCTTGGCTTCTCGCCACTAGCGCGCCGTCTCGACGACCACCCGCCACCCTCGTGGGCACGCATTGCGGCCGTGTCGACAGAAGAGGCGCTGGCGCTAGCGGCTGTGACCCCGCTACAAGGGGAGGCGGCGCGAGCCGCCGCCCGCGCGGAGGCTGCGGGAAAGCTCGCCGTGCCTGTCGACGAGCCCCCGACAAGCATGGCCTGCGTGGCGCTACGAGGAGCGCAGGCTCGGCAGGCCGCTCGGGACAGGCGCTGGCGTGCGGAGCGCGCGTCGTCCTTGGCGAGGCTGAGCCAGCAGCGCTGCATGCTCTCAGAGTGCCATCCGTACGGGAGCGACTTGCTTGCTGCGTGCTCCGTCCCTTCGCAGGTCGCGCTGGCGCTCGGCGCCGTGCGCCAGCCGCGCCACTATTGGGCCGGCACTGCCGCGCTGGGTGCTGTCGCAGCCGGCGCGGACCCGGCCGAGCGCGCTGTCACCTGCAGCGAGATCGTCGAGACCTTCACATTTGCGATACCCAAGGCGCGAGCGCCATCTCCGCAATCTTACTGCTCGCACTCGCTGGCGCACCGGCAGCTGTCCATGGACCGCGTAGAGATCTCGGCGGCGGCCGCCACAGCGGCCGCGCCCGAGCTGCTCGCGCCCTTCCATGCGGCGGCCATGCGCCAGCAGCTCTTCTTTCCCGACCGCCGGCTGATCCAGTTCGACTGTGGCAAGCTGCAGGAGCTCGCCGAGCTGCTGCGCAAGCTCAAGCGCGGTGGTCATCGCGCGATCATTTTCACCCAGATGAGCAAAATGCTCGACGTGCTCGAGGCATTCATCAACCTACACGGCCACACGTATCTGCGCCTGGACGGCACTACGAAACCTGAGCAGCGCCAGATCCTGATGACCAAGTACAACACCAACCCCAAGATCTTCCTCTTCATCAGCTCTACCCGCAGTGGCGGTGTGGGGGTCAACCTGACAGGCGCAGACACTGTCATCTTCTACGACTCCGATTGGAACCCCGCGATGGATGCCCAGGCGCAGGATCGCTGCCACCGCATCGGGCAGACGCGCACAGTGCACATTTACCGCCTGATCACCGAGAAAACCATCGAGGAAAACATCAAGAAGAAGTCGGACCAGAAGAGGCTTCTCGACTCGCTGGTGATTCAGCAGGGCGAGTTCAACACGGACACACTGCGCGCGGACGGCGAGGGCGTTGGGGACGAGGGCGGGATGGGCGCAGGGGCTATGGACCCTCGCGAGCTTCTGGCCGGAGTTATGCCCGGAATGCAGGTTGGCGGGCGCGGCGCGCGCGCATCTCGGCGAGAGATGGAGGCTGCCATGGCTGAGGTTGACGACGATGCGGACGCTGCAGCGCGCGCAGCGGCTGAGAAGGAGGAACGCGCAGAGCAGGCGGAGTTCGCTGACGTGGATGCTATCCCCGACGGAGACGCTGGCGGCAGTGACAAGGAGGGGACCACTCCGCGTGCGACGCCGACGCCGGCGCCCGCGGGCGACCAAGGCGCCACTGCGGCCAAAAGCGACGACGAGATGGTGGCTGAAATTCAGCGGCGGGCGGCGGGCGGCTCGGACGGCGGAGCCGCCAAAGGCGATCTCTTGGCATCGCTCTCGGCCATCGAGCGTCGCTGTGTGAGCTACTTCGAGAAGGACGAACCGCTGATCAGGCCCGACTGGGAAGAGAAGGCGCTAGAGGCGGTCAACTTCGGCCGGGCCGATTGGGAGATGGACAAGCTCGAGCTTGCGAAGCAGGAGGAGTTGCTCGACGTCGAAGAAGACCCCGAGGCTGCGGTGGCCAATTTCGAGGGCGGCGAGCACGACGTGCAACGTGACATTGCGGGGTACGAGCGCGCGGCGACCTTGGTCAAGGCTCAAGTCGACGAAGAGGAGGGCATGCTCACGGAACTCCGCTTCAATTATGAGCGTGTGCGTTCGATAGCTTTCGCTAATGCGGACGCGCATCTGGCGGCGATCAAAAGCGGCTACGCGCCTCCGCCGCCGGCGGCAGAGACGCGCGCGGCGTGGGCGGCCCTGCGCGAGGTGCAGGAGCGCTGGCGGATGATCAAGAAGCTCGGCATGCTCGTGAAACTGCCCGAGGAGATGCTGAAGGAACCGTCAGAGGTTGCGCAGGAGGTATTCTCGTCGGTCCGGGCAAAGGCGCTGAAGGAGATGCAGGAGGGCGACGCTCGTGCCATCGCTGAGGCCGCCGCCAGGGCCGCGAGGGCGTCTTTGGAGGGCGGGGCCGGCCCCGCCGGCGGTGCCATCGCCGCAAAGGCTGCCATGGCTGCCGGTGCTGCGAATGCCAAACCAAGGTCAGAAATGGGCCAAACGACCGCCCCGGCAGTCAAGAACCAAAGGATCAAATTCCGACACAAGCAGACCGTCGTGTCTGTTCAGGGGTCAAACGACGCCTCCAACGGCGCCGCCTTCGCTGACTCGCCGGCGGCGGGCGTAGCGCCGCCGCCGGGGAGCGCAATGGCGGCGACCCCCGTGGCAATGCCAGCAAGAAAGCGCAAGCCGGTGGCCGGCGCTGCGGGGAGCGCCAAGAGAAGCAAGGCTCTGACGGTGAAGGCCGAGCCTGCTGCCGACGGCATCCCGCGCGCAGACACTGCCCCCCTTGGTCCCGGGGAGTTGAGCGTGGATCTCGTTCCGCGCGCTCGTGTGGCCGAGCCGGTGAAGCCCGCCCGCAAGCGCAAACCGAGGGAGCCGAAGGCCCGCAAGCCAGCACCGGAGGTCAAGATTGAGTCGCAGTCAATCGCACACCCGAGCGGTGTTGCGGCTCAAACGGCGCCCGCAACCCAAGCGCCTCCCTTGCCAGTGTTGCAGGCGGGGGCGCGAGCACCTGGGCAGGCAGGTGAACGGACGATGACACAGCAGCAGCAGCGGCCGTTGCAGTAGCAGCGGCATTAACGCGCTATTGAGCGCGCAGGCCAAGATAATCGCTCCTCGTGAGATGCCCCGCGTGTTGCGTGTGTTAAGTACATTAATTGTGGCGTCATTCGGGGGGTTAGAAGATGGTATTGGTGGAGGATTAGAAGCCCGCTTGTTGCATCTTGCCGACCAGGGCCTAGGGCGTCCGACGACACGAGCGCGTGCGCGCGCGTGTCAGCTGCTGCTGTGCAAGGGGGCACGGCGTCGACGCGCGGCTGTACTTTTGAACAGGCAGGCGCACCACGTACTTGTATCTTGGCGTCCTTAAGTCTCACGAGTTGCTCGAGTTTCCTCACTTTCGTCTCAAGGATCTCGTTGGTCTCGCGCAATTCTTGGATCGTCGCCTCTTTGTCGGCGAGCAACTCCCTGCTTACCTCGGCGGCCGCGGCGGCAGCCGCAGCGGCATTGCCGGCATGCATACCGCCGTGCGCGTGTGCGTGCGGGTCACCTACGTGCATCCTGCCATCCCCAGCTCCGCGCTGGCCGTTGTCGTGCACGCCCATGCCAGCCATGCCGGCGACGATCCCCCCCTGCTGCGCGCTGCCGAGTCTGCCGCCCGGCAGATGCCTGGCGAGCTTGTGCCTGACGAGCTTAAGCACGCGCTCGATGGCGCCAGGCTGCGCCGACGTGACCTCTTCGCAGTCGGGTTTCGACACGGTGAAGCCCAGCTTGCGGAAGACGCGCGCGTTCAGCGTGTTCCAGTTGTACATTTTCTGCGTGAGCGAGTTGGCGCTCGAGTAGTTGTGCAGCTCCACAACGCGCGGAAAGTAGTGCGCGACAATCTCGGCGACGAGGACGCCATCAGCGAAGTCGCGCGCGATGTTGCGCTTTGGCCGCGACAGCGGAATCTCGTCAACCCACTGGTACAGCTCCTGGAGCTCGTCCTCCTCGACGTTCTGGCCCGCGAGCGGCGCCGCGACGCAGCAGTCACCAGCCGGGGGTGTGCGCGTGCGGGCGGATCGGGCGGCGGAGTAAGGGTGTGAGGAGGCAAACAAACGCACGCGCGCGCACGTCAGTGGCAGGCCCGGCGAATGCCGCACCGAGTCAGTCCCCCACGTGCCACCCACTCCGCCCACACCCTCGCGCCAGCGTTGACCCCCGGCGGCGCTCGCGCCCGGCGCCGGACGCGCGCACGCACCATGCCCGCCCGCCGAGCGCGCGCGCGAATCGCCCGGCGGCAAGCCTCGCCGAATTCGCGCATCGCCCGCGTCGCGACGCGGCGACGGGCGCGACGCGACCCAAACCACACGATGGCGAGATTTAGGGTTAGAGTAGAGAAAGGGTGTGTAAAAATATATCACTCCGAATGCGAGTGGCGGCGCGAGGCGCCTCCGCGCGCGCGGCGGGCGCCTCTGCGCGGTTTCGGCGGGTGCGCGCGCAGAACAGATGAAGCTCAGGGAGAGTGGAGCGGGGGGGGGGGGGGGGGGGGGG
>RQSC01000032.1:253286-271775 GCA_013416795.1 Prasinococcaceae sp. CCMP 1430
TTTTCGCGCGCGCGTGCGCGGCGGTTGGGGAGCCCGCGCGCGCGTTTGGGGTAATATCCGCCGAAAATGAACAGAGAAGAGCGCGGCGCTGCCGTGTATGCAGGGTTTGACCCTAACACCAAATGTTTGTTTCACTGCAACCCAAAGTCCGCGGCGCGCGCCTCCCGCCGAGGCGGACCGCGCGGCCCCGCCCGGCAGAGAGAGAGAGAGAGAGAGAGAGAGAGAGGTCCCTCGCGGCGGGAGGGGCGAGGCGCTCCCTCTCGCCGGAGGGGCGGACGAAGGCGCGGTCGCGCGCGTGGCAGCGGCGGCAGCTGCCGCCCTCCGCGCTGGCTGTGGGCTGCGCGGTACTTTGTGTACACGATGAGATACAACAATGGCCCTGACGGGCCCAGGGCGGTGCGGGACCTCCGTGCTATCCGTCGGGCGGCAGGTGGCGCAGAGTGAGGCTCACGCGCCGCTCGGAGCTGACGTCGACAACCTCATGCGTCCACGACCAGCGCGCCTCGTGGCTCATCAAGAGCAGGTCGCCGCCGCTGAGGGCCAGCGTGACCGCACCCGCCGCGCCGCCGCGCGCGGCGCCGGCACGCTCGCAGGGCGCGCCCACCGCGGGCGCGAAGCGCATCGTGCAATCGCCCCACAGCGAGAGCGCAGCGATGCCATCGGCGAAGCGCGCGAGGTCGACGTGTGCGGGCAGCGAGCCGCGGCGGCTGTACGCGTTCAGTATCGCCTGATTCAGCTGCCCGCCCGCGGAGCGGCGTGCCTCCGCGAAGGCCTCGCAGCCGGCGTCGGTCGCTTGAGCGCATGCGCGGCAAAGCGCGCTCGCGTCAGCCGCCAGGTGCGCGCACTCGCCGGCACATGCAGGCGCGTGCCCCCGAGCTCGCCACAGCGGCGGCTTCGCCCACGCACCTGCGAACGCGTCCACGGCGTCGGCACATCTCTGGATCCAGTCCGGCAGCTCGCCGAAGTACATCACCTGGTCCGGAGCCGCCGCAATGCCATCGCCGCCGTGGTCGCCGCCGCCATTGCCACCACTCGCATCGGAGCCCGCCGCGCAGGCGATCCCCGCGCGCAGCACGGCCTCCCGCACCTCGCCCAGGGCTTCATGCGGCAGGAATTGCCGGCATAGGACCAGCCCACGCGGCCAGTGCGCGAGCGTGGCCGCCTCGCATCGCGCGCGCGGCAGCCATGTGCCGCGCTCGCTTGCGCTGCCCGCGTCCGGGCCGCCGGCGGAGTCCGTGTCAGAGCCAGAGTCCGACGGCGAGCCACCGAAGGCGGCGCGCACGAGCGCGTCCTTCAGCGTGAGCGGTGAGGACGGCACGCGCGCGGGCGCGCACGCGCGCGCGCGCCAGCCGTGCCCCGTGGCGCGCCAACCGTCACTGCGGCGGCCGCCGCTGCTGCGCGCCGCGCGCCGCGCTCGCGCTCAGCATTTACGGCAGCGGCGCGCCGTGCAGGCAGTGCCGGCACAGCGGGCGGCGACAGCGAACAGATCGCGGCGGCGCAGGTGGCGGTCGGAGGAGGCGACGATGGCGGCCCCCAAGATCTCCCCGGTGTGGGCGACGTCGTCTGGCCCGGTGAGCTCGACACCGCCGTGCGCGATTCGGTCCTACTGCCGGCGTCGGAGATCGAGCGCTGCAGCGCGCTCGCCGCGCACGCCGCCGCGGTTGCCGCAGCGGAGCGGCCGACGGCGAGGGCGATGCTCGCGGCGCTCAAGATGGACGATCCCATCGGCGTTGACACGACCAAGCGCGGCGCGAGCCGCTCCAAGGGATCGCTCATGGAGTTTGTGTACGCCGTGAAACGCGCACACCCGACCAAGGTCGCGCTGGTTCGGGTGGGCGAGTTCTACGAGGCGTGGGGCTTCGACGCGGTCCACCTCGTGGAGCACTGCGGCCTCAACCCGATGGGAGGCGTCTCGCCCGACACGGTGCCGCGCGCGGGCTGTCCCATCTCGAACTTGCGGCGCACGCTCGCCGACCTCGTCGACGCCGGGCTGAGCGTCGCTGTGTGCGAGGAAATGCCCACGCCCTTCACATACGGCGCCCGCGCCGCGAGGAAGGAGCGCTTCGTCGCCGGGGTGGTGTCGCCCGCGAGCCCTATCTACTGCTACGGGCTGGCCGGTGAGGACGCTGATCCGGACTACGCCTCCGTGCCGCCAGTCATCGCCATCGCCTGCTCGTCGCGCGGCTACTCGGTGTGCGAGGTGCACGTCGACCTCAGGCGGTGCACCGTGACAGAGGGTCTCACAGAAGAGGCAGCGGTGGCGCGCCTGGTGGCGGGAGGCTTCAGCCCGCCGCTGCGCGTGCACGCGTCGCTGCGTGCGCAGGGCAGGTGGGAGGGCTCGCTGCTCAAGTTCGCGTCAAGTGGCTCGGCGTCAGAGGTGCAGCACTACGGTACCGCAGACGGCGACTTCGTCGGCGCGCTGCTCAGCGAGGTCAGGAAAGACCTCGCGCTGCGCGCGGACGCGGCATTCGCCGTGACTGCGCATGTGGCGGACAGCGGGCGGCCGCGGCCGCTATACCTGGCGACCGCACGCCAGGTGGGCGTGCTGCCGACCGACGGCATGCCGGACACTGTCAAGGAGCTGCTGCCTCCCGGCACGCCCGCTGCGTGCAGGCACCTCATGCGCCGCCTGCTCCTGCACCCTCCCCAGCATGAAGTGGCGGAGGCCACGCGCCGAGCCACGGCCGTGCTGTCAGGGCTAGGCCCCGGCGGTGCAGAGGGCACACCGGACGGAGTCAGGCTTGAGGCAGTGCCACTGCTGCCGCTCGTGCCTGCGGCGAAGATCGCGCGTCTGGTGATCGCGAGGGAGGCGAGCCACCTCGTGCTGGCAGACACGGCCGTGATGCTGTCCGCTGTGGTGGCCGTCCTGGATCGGGCCACACGCCCGGTGCTCGCATCGGCCGCAAGAGACCTCCTTCCGCTGGCGTCGGCCGAGGCCGACGCGCCGCTCGCGGCGGATCAGCTCGTCCGCGGGGCGCGCAAAGCATCAGAGCAGATCAGATCTGTGGTCGCCGAGCAGCACTTTGGCGCTGGTGCCGTTGGGGACGGCGTGGATGAGGGCGGCCCGAGTGTGGAGGGTGCTCGTGCCGACCCAGTGAGTTTCAGTGGCGCGCCTGCGGAGACTTGCGCCGTCCCTGTCGAGATGTTCGCCTCTCACGAGAAGTGGCGCGGGCGGGTGCGCCGCGACGCGTCCCCGAGCATCGCGAATGCGTACGCAGCTGTCGATGCCGCCGCCCGAGAGCTTGAAGAAGCAGTGCGTGAGGATCTCGTACCGGCCGCCCTGGCTGCGGAGGCAGCCAGGACCACCAAGCGGGCCACGACACAGGGCACTATCGCATTCAACGTCCACGACAAGTGCGTGTGGTTCAATGGCACAAAGAGACCGCCGGGGTTGGAGCCCTCGCTTGCCGAGCGGTTGCGCCATCCTGTGGACAGGTACGGCGCGCCCGTCGGCAAGTGCCTCAGCACGGAAAGGGTGGACAAGGCCATGAAGGAGTACAAACTAGCATGCCGTGAGACGGGGGCAGCTGTGACGGCCGAGCTGCGAGCGCTGGCGAAGAGTCTCGATGGTGACCTGCAGGCGCTCGTGGGCGCCGCTACCTTCGCAGTGGTGGTCCGCACCATGCTGGCGCACGCGGAGGAGGGGGCCCGCAGGGGATGGTGCTGCCCGGTGCTGCTGCCGTTCGAGGGCCCCGCGCCGATGCAACGGCCAGTGCTGGAGTTGCGAGGCACGTGGCCCTACTGGATGGACGGCCGCATGCCCGAAGTCGTGCGAAATGACGTGTCGCTGAGTGGCCTTGCGCTACTCACGGGCCCTAACATGGCTGGCAAGTCGACGGTGAGCCGCACGGTCGCTGCGGTGGCGCTTTTTGCATCCTGCGGGCTGCTGGTGCCCGCGCAGTCCGCGCGCGTGCCGCGCTATGACGCCTTCCTGGTACGCCAGGCCGGTGGCGATGCGCCCTCGGAGAACAAGTCTGCCTTCGCGCTTGAGATGGATGACGCGCGCACCGTGCTGCGAGACGCCACGGAACGCTCATTGGTTACCCTCGACGAGATCGGCCGTGGGACTGAAGCTGCGGGCGGCGCTGGCATCGCGGGCGCCATGCTCGAGTCGCTGGCCGCGCGCGGTGCGCAGGGGCTCTTTGCGACGCATCTGCACGAGATCTTGTCGATGCAGCTCGCGCCGCTGCCAGACGGCCGACCGATCCCGCGCATGCGCATGGAGACATCGCCAGATCCGACGCGCCCGGGCCGTGTGCGCCCGACATGGCGTGTTGTCGACGGCGAGTGCACCGAAAGCTTGGCGTTGCAGGTGGCAGAGGACTGCGGTCTGCCCGCCGATGTGGTGCGACGCGCGGAGGAGCTCGCGGACGGAATCCTGGCGAGCGCCTACGCGCCCACCCAGGAGCCGCTGCCGCCTGCACCGCCACTGCAGCAACAGCAGCAACAGCAACAGCACTTGCAGCCGACCGAGTCCGCGCGGTCGAGGCAAGCGGACATGCTCTCGGCAGCACCGACGCAACGCCCGCAATGGCAGAGCGAGTGGAACGAGCAATTCCAGCAGCAGCAACCGCTCCAGCAGCCACCCCCGCCACAGCAGCGGCAGCAGCGGCAGCAGCAGCCACAGATCCAGCAGCCTCAATCGGCGCCGCTATTCCAGCAAGCGTCGCCCGCGTACCAACAGCGGTCCGCTCCGCAGCACGAGTTGGACGCCCCGCCGCAGGAGCGGTCGCCCGTACCAGACGGCCCTGTGCCCTCGTGGCCTGCAGCGATGGAGGCTCTTCGTGTGACCGCGACGGGAGGCGGGCTCGCCGGCGTGAGCGACATCCGGGTGCTTGGCGCGATGGAGCAGCCGCCACCCCAGGAGGCGTCTGGCTGCTCGGTCGTGTACTTGTTCCGCAGCGAGGGTGGGTACTTTTACGCCGGCGAGACGGACGGCCTGCGCCAGCGCCTGCACGCGCACCGCGCGGGAAAGGCCGGCGGCAACGCGCTGTTCGCGTACGTGACCATCGAGGCCGAAGCCGGTGGCAAGTCCATCGCGCGCGCCATCGAGTCCGCGCTGCAGCGCAGGCTGGCGCGCATGGGCTTTCCGATGCTCAGCACAGGTGACGCCGGCAACAGGAACTTCGGCGGGTAGGGGCCGCCAAGGTCGCTCATTTTTAGACCCTACTAGGCACTAATCTGACCCTAACGCGATTTGGCATGTGCCATTGCCCACACACGGGCGTTTGCACATCGATTGGGATGTGGCTGCGAGCGCTGCTGCCAGCACGCCCGGGGGCATGCAAAAACCCTACCCACCTCCGTTTAAAAAAAAAAAAAAAAAGTCGGCGGTCGGCACGTCAGTTCGCACTGAGAGCGCTCGCGCGTGAGTTTTGCGGCGGCCGCCGCCGCAGGCGCGGCGGCGCTGTGCGGCCGCCGCTACCGCCACACTCCGCGCGAGCCGAGGTGCGTGTGGTGTGGATGGGGTGGGGTGGGGTGGGGTGGGGGGGAGTAGGGGGGAGCAGTAGGAGAGGGAAAGCGAGATGGAGTGCCCGAGCGAATCCTGCGCGCAGCCCTTGGCGCGGCGCCGGCGCGCGCGCGCGCGCGCGCAGCCAGTCATTCCCTTCCCAAACACGTTTTGCGGCGAAGGCGTAGCTCCTGCGGGCGGGGGCACGTTGCGGGCGGATGGGCGGGGGCGCAACTGCATCTGCTCTCGGTTCCTCTCGCTCCCTCGCGCTCTCGCTTCGGCCTCTTCGCGACGATGGCACGCGTGTGCTGTGTGTGTGGTGGAAGGGTGGGGGGTGGGGGGAGGCTACGCACATTGCATGGAGGCTGACCCGTGCGCCCGCAATCGCCGTCGTCGCTGCTGCCGTGCACCCGCCGCCCGCGACCACTCAGGTACTCGCAGCAGCCATGATCTACGACATCAACTCCCCGCTCTTCAAGTCGTACCTCACCGTGGGCGGTGTTAAGACGTGAGTGCCGCGCCGATGCGCACCGGTGCACGCCATGTCTGCGCGGACAGTCGCCCCACATTGAGCGCCGACGCAGCCTCCGTGCCTCGCATCGCGCGACTGCAAGAAAGCCGCGCATGTATCTGACGCACACGTTGATGCGCGCGTCGTCGCGATTTGCCCTCGCGCGCATTGCCTCGTGCAGCAAGAAGGCCGAGACCGGCGCCCCCGAGCCGAAGACGAAGGCCAAGGACAACAAGCCTGTCTTCAACGATTAAAGATCTGTACGTGACATTGCCAGACTGTGACTACACTACGTTGATGCGCAGGGACGTTGCGTCCGGAGGCGCGTGCGCGCGCGTGAAGCGAGCGGCGAGCTGGTGCGGCCGAGCGCGCGAGCGCTCGCAACCGTCCCTGTCCTTGCAGCTGGGCCAGAGGATGACGATGGCCAGCGCCAGAACGCGTAGGCCTGCTCGACACTATTGCACGGCCTGGGAGTTCGTCAGCACCCCCCCGTCCGGCCCGGCCTCCTGCAGTACGAGGTCTGTGACGCGGGCGGTCTCACGCACGTGTGCATCCAGCTGGGCGGTGAGCTGAGCGGGCAGCGGGAAAAGCGGACCTTGGGTGGTCAGTGGGAGCGTCCTGGTGGCGGGCGCTCGCCCAGCCCCGTACGCACGCTCAGTCGCGGGAGTGCGCACGCGGGCGATTGCACGTGCGCGCTCGCGCGCACCTTCCGGATGGTTTCGTTCTTTCGCTTGACGAGCGCCTCCACTCTCACGCGCACCGATTCCATCTCCGCCTCATGCCGCTCCTTTGCGGCCGAGAGTAACTCGGCACTGTCCGCTCGTGCGACCGCCACCTCCGTCTCGCGATTTTTCACCTCTGCCTGCAGCTCGCCGAGAAGCCACTCGACGCGCGCGCGGGTCTCTTGGGCGGCCGCTTCCGTGGCGGCGGCGGCGGCGGCGGCGTTCTCCTCTGACAGAGCGAGGTCGTTCTCCACCTTCATGGCGTGCGCTTTCGCCTTTGCGAGTTCCTCCTCGAGTGTAGAAACCATGGAGACCGCCTGCTCCGCCCGCGCCCGCCACTCTTCCTCGCTGCTGATAACCTCACGTAGGTGGTCCACACTGCCCTCGCGCACACGCAGCAGCTCGGCCTCATGCATCGCCGTCACAACCTCACATTTCTGGCGCCACCCCTCTGCCGTTGTGAGTGCCACCTCGAGCTCAGCCTTCAGTTGCCTTCGCACCTCCTCGATTTCCGCGGCGTGTCGCTCCGACGCCTCCGCCAGGGCCGCTTGTGCCTCGGCCTCAGCCCGGTGGCGCGCCTCTTGCTCGCGGCGTACGCGCTCGTCGGCGGCGCGCACCGAGCGCTCGAGCTGAAGGCTTTGTGCCTGCCTTGCATCGGCGCCCTCCTGCAGCCCGTGCTTGAGCTGCGCGATCTCTGTGCTCATTGCCACCCTCTCCGCACCCCACGACACCTCCGCCTCGAGCAGCTCGGCGCTCTCGACCTCGCGTCGCGCGCGCGTCGCCGCAGCGGTCGCGCGGGTGCTCTCGCGCAGCGCGGCGACCTTGGCCTTGAGTGCATCGTAGTGCGCTTCGTCGAGCATACCCTCACCTCCAATGCCACCCGCCATCGCGCCCCACGCCCTGGGCGCCACGCCCGCCGCTGCCCCGCACCTGGGCGTTCGCCCGGGCCGTGGGTCCGACCGGCCTCGCTCCTCGCCTGCTGCAGAGGCCTTCCGCGCCCCCTTCCTTATCACCCCCCCTCCCGCTTTCCTCCCTCCCCCAGGCGGCCGCAAGGCTCCCTCGTGAGCCCCCCTGCCCCCCCTCCCCCACCCCCCGCCACGCGCGAGCCCCCACCACCACCGCCGCCACGCGCGCTCTGCTGCTGCGTCGCGCGCAGCGCGCACGCCCGCGCGCGCCCGCGCGCTTGCGCTCGGGGAACGCCCGCCATCAAACTGAATGCGGACTCTTGCGGCGCCGGTCCAGCTCGCAACAGTCGCTTGAACTCCCGCTTCGACGGTTCCCCACAGACAGCGGCGGTGAGCGCGCGTCCTCTCTCTGGCTGGATGGCAGGATGGTTGGCTGACTGGCTGCTGGGGTTGGACCGCTGGAGCCCCGACCAATCTTCAGGTCGACAGGCTGCAGCCCCGACCGAGGGTGCCTACCTGTGCTGGCTATGGATCCAGAGATGGGTCTCATGTGCCATGTGGTCGTGTGGCTCGGACAGACAGCGCAAAACAGCAAAACCCCCTCCACGCCGTCCCCCGCCGAGTGCGGCGGCCGCGGCCGCGGCCGCGGCGGCGGCCGCCGCTGCTGCCGGGGATCCCCCCCCGCGGCGGCTGCGGCGCTCAGACTGCGCGCCACAGGGTGCGCAGGTGGCGGCCACGGCAGGGCGGCACAATCACCCCTCCCTCCTCCCTGCCCCCAAAAAGGGGGGGTGAGGGGGCGGGGGGGGTGAGGAGGGGAGCGGGAGTGTCCCGAGGCTGCCACGAGCGAGAGGGAGGCTGTGATCTGGACAAGCCAGGAGTGCCCGGGCGCTGTCATGGCGGCAACATCGTTGCGCCCGGCGAGTGTGCTGATGGTGTGCCTCGTGTCAGCGATAGTGGCGCTGCAGTTCGGCCGATGGTTTATGACGCACGCCGGCGCTGCGCACCGCCACGCGCACGGGGGCAGCGGCACGACTGCATACGGGTTCGCAAACGGGGTGGGGGATGGGACGGTTGCTCGCGACGCGACACCCGCGTGGGCGGCCGTGCTCGCCGCGCAAGGCATCGGAGGCACCACGGCGAAGCGCCCGAACGCGCGCATGGCAGAAGAGACGCAGCGAGCGGTGGCCGGGCTGAAGCCGCTGTACAAAAGCCAAGAGGGTGGCAGCGCAGGCGACGGGCTGAAGCCGCTGTACAAAAGCCAAGAGGGTGGCAGCGCAGGCGACGGGCTGCCGCGAGCAGGTCGACGGCGCGTGGGCGAGCCACACAGCGTCCCGCACACGAGCCGTTTCGACGCGACTGTGCTGCGAGTGACAGAGACGTGCGCCGAGGACCTCGAACAAAACATTGACCCTGACGGCACCGCCGTGAGCGACACGAAGCTCCTGTCCGGCGTGCCGCACATCGGCTTGGTGGCACTTGCGCTAGGTTCGGCCATGATGGAAGAGCTGGCGTATCTTGACGAGCAGGTCCTCGGTAGGCGAGCAGCGGAGGCACTGACGTCGCCGCGATGGGCGTACGACAAGGGCTGGGTAGAGGAGCAGCGGCACCAGGATCTCGTGGATCTTTACTTTGCTGAGGTTGAGCCGCGTCTCGAGAGGGCCGAGTTGCCCGTGCGCTGTGCGCCTGTGGAGATCGCAGTCCCCGCCGGGATGCGCAGTTGGGGCATCTGTGTGGATGCTGCAATCTATGCGTCCGCTCTGAATGCCCGCATCGTGGCGGGCCTGTCGCACCACTCGTCCGACTTCTTCTGCCCGGACACTATACACATGACGCTGGAATCTTACAACCCAAGCGCGGTGAGCTACACGCGGCCCAACTGGCGCGTGGTTAATCACGAGCACGTAATGACCAACACGGAGGGCCAACGTCAAGGCCAAGACCTGCTTCGCGCCACCGACCTATATTTGACGAAAACGCATTACGCGCAGGAGTTGCTTAGGCGGTACATCCGCTCGTATGGTCGTCATTCGCGCGCGAAGTACGTGGGGCACACGTCGTTGGACGTGTACGATCCCAAGGAGCCCAAGGATTGGAATGCGTTCGTGCACGTCGCCGGCAAGAGTGGGCTCAAGCATACGCGCGAGGTGTTGCAGGCCTGGCTGGACAACCCCTCGTTTCCGACTCTGACGGTCATCACGCGCGATCTTCCTGCGGAATTCGCCGAGGCGCGCCAGCGGGCGCAGGCTGAGTACAACACCGCGAGGGAGAAACTCCAATGGTGGGCGCGTACCGATCCTTCCTTTGCTCCCCTGCTGGAGAGGTGGCACAAACCCGGCGGTAACATCATCGTGTACACCTTGTCGGAGGACCGACCGCTCGAGTTGGCCCTGACTGGGTCGGGACCGCTGTCGTCTGAGGACCTGAAGACGGAGATGAATGCGCAAGGGGTGCACTTGTGCCCCTCTGAGCGCGAAGGCTTCGGGCACTACATCAACGAGGCCCGTGCGACCGGAGCGCTGGTCGTGACGACGGACTTCGCCCCTATGAATGAGCTGATCGACAGCACGATGGGCGTGCTGTTGCCCCCTGATCGGACGTGGCGGTACAGCTGGCAAGCGCTTTCCGAGGGCGGGGACGTGAACGCGTACGTCTCGCCTGGGACAATCGCAAAGGGCGTGCGCGAAGTGCTGGCGATGCCGCTGTCCCGTCGTCGGCAGCTCGGTGGGAAAGCGCGCTTTGCGTACGAGGCAGATGCGAAAGCCTTCGAGATGCGCCTCGCGGCCATTGTGCGCGAGCACTTTGGCGACAGCGAACCGTTGCATGTGAAGGCAAGCAGAGGGTACTACACCCCCCGCGGCTCCGATTCGACCTTGCGCAATGCGACTCTGAAGAGTGCCCTGAGCTTGCTAGGAGATCCAGCCGTGTGGCTTCGCGCCGACGCCACCTCAGTGGGGCCCAACCGCCGGACGCACATGCCGATTCCATTTGCGGCCTGGCGCGCCCCACCGAATGAGTACGCCTCTCTGCGTTGGCCTGACAGCAGCCGTTGGCCGGAGGCCACCGACTTCGCGGTCATGGATGGCAGGCCGATACGAACACTCATCGCTGGTCGCGCGGCCGTGCGATTCGACGGGGGCTCGTGTCTCATGGCCGAGACTTCGACAGAAGTGGGCGCACAACTCGTGCACCAGGGCAAGGCCTTCGCGATTCGATTCAGGACAGGTGAGGATGTGAATTCCAGGCAGGTGCTTTGGAGTGAGGGGGGATCAAACACGGGAGTACATCTGTACATCGAGGCGGGGCAGGTGCACCTCGTCGCGCACGCGAACAGCGACGATGGTGCGTCGGACTATGAGGGCGGCGACGACGGGGACTACGAGGGCGGCGACACCGGCGCTGCCGCCGTTGGCGACAGTGGCGGGACAGTTGTTGCTTGCACATTCGGGAAGGTAACGCCCAACACAGACGCGCAGGTGTCCTTTGTGCTCTCTCCCAGGGAATTGTACTTGGCTCTCGACGGGACCCCTCTCTTTGCAAGGCAATCGTGCGCGCTGCCCGCTGAGCCACTGGTCCTGAGCGAGTACGTGGGGGAGACGTCTGTGGGGTGCGCGGCAGGAGCGTGGCTGCATCGCCACGCTCGTGGCACCATGCGCGCCAACACGCGATCGCACCTGTCGAATGGCGCCGCCATATACGAGGTTTTCAGCTGGGACAGGCCGGAGCGGCACGGCGCGATGCACAATGCGCACTCTTGGCTCCTCCGCAGGTACGGCGGTCTACCAAACGCCCCGAGACGAGCAGGAGCGCTCGAGGGGGCCATCAGCACGATCGTCGCGTCCAAGGCGGAGGCCGGGCGCGTCCGCGACGCCATGCTGCATGCAGTGCGCAACCACGCGGCAGATCCGGATGCGGAAGAGGAGGACTCGTATGCAGGGCGCGACCACTACAGCACGATCGTCGCGTCCAAGGCGGAGGCCGGGCGCGTCCGCGACGCCATGCTGCATGCAGTGCGCAACCACGCGGCAGATTCGGATGCGGAAGAGGAGGACTCGTATGCAGGGCGCGACCACTACAGCACGATCGCCGCGTCCAGGGCGGAGGCCGGGCGCGTCCGCGACGCCATGCTGCATGCAGTGCGCGACCACGCGGCAGATCCGGGCGTCCGCGATGCCATGCTGCATGCAGTGCGCAACCACGCGGCAGATCCGGATGCGGAAGAGGAGGACTCGTCGTAAGAAATGAATGCTTTGCGCTGATATTTTTAATCATTTAGCTGCGTGTCAGGCGCGCGTTTCGGTGAGGTGGTGGTGCCTGAGGGGCGAGGCTGCGAGGGCGGCACAATGGCGCCCTGCCGCGCGCGAGGACGCGCCTGAGCTGCTGCGGGGCGGCGGGGCGCGCTCCCGCCGCCGCGCCCCGCGCCCCGCCCCGGCCACCGCGGAGCCATCAAATCGCATTTGGCTCATCATGCATCGCGTTCGAAGTTGTCGCCCGTGGGTGGTAAAGGGCACCGCTCCGTTGATGGCATGGATCGATCCATCGCTCGGTCGGGCGGCCGCCATAAGTGGGTCATAGTGGGTTTCGGGCGCGGGTGGGCGCCGCGAGCGCACTGCGGGGGGAGGCGCGCCCCACTTCCCCCCCCCTTCTCCCTCCCTCCCTCCCTCCCCTCCCTCCCTCCCTCCCTCAATCCATCCCGCACACCGACATCCCTTCGCCTTTGTGCACGGCCCGTCGGAGGTGCCACCGCGCGCTCGCTCGCGACCGCGCCTCGACGAGATGGTGAGCATGCGCGCGCGCGCGCGCGTGCGGGTGCGCGAGAGGGAGAGGGAGAAGGAGGGGGTGGGAGCGCCGCCGCCGCCTGCGTTCGGCCGCAAGGCGATACGTGACGGCTCCAAGCTGGGAGGCTGGCGCCGTGCGCGTCTGCGCGAGCGCCTGGGGCCGGTAGGGTAAAAGAACAGTGGCGCCTCTGCGGGCAGTCGCTGACTGGCGCTCGCGCACAGGGGGCCGGGACAGACCTCGGCACCGTGTCGGGTGTGCTCATCCCGACATGCGAGAACATGGTGAGTTGCGATGCCCGCGTGGACTGCCTTCCCCCCGCTCCCACCCCCGCCCCCCGCTCCCGCCTGTCTACGCCCGCTCGCGGGCACACAACCGCCAGCGCACGTCGTCACGGAGTGCCCCTAGCTGACCGGCATTGCGTGCGCAGTGGGGCGTGCTCATATTCTTGCGCTTCTTCTACGTGGTGGGCCACGGCGGTGTCGGGCACGCGCTGCTGATCGTGTTCCTGAGCTGGGTGTGCGCCTTCCTGACCGGGCTCAGCCTGAGCGCCATCGCGACCAATGGCAAAGTCGAGCGCGGCGGCGCATACTACCTCATATCTCGTGCGCTCGGGCACAGGCTCGGTGGCGCTGTTGGGTGCACGTACTACCTCGGCATCACGTTGCTTGCGACGCTTGAGACTCTTGGCGCGGTCGAGGTCCTGCTGGCCGTCGAGCCCAGCTTGGCGCTGGGCGACGACCAGCTTGGCATCCGCGTGTGGGCAGCCGCTCTGGTAGCTGCGATGGGTAGCATGGTATACATGGGTATGGGTTTTGTCTCGAAGATGGGCGTGTTCTTCGCCGTCATAGTGGCGCTGACGCTGCTGAGTTACTACGTGGGGCTGACGACCGCCCCCCTTGGAAACGCACCGGACGCGGTGACCGGCCTCAGCGCCGACACGCTGCGTGACAATTGGGGCCCGGAGTACGAGGATGGCGTCAACTTTTCGATCGCTCTCAGCGTCTTCTTCCCGTGCTTCACGGGCATCCTGTCGGGGGCAAACCGTGCACAGGCGCTACGGGATCCGCAACGATCCATCCCTCTGGGCACGCTCGGGGCCATTTGCATCTCTCTGTGCATGTACGTATCCTTCATGGTGTTGTGGGGCGCCGTCGCAGACCGTGGCTACTTGAAGTACGGTGCCAAGTACCTCAAGTATGAGGAAAGTGCTGAGGCCCCCGCCGACGGCGCTGGGCGTCACCTGCTTGAGCTCGTCATGGATTTGGCTGGCGGCAGGCGGCTGCTCGGCGGCGGCACCGAAAGCATGGACGTTGTCGGCGCCATCGCCTGGCCATCGGCGCTGGCCGTGCAAATTGGCATTGTGATTGCCTCCATCTCGCAGGCGCTGCAGTGTCTGATCGTGGCGCCGACGCTGCTGAGCGCCATCGCCTCCGACGGTGCGGTACCCTTCCTCGCGTACGCTTCGCAGCTCTCAAAACAAGGGGAGCCGCAGAGGGCACTGATTGTTACCATGGCCATCTGTACGATGGCCTGCATGATAGGCTCCCTCGACATGGTGGCCCCCCTGCTGAGCATCTGTTTCCTGACGTGCTACGCCGCCATGAATATGTCTACATTCGCCCTGAGCGCCACCGAGTCGCCGAGCTGGCGCCCCACGTGGCGCTATTTCCACTGGTCGTCTGCGCTCTTGGGATTCCTCATGTGCACCATCATGATGTTCCTGATAAATTGGTACTTCGCTATTGTGGCTGTATTGCTCGTCGCTGCCATGTTCCTCTACATATATCTGAAAGGGGGCTCCGTGGACTGGGGCTCGGCCATCGCGGGCGTGCGCATGCAGTTGGCGACGCAAGCTATGCTGCAAGTGCGCGAGGAGCAGCGTTTCGCCGTGAACTGGCGGCCGCAACTGTTGTGTTTGCACAAGCTGCACCACACGCACATGCACACGCACGAGGAAATGCTCACACTCGCGTCGCAGCTCAAGGGCGGCCGTGGCCTCACCATGGTGGTGGAAATCCTGGAGGGCAAGGTGGCGGAGCTCGGCGGCGAGCGCGTCAGGGCTGAGCGCGAACTGCTGGAGCAGCATATGGCGAAGGTAAGCATCGAGGGCTTCGCTCAGGTTATCGTTGCGCCGAGCTACAGGGCGGGCAAGAGCATCACGATCCAAGGCTCCGGCCTTGGCGGCCTCGAGCCGAACACAATTCTGTTGGGCTGGCCACACAACTGGCGATCGGGTGGCAAGCACGTCGACGACGCTGACGTCTTGGTAGAGACGCTCTGCGAGTGTCAGGCGATGGATAAGGCGGTCGTGCTCTGCATGCACCTGCAGGACTTTCCCACCGAACCGCTCGAGGGTGGATACATTGACATTTGGTGGCTGATCCACGATGGCGGCCTGCTGCTACTCATTGCTCACCTGCTGAAGAAGCACAAGGTGTGGCGCAGCTGCAAGCTGCGCCTGCACACCGTGGCAGAGAAATCGGACAACAGCGATATGATCAAGCGCACTCTCGAGCAGCTTCTCGAGAACGTGCGCATCAAGGCCAGCGTCGAGGTGGTCGAGCTGGAGGACGATGACTTGCTAGCGTACACGCACGACTGGACTCTGCGCAAGGGCCAGGCGCAAGCCTTCCGTTCGCGCATGCTGGGCGAACTTGCTGGCGTTGAGGAAGGCGACGAGGAGGGTTCCTCGGCGCTCGTTGGGGCGAGCAGTAGCAAGGAATCGCCGGTGCGCGTGGCGAGCTTCAATAACCTCTTGCCGTCGCTGAGGGGGAGCTTGGGCTCAGGGGACGCACCACGCATGGCTTTGCCCACAGACGGGAGCATCACCATTGGAAGTGCGCAGCGCGGCGCCAGCAAGTCGGTCGTCTTCCCGCAGGCCATCGACATGATCGCGGGTGTGGCGCACAACGAAAGGAGCGTTCGCAATGCCGGCGCCCGCGCGCGTCGCGATTTCGCGGCAGAGCTGCAGATGCCGCTCCGCGGTAGAGCTGGGGGGTCAATGGCGAGGTCTGCCACCGTGGGTAGCCTCAGCGCCAAGGCGCAGCTGCCACCCAGTGGGTCAACGAGCGACCTCGGCACCCCAGCAGTGAGCAGCAAGCGACTTTCTCTGAGCGAGCTCACCGCGAAGATGGCTGAGGAACAGGGCATGGCCGACGAGAAGAAGGGTGGTAACGGCGCTCAAGACGACGAGGGCGCGAACAACGTCGGTGGCGCTGATGCGGCCCACCCCACGCCTTCGGGCGGCGATGATGACGAGCGAGATGCCGCTGCAGCCGAGCATGTCGAAATCGAGCTCTCAGCGACGCCCGTACCGGCGCCTGCAGCAGCGACGCTCGATCTCTCGGACGACCCCCCGCTGCCGGAACCTTCTGCATTCGAACAACTGAGCCTCGAGAGTCAGAACACCATGGGCAAGGAACTTGCAGCTTCTCTCAAGGAAGCGCTCGCGCAGCAGCGGGAGGGCGCTGGCGAGACGGGTGACACGGACAGCAGCGATCATCAGGTGTCCTACGATGGGGACAACGACACCATCCCAGCCTATCGGCGGTCGCGCTCGCTGGGCCTGCCAAGCAACCGGAAGGTCTCCGATCTGCACAAGCGCGCCGCTGGCGCCGCCGGCCCGATGCACCTCAACGCCAAGATTCGCGAGAACAGCGATGACTCGGCGCTCATTATCCTCAACCTGCCAGACCCTGACGCGCTGGCCAAGGAACGCCCAGAGAGATACATGCGCTACGTGGAGATGCTCACAAAGAATCTCGACAGGGTTCTTCTGATACACGGAAGTGGCAGGGAGGTGTGGACCGGCGACACGTGACGGGCTCTTCCGGACCTCGGATGCTGCGCCCTCCACAACGAAACTGTGGCTGCAGAAAATGCTACAATACAATTACATTTAATTTACCCGTCTGCACCGCCGACCCAGTGCGCGACCCCACCAGTACTGATGTCCCACTTCGCTGCCTCGTGCCTCTCAGCGAGGACCGCCTCGGCGTCCGCGCGCGTGGCGCCGCCACTGGCGGCTGCGCAAGCCTGCCTCCAAGCCTCGGCATGCTCGCTGCTGTCGGTGCTTTCTGGCCCCTGCCCTGCAGAGCTGACTCCAAGGACGTCATGCGCGGTGCTGGCGGACGCGGCCGCGCGCAAGACATCGAAAGAGCGCATCGGCGCTGACGCCGACAGGGTCTGGCACGCCAGTGGCGCGCACCACGCCCACTCGTCCGCCTCGACGCTCGCGGAGAGCGCTGCGGCCCCTGCAATGAAAGCCTCAAGTTCGCTGAGTGGGCACGACAGGAAGTGCGCGCGGGCGACGGTCGCCCGCCACGCGCTCCCCACAGCGCCGCGCCACTGGCCGAGGGTGTCCGCCGCCCCGGCGGCGAAACCGACGAGCGACACGAGATCGGCGCACAATGTCGGCAGCAGAGCGTACGACGGCAGCACGCTGGCGTACCGCTCGGCGAGCGCGGTGAGCGACGCGCCCGCGGCATGTTCGAACAGTGCGCGCCCGTCCCCGACAGGAACGAGCTGCTGCCGAACGCCGTCGCTCTCATCCGACGCGACAGAATGTGCGGGCGAGCCGAGCGACGCCTGAGATGTGGCCCCATCGCCCACCACCAAGTCGTGGTAGAGCCCTTGCAGAGACACGCGCATGACCACGGCAGCAGGGCTGAGCTCGACCTTCGATGACGCGGCGCGGAAGTGCGTCCAATGCACGCTGTCGAAGGATGGCAGGGTCGAGTCTTCGAGCTGCGCCGCGAAGAGCGCCGCCGCAACGCGGTGCGCGCGCGCGCCGGCGTCGATGGCCGACGCTTCGGCGGCGCGCGCGGCCCCGGCGGTGGTGAGAGAGCAGCTTGAGCAACGCGCTGCGAGCGCACCACAGGCTCTGCTGACACCGACCGCGGCGCAAGCCGCAGCGCGGGCGAGCGGCGCGTCGCTTGCGTCCCCCGCGACATTCACAGCCTCGGACGCAGCTGATGCGGCGGCCGCCAGCAATGATGCGGAAGCTTCATATGCTGCGCTGCGCCACGAAGAGATCAGCGTCTCGACGCTTGGCAGCGCCAGAGACAGATCCGTTCGCAAAGTGTCTACGCGCGCCACGCTCTGCCATGCCCTCCTGCGAGAGGCGCTCAGGCTTGCGTTTGTTGTGGTTCGGCCGCCACGGCCGGCGACCGGTGACGACAGTGCTGCCAATCGCGACGCGAGCGCCATGGAGAGCAGCGAAGGGGCGTCGACAGGTGTGCTAGATCCATCGCCGCCACTCTGCGACGACCTCACCGAGCTCGGCGATAGCATCGCCCCGGCAAGCGCGGTTGCGATCTCGGCGTCACTCCGCCCATCGCCCATGTTGGTAATGCGGGTCGACATCGCCCGAGCGGTGGTAGAGAGGATCGCGCTCGCGCTGGCGGCCTCCAAGAGGTGGCCACTGTCCGCCGCAGCGCGCGCTTTGCTCAACTCGCGCGCGATGAGCTCCCCTAGACGCGCAGCGTACGGCATGGCGAAGCCCAGCGCATCGAACTGCAACGGCGCGCGCGCCGCCGCTGCGAGCGGCGCATGGAGCTCGAGCACCGCACACAGCGTCTCCGTCGCCGCTACCGCCGCTGCACCCAGCGTGCCATCAGAAACCACTGCGGCCGCAACAGCGTCTGAGACGCCTGCTGCCGTGTCCGATGCCCCGTTCGCCGCGGGTGTAACCTGCGCTCGCCGTCCGCCAGACGTCGCCGACGTCGCAGGCGCGGTCTCTTTGCTACTCCCGCCCCTCGCACCGCGGGCGTCGTGCGAGCACGCGTCCGCACTTATTTCGTCCAGGCTGCTATGCAGCGCGACGGCCACAGCATCTCCCCCAGCCTCGGGCCCGTGCACGTGCACAAGCGCGAGCGCAGCGCGCAAAGACGTGTCGCGCACCGCGCTCCGCGACGCGAGCACAGCCGCAAGCGCGCGCCCGTCAACGGGTGCGCGGTCGCGCGACGCGTGCGACGCCGACACGCGCGCCGGCGCCGCGCAGAGCAGCCGATCGGCGAGCTCGAGCGCCCGCGCCGCGTCCCCACTCTCCGCGTAGCGGCTGCCCGGGCGCCCTCCCGCGCCCTCCGCTGTCGCGCCTCCCGCCGCCGCCACGCCGGCGCCCTCGCG